>VZTI01005529.1:198287-232218 GCA_013397865.1 Struthidea cinerea
TCCGATCCTGTCCCCTGATCCGGTCCCCTGATCCAGTTCCCTGATCCAGTCTCTTCATCTGTTCCTTGATCTTGTTCCCTCATCCTGTCCCCTCATCCTGTCCCCTGATCCAGTTCCCTGATCCAGTCTCCTCATCTGTTCCTTGATCTTGTTCCCTCATCCTGCCCCCGATCATGTGCCTTGATCGTATCTCCTGATCCCGTCCCCTCATCCCCTCCTCTCATCCCGTCCCTTCCTCCTGTCCCCTGATCCTGTCCCCTGCAGGCCCCTGTTTCTGTCAAGGGCAGATTAGGCTGGTGTGTGTTTGTTGATAGTGTGGATGGAAGTTCATTGCTGTGCTACAGGCAGCTCTGTAATGGAAATTTTATCTTATTTCATTTAAATTATAACCTAACCCATAGTGTTTCACAGGCGGTTGCTCATCTGAGACTTAAATCTATGGATAAACAATAGTTCATGCGATCATCAAGTTAACTGATATCACCTAAATACAAGTTTTATAAAGCAGCGACATTACAAAGGATCGTTCTTATTCTGTGTAGGCATTGCAGTGCTTGATCAGAAGAACATTGTTTGGATATCCCCTAACTGAAGCAGGTTCTGGTCTAGTTCAAAAGACTAGAGGTAAGAAAATATTGGTCTGGGCTTCTGCCCTGTTTCATCCTAGTACCAAGATGTAGTATTTCGTGCAAGAATTTGGCATCTCTTCTCTATAAATTCTGTTTCTCTTTCTGGTTTTCTGTAGATGTTTGTTTGAGGTTCTGCAGACCACGAAGTTCTACAGCAGCTGCTGACACATCTGGAGAGGATACCTTGCTGAAATGGGGCCTTCTCCTGGTCCCTCTGACCACGTTTGGTCTCGGCACATGGCAGGTACAAATAAATATTTCATTTTTTTGAAATATGACCACTTGAGGACTGCCAAGTTTTTCCATCTGTTTGATCTAGTTCAAACCACAGGCAGGGTAAACATTTGCTGTTATTTTACATTTCTGTTTTCCAAGTGTCCACTTGTAAGTCTTTAAAGGAAGTCTCTTTTTTTCACACTTTTTAGTATAAACACTTCCTCAAATTAAATTCAGTAGCCTCTCTTCAATTTCTCCAATTACCCTGATTTAGACCAGGTCTGATGAGAAAATTATGACCAAGGTTTTAAGGCTTGCTGGGGTTGTTACATTGCTCTGTTCAGCCCTAAGGTGTTACTTTTGTGTTTGTTTACTTCCAGGTTCAGCGGCGCAAGTGGAAATTAGATTTGATTGCACAACTGGCATCAAGAATCACAGCAGATCCCATCCCTCTGACACTAGAGTATGGAAGCAGGGATGGTTTGTTGTCTGCAGAGCACTGACAGTTTCCTGGGAATATTAGATATGGACCACACACTAATGAACTTGTGCTGAACTAACCCTGCATGCAAATGAAGGGATGCAACAGGAATTGGGATGTGCCACCAACTTAGAAAGAGATACTGATAATTTTTAAATTTTTAGTAAAAGGATAAGTCAGTGCTTTCCTGTGGGATACTCTAAATGCATGGGGAAGGATGAATCTCTGTTCAGGAGAACGTGGGATGTAGTTCATACTATTTGTAAACCTCCTGGGGAAAGAGGAGTTGGTAGCTGGTGTCTGTGGTATCCCAAAGGAATTGCTACTGCAACAGGGAGTCTTGGATCAACAGCAGGCCCTGCCCCACATGTGGAGCAGTTGTGTCAGATGTGAGAGAGATTTTTAAGGTCACTTGGTCACCTGGCACAACTCTCAGAAAGGCTCAGTTGTTGGATTTCATGGTCTGGAATGGGAAAAAAACCACTTCCCCATGGCTGGATGAACAGGCAGTGAGTCCACCTGCTCTATGATATCTGGGTTGAAAAGAACTACTCCCCGGGTACTCCTGATAATGTCTATTTGATTCACTGTGATAGTAGCAAAATATTAACCCAGCAGCATATTCCATGAGGTGTTTGTCTTCTGGCTCTGCCAACAGGCTCCAGAGTGAACCATTAGGGAAAAGGAGAATCCCACGATAAAATCTCCCAATTGAATTCGCCTCTCACAGCCAGGATTTTGTTTTGCTCTTGTTCCCCATGCAGCCCCATGGAACTGAAGGAGTTGGAGTACAGACCTGTGAAGGTCCGAGGGCGTTTTGACCACTCCAAGGAGCTCTACATCCTGCCCCGCTCCCTGGTGGACCCCGAGCGGGAAGCCCGGGAAGCCGGGAGGATCACATCCCACCCGGAGAACGGCGCCAACGTCGTCACCCCCTTCTACTGCACAGAGCTCGGGTGAGTTCAGGAGAGTCCTGCTCCATGGGAGCACTTGCTTCTCCTTGGAAAAGCTGAATCCTGGTGGTTGGGTTTGTATCAATCACTCCCTGCCTTAAAAGGCATCTCTCAGTCTGTGACATCACTGAGGCTCGATTTGAAATTGTATTTAAATTGCTTTATAATGTGCACTCAGGTGACAGCAAAAAGGGCAGTAAACATGTGGGTTGCTTCTTTCTTCAGTCTTTAGTTCTAGACAGCAGCAGGAATAAATTCCCTTTCATTCCTGAGCTGTACTTCTTTATGTAACTCTAGGGTCACGATTTTAGTCAACCGAGGATTTGTGCCCAGGAAGAAATTGAAACCGGAGACCAGGCTGAAGGGACAGGTAAGGGGGATCCAGGGAATTAGGGATGTTACTTGTGCCCCTTGGTTACCCAGAGGTACCACTGACCAATCCAGAAAGGCAGGAGCCATGCTCAGCATCATGGGAGCTGACTTAAATAGTCATTGCAATTTTCAAAGACAACAAACCTTTGTTTCCCACCTTTTTGTTAAGTAAATAATGTGTTTTACAAGCAAGAAGCGGTTCGTGTTCTGTTTTTTTCCCTGCTTTGTTACAGCACTGCCCCACTACAGGAAACAACCACTTCATTTAAGCTCAGACCCTTCAAGTGTCACATTTTCCTGACAGGACTTGACATGTCAGAATATGAAATCAATCTTCAAAAGATCCCTTTTCTCTCTCTGCACTTCTCAGATTGAAGATGAAATTGATCTCACAGGGGTGGTGAGGTTAACAGAAAAAAGGAAACCCTTTGTGCCTGAAAATAACATTGAAAAAAACCGCTGGCACTACCGGGACCTGGAAGCCATGGCCAAGGTGACCGGTGCTGAGCCCATCTTCATCGATGCAGATTTCAGTAAGTCACAGAGGAACCCAGCCCCACATCCAATTTACATCACACTCCCTTCCTTTCCCCTCGGTTTTCTTCCTGTGGTCTGCCAGCCCACTGTTTTGAAGGTGACAGGGAGCCTACAAGAGAGCTGGAGGAAGACTTTTGTCAGGAGCATCCAAGAGAGGATGGGGGGGAGTGGCTTCAAACTGCCAGAGGGCAGGGCTAGAAGGGATATTGGGAAGGAATTCCTCCCTGCGAGGGTGGGGAGGCCCTGGCACAGGGTGCCCAGAGAAGCTCTGGCTGCCTCATCCCTGGAAGTGTCCGAGGCCAGGCTGGACAGGGCTTGGAGCAACTTGGGACAGTGGAAGGTGTCCCTGCCAATGACAGGGGGTGGAACAAGATGATTTTTAAGGTCCCTTCCAATCCAAACTATTCTGGGATTGTATGAACTTGGGAACACCACTGCCTGAGGAAGAGCAGATTTATCCACCAGACTTTTCACCTTCTTCCCCTCTTACCCACAGTGCAGCTCCACGCTGCGCAGACCAAAGATTTACCTTGGCTGTGTTGTCCCTGCAGGAAGCACAGTCCCAGGGGGGCCCATCGGGGGCCAGACCAGGGTGAGCCTGCGGAACGAGCACATGCAGTACATCGTCACCTGGTAAGGGACCAGTCAGCCTGGGGGACCTGCCCTGGGCTGCTTTGGAATGCCTGAATGAGCTCTTGAGCTGCAAAAGCCCAGTTTTAACCTAAATAGCTTGTGCTAGGTGATTTGACTTGGTTATTGCAGCCGTCCTTAGGGAGGTCCAGTCCACCCCGGAAAGGTGCCAATGTGTGATTCTCCTATAGGTACGGCTTGTGTGCTGCAACTGCCTTCTTGTGGTACAAGAAATTTATACAGAAGCTACCTCTGTGAGGGCAAGGAAGGAACCTCTTCGTGCTACAGTCAAGAGCAGACTTTTATGGATGACAGGAGCCTGATCAGTCCTAAATAACTGAAGCACCTGGAATTTCAGAGCAGTTTCAGCAAACGTGCAGCAATCAAGCTGTAAATAGACTTTAAGCAACCCCTGCAAACTGAGCTCCCACCACTGCGATCTGGCTGCAGCTTGGGAGCACTGAACTTCAACAGGAATCACAAGGATACGTTTTTTCTATCGTGGTTGGTTGTAAGCTACATTTTAACATCTGCACTGTATTTTCCTTAAGAAAAATCCAAAGGATTTTGTGAATCAGCCTTTTTGCAACAAGTAGTCATTCCTGAAGTCAGGAATGGCTCACAGCGGTTGCAGCAGAATAAATAAGGCCTGCAGGTCTTTGCCTTGTGACTTGCATCGTCTATCTTACACAGAACAGCAGCAGACCTGAATTAGAGGTTATTGTGGACACTCAGGTCTAGCTGGGGAAGGCAGCCTGTGGCTCTGCAAGAGGATGAGAGGGCTGGCAAAAACAGCACCCACCACAGCTGGAGCCTGGGTAGCCTCCACACTGCCACCAGACTAAGCACTCAGGAAAAAACAGAAGCACAGAAAGGTCTTGATTCCTTCCCCCTTCAGCCTGCCTTCACTGGAAGAGGCACTGCAGCCCTGGAAGGTTTTAACACGGTGTATTAACCCATACTGTAACCCAGTCCTACGTACTAGTGGAAAAATCAAGCGCCATTTCCAATTTAGATTTGCAAAACCAAGCCAGGCTTAAAGCCAGAACTAGCCCAGCCCAACTTCATGATGCCAGAGCATGTGCAGCTGAGCTGCTGGGCTGTGTGTTCAAGAGAGAGGAGTTACTACACAGGACTAGTAATTAAGGAAAGTTGTTCCAAGTAAATAACCAGCTCTGTGCAGCCGTTTTTGCACAGCAGTATTCCGTCACTGGGTGGAAGGCACAGAAGTACAGCAATGCCTAGAACACTCCCACGACCAGAGAGCACTGGAACAGCTGGGGTTTATTATGTACAGAAAACACGGTGCAGTGCAGTACATCTTCAGCCCAGCTTTGTGGCCAGTTCTTTAGCCTTTGCTTTCTCGAGCTTCGCAATGCGAGCCACCGATTTTGGACCCAGGACATTCCCGCCCCAGTGACGACGGATCTGCAAGGAAAGGAGAACAGGTTAGAGGCCTCATTCCATCTCTTACTGTGTCACTCCATTCTGTGCAAGGGGAAGAGCTCCCTCAACTAGAAAGTCCTACACATTTCAAGCACTGCACTACATTTTGGGGTAGCAAAGAGAAAAGCTTAAGATCTTTCCCAATGAGGGATGTTGGATCCAGCTATCCCGTAACTCCTGGATTTGGGGGGTGGAGTTTAGCTTAGCAAAAGCTGTTGCCCTCTCTACAATCCTTGCCCTGGGGTTGCCGTTTACTTCTAACCTGGTGACAGCTTTCACATTTTACCCCATCTTCAAGTAAAGAATCTGGGTACACTCTAAGCAAACCCAGGTATAACACACCCAAAAACTATAAACTGATGTCACTGTCCCATTTCTCTGGGAAGCTTTTGGGAATGTTCACAGTATAACGACAAGGCCAAGAGCAGAGAGAATCTTACCTCATCATATCTGTCATTGTAGTTGGTCTTGACAGCCTCCACCAGCTTGGCAAGGGCTCCCTTATCCTCCCTGTTGGTGAGAGTTTTAGTTCCTTTAGAGCCTCAATTTAACATTTTCCGTAAATATTTTGCCATAGAATTTGAGAGCTTCTAGTGGCAACCCAATTTTTCAGGTTAAGCAAAAGCATCACTTGCAAAGCATTAACACTCAGAATCCTGCACTGCTCAGGTTAAGGCTAACAGTTCCACACAGATTTTAGAGTAACCGCCCTTTTGGTAAACCAAAATAATCTGCACCTTCAGGATCTGATAGAGGCGTTTTTATCACACATTACAGAGGTGGTATTTTAATTTTACTACTTTAGGGAGACCCAAGTTTGCCACCCACCTGCCTTAGAGCCTGTGCTTAGGGCAGTTTGCTTTCTCCACAACAGAATCAAGTGAGCTGCCGGAACACTTACGGGTTAACCTGGGTGAAGGCCACGGAGGTGCAGGTCTTCCTGTGGACCAGTCTGCCCAGCCTGGCTTTGCCCTTGATGATGCAGTAGGGAACCCCCATCTTGCGGCACAGGGCTGGCAGGAAAACCACCAGCTGAAAGGGAAGGGAGTGCTGAGTAACTGAGGGAGAACAGCCCTTTGTGCTGGGTGCCAGCCTGGGCTGTGGCAATTGCTCAGTGTTAAAAAGCTCGTTTTGCTCTTCACTGCTGGTTCAGGTGAAGAAATTCAAAACATCACTGCAAGGGCCCAGCCTCACTATCAAACCAGGACAACTACAAACATGCATATGCCTCCCAGTCCTGGTAAATGTGTATTTTTTAATGGATTCTCTCTCATGAAATAAATTTGTCCTAAAATGCATTTTTGCCTTAAAAGCACTTCTGACCCCACCCTGAGTCACACAGGTAGGCTGTAACACGCTCACCTCAATGGGGTCTACATCGTGGGCAATAACGACAAGCTGAGCTTTCTTGTTCTCCACCAGAGTTGTGACAGTATTAATACCTGAAAAACAAGTTCTAGATAAGCTTTGGTTCTTCTCAGTCCATTTTTAAAGCTCCGATTCCATACCACAGCATCACTGTGGAAGTTACAAAAACTTTTCACGTCAGTAGCACAAAGACACTTCATGGACAATTTGCTAAAGCTCAGGGTTAAAAAGCTCGTCTGTTTTGCTCTTCACTTTGAGCTCAGGTGAAGAAATTCATACATCATTGCCATAGCTTGTCCAAGCCTGTCTGCTTTAAGAACCAACTGTTCCATCAGTTTTCTCTCTCACCAAGTGCCACACTCCCATCAACTCAGGTACAATTCCATCAATTCAGGTACAAAGTTACCTGCTCGGAGGACCGGTGGCCGCTTGGTTGGAGCATCTCCCTTTCCTGCAGCTTTCTGCTCAGCACGAGCCAGTAGCCTCTGCTTTTTCTCTTGCTTATTTTCAGGCCTGTATTTGTGTGCCAGCTTCAGAAGCTGTGTAGCTGGAAGAGAACACCTACTAATTAGTTGCATGACCTGAAAATCTAAGCATTACTTTTTAAAAATACTGCAGTGCATCAGCGATCTTGGTGGTTGTCATCACATTTCTTTACACAGCAAAAAGTGATCATCATCTGCACAGTCCAAGAGAAGAGCACCCTGAGAGGCCCTATTTGCATGCACCTCTGACAGCACTGAGAGCTCCGTGACTGACTGGATGAGGAAATGCCTGCGGACCCCCACAGCAATTACAGTTAGAGGTGGTGCACTGGCTCCTTTAAAGCAAGGAATCTACAAGGAGGAAATTATTATATGCAAGTCTAAAGTTTTTTGCATAGACTCATTCACAGAAGACCCCTAAATCCCTTCTTCCTTCAGTGCCAGCCTGCAGGATGCTGGTTCTCCCCCAAAACCTGCCCTCCTGTAGATTTCTCAATCTGTTTACACCACCCCGGGCAGTTTCTACACCAAGCTGGAAGAATGGAATCACAGTTAAGATTTAATGCGGGGTTTGGATCAATAAATAGAGCTTTGGTACTTTCTAAATCCCTTTTCAGGGTACACAGCAGTGATCCAAGCTTTAAACCAGCAAATTGACTTTGACACCACCTTGGTAACTATTAAAGCCTCCCTAAAATGCTTCCACAGACACAGCCCAGCTTACCTTTGTTAAGGCTTATTTTGGTTTGTTTCCCCTTCCCTGAAGCACATCCCACTGACAACCCAAGCCAAGAGAACCTTGTGGGGCACATCCTCACCTGTCTGGCGGTCCAGGGCTTGGGTGAACTGGTTAATGGCAGGAGGCACCTTCAGGCGTTTGTACAGGATGGACCTCTGGCGCTGCAGCCGGATGTAGCGTGGCCATTTCACAAACCGGGTGAGGTCACGCTTGGGCTGGATATCCTGTCCTAAAAAACACAGCCTTTAGCTCAGGGTTGCCCCAAAGCCAGAGCAGCAGCACAGGAACAGCACAGGAGCATCAGTGATCTTGGTGGTAATGTGTCAGCACGAACACTCAGATAGCAAATATTCTTTCACATCATCTGCGCCCCGTACAAGAATGGCAGTGCACAAGTCTGGAGTGATTTCCCACAGAACATGAAAAAGGGAAACATTCATCCCAATAGGATCATATAATGAATCCGTGTAATAAGGGAAATTGGGCAAACTGTCCAACATCACCTTCATATGGACAGCTGTTAACTGCAGGCAGCAAAACAACTGCCTTCATCACCCTCTTCGCTCTGCAGCAGTAATTTGTTTATAATTTAGATATCTGTTCGTTGAACAAGAAAAAAGATGCAGAAAATATCCCAAATATCCACGTACTCACCAATGCCAAAGTTCTTGGGCCTCTTCTCAAAGAGAGGATTGACAACCTTCTTGGCCTCCTGCTTCTTGACTACAGCAGGGGCCGGGGCCACCTTCTTGCCCTTGGCCTTCTTTCCTTTCGGCTGCAAGCAAGAAACACACTCTGTCTTCTGCTGCCTCCAAAACTTGCATGCTCGGACAAGTTATCAGCCCACCCTGGAAATGCATTTATTTTCCTAAGCATTTCACCAGCCTGGCGGCCTCCCATGCTCATCCTGCTCTTCCAGAGAAAGCAAATCCTTCGCTTTGCCTTTACGAGGTTTATGAACCTCCCTGAGATGGAAAGGATTAAACCGAGCGTGATGATCGCTTCCCCCGGCCCGGCGCTCCCCGACAGCAGCCGAGGTACCCCCACGGCGCGTTACTGACCACCGCGATCANTCCCCCATCACCGCAAATCGGGCACGAGACACCGCTCCACCGCCTCCCCCGGCTGCCGAGCAGCCGCGCGGCGCTGCCGCGGCGCTGCAGCGGCGGCGGATGACGGCGGGCGGCCCCGGATGGCGGCNNNCGGGCGGCCCCGGATGGCGGCGGATGGCCCCGGCCCCCCCGCGCCGCCGCCATCACTCACCATCTTGGGCGGCGGGAGAGAAAGGGGGAACGGCGCATGCCGGGAAATATCTACGGGGCGCGAGATCTCGCGAGAGCGCGGGAGGGGCGGGGCCGGAGGGGTTCGTGAGGGGAGGGTGCGGCCATGGCGCAGCCCCGGGTGCTGCCCCAGAGCAAGGAGACCCTGCTGCAGTCCTACAACAAGCGCCTCAAGGACGATGTCAAGTCCATCATGGACAACTTCACCGAGATCATCAAGACGGCCAAGGTGGGCCTGAGCGGGATCTCCCCCGCGGGAGCACCCGGGCTGCTAAGCAGAAAAGGGCGGGGGTACGTGAGGAAGAAGGGGCTGTGAGGGGAGAGCAAAGCCCCTGAGCGGAGAGGGGAGGACTTTTCATAGAATCTCTGAATGTTAAGGGCTTGAAAGGGACCTTAAAGATCGTCTCGTTCCACCCACTGCCGTGGGCAGGGACACCTTCCACCAGACCAGGTTATTCCAAGCCCCGTTTAACTTGGTCTCGAACACTGTGTGTGAATTGAACTGTAATTCACATACAGATGCGAATTTCGCATATGTAATGTGTGATCTCATTTCACATCTATAGGAAATTCGCACACATATGCACATATATGTATTCCCATATGTAATACCTTATAACGTAGTAATTGTCTGGATTTTAAATACGTTGAGGTGGATTTGTGTACTTATTTTTTTAGATCGAGGACGAAACTCAAGTCTCTCGAGCAACCCAGGGTGAACAAGATAACTACGAGATGCACGTCAGAGCTGCAAATATTGTGAGTGGCACTGTCCTGTTCAGATCTGTGGGCAGCACATCCTGCAAGGGCTGTTGGGTTCATTACTGGATCTTTATAACGTTCCCAAGGACTGCTGCCGGGAGAGTAACCTGATGTTTGGGGTGGCTGGGGAAGGCAAGGTCAGAATCCTGTCAGAATTCTCATGCAATGTGGGAGTTTTTATCCAAAGTTTGGGCTGAAGGAGCAGCTGGGGAGATCTTGGAACTGGAGCAAAGCTCCGTTCTGATGCGTGATTTTTCTCGCTGCTGCAAGGTCCGAGCTGGCGAGTCCCTGATGAAACTTGTGTCTGACCTGAAGCAGTTCTTGATCCTCAATGATTTCCCCTCTGTGAACGAGGCCATCAACCAGCGCAACCAGCAGCTGAGGAGTCTGCAGGAGGAGTGTGACAAGAAGCTGATTGCACTGCGGGATGAGATCTCCATTGACCTGTACGAGCTAGAAGAAGAATATTACTCTTCCAGGTACAAATAGGGCAGTGGACTCTGCCTTACAACTATAGGCCTTTTTGGGGTAGTTAGTCCAGACCATCAAGTAGCCCTTAAAGTATAGGTGTTGAGAATGTTCCCAAAAATTTTTAGTCCTACTTTTAATTAGGTCAAACCCTTTTTCTGCAACTAAATCAACTGCCTTTTCCTTGTAGATATCCTACAGGGTATAAATGTCCTGGTGAAGGAGGGCATCCCAGGTTTGATAGGTAATTTCCTTAGGTTTCTATTGTAATCATTAGAAAAGGAGATGAATTCCCTTGGGGGAAGTCCCTCTGAAGGAGCCTCTGGCTCCCTCCCTACAGAGACCAGCTTTCTGAGCTGGGTCCTGATGTCACCACACCTCCGTGGTGAGTCCTTTCACAAGTGACCTGGTCACACCTTGTGCCTTTTCCTTCACAGTCCACTGTCCCCAGCTGCCTCCAGTCCTGCTGGGGTCAACATTTGCAAGGAGCAAACAAACTTGCTCAGTTTCATTGCATTATGAAGTATTGTGATAGGATTTTCTAAGGAATGACTTATTACTGATTTGTTTGTGGGATTTTTAGTATTTTTACTAAAAAAATAAGCCTCTTACTTAGCAAACAGACTTTAGAGAATTCAGACACTTTATTTTGTATTTTTTTCGTCATGCACTCCAGCACTTCTAGTTAATGATGCAGTAAATGAAAGCAGAAGAAAACAAATGTAAACCTGGTTATTTTGACTGCACTTTCCAAGCTAAGTGAAGTCAGTGCAATAATTCTAGGACTTTTAAACAAAAACTTAACTTTAAAAAAATCTTATTTAAAATTTCAGTGACCAGGTTTTCGACATTTGACTTTTCCTTTTTTTCTAAAAATGCTGAATGCCTATAACCCCAGCTAAGTCAACTAAATTGCTCAGTGTCTTTGAAAGTAAGGCTATTGTTTATGAGTAATATATATATTTTAAAAGTAAAAAAGTAATAATATGACACAGCTTAGAGGTAAAAGTTTAGAGTTGTTTTTCAAACTTTATTCAGTTTTTTGACGAAGTTGTGATGGTCACAAACCCAAGCACCTGTCCAGGTGCTGATAGGTCCATGACATAGCAGTGAGCTTATCCAAAGGGATGTGGTGTGGGATGAGTGCCCCACATGTGCCAGGCGTGCTTCCCTCACCCTGTCCCCAGACTGCCACCACTGTGTGCTGGTCACTCACTTTTGGACTGAGGGGTTCTGACCGTGCTGGCGTGGTCTGTTCACCTGCCTGGCCCCAGGTGCCACATAAACAACCCTTGCTGACAGAACTAACATGGAAGCACAAATGTTGGTGTACGTCAGATGGATTTGCCTTCCTGCTCTTTCTTATTGGTCCTGAGGTGAGGAAACCTGGCAACTCTGCAGAGCTGTGATCTGACACTTGTGATCATGTAGCACTTGGTCGTTTGCTTTTAGCACTTCCTCCCTTCCTGTGCTCTTTCCTCTCTTTTTCTGCACCAAAGAAATTGCGTCTGTGTAAATACAGAAACAGTGATTTATTCAAAGTCCTTTTATAATTAGAATACTACAATATTTTTAATGAAATCTTATTGTCTAATGTGGGGGAAGGGTTTCTGTTATGTCACAGCCATGTTTCAGTGGCTATAAACACAACAGCCTGTTTGCCCCCAAAGGGGAGTTCCTTGCTGTCCTGGCAGCCCAGGGATGCCTCTCAGTTGTAGGGTCAGGTGTTTGCCTGGCTTTTTATGTGCATATGGGGCTTTTGATGAGACCCAAAAGCAGATCCTTGAAACTAAACCCAAGAAGATTGTCCTGAAGGAATCTTTGCTTCCCTGCCCTTTGTTCAAGTAGTTTCCTAGAGCTGTCCCTCTGCACTCAGACTGGCTGGGTGCCGCAGGGGAGTAGTGAAGTCCCTTCCATGCCCTGAGGAGCCCTCCCAGGACAGAGCAGCAGGCTGGCCAGTGCTCCTGGGGGCTGTGCAGAGCTGCTCACTGACCCTGACTTCTGAGGAGTGTTACCTGAGAGGTGGAGCTTCGACTCTGAACTGTTCTAACTGGGGCAGCAGGAGAAACAGTCATGCTTCTGACACAGCTAAAATGTGGTTAGTAACTCCCCTGCCATGATGTGTGGATGCTGTGGTCAGGTTCACCTGAGAAATCGTGGCCTGAGGTCCATGACAGAACGGGAGCTGCAGTTCTAGTTCGGTCCTGAAGGTCTTTGTTAACTGAACCCAGCTCCACTGTGTTGGGGGCTCATCTTCCAAGGGATTTTACAGAGGCCCCAGATATAAAACCTATATCCACTGCCTTCTCACTTCTCCTGCAAAGCCAGCTGGGTGATGCTGCCAGAAAAGAGTTCAGCTTGCAACTAGTGCTTTGTGTGCTTGTTCCCAAAGTGGTAACTGCAAGTCCAGCTTGCCTTCTCTCATCCTAACACCCAGACCTGCATTTGTGTTCCATTGCTCCCTCCTCTGAGATCACAGGAGCTGTCTTGAGTGTGGGGTTAAATCTCACATGTTTCATGTTTGTGCAATATGAACTGTCTCATATTTCTATACTTAAAATATTTCCCTAAGCATCAATCCATACATTACAAATGTAAATAAAGCTGCAACAACAAAATCACTTGACCCATTGGGTTTGTTTTTCTCTGAATGCAAGCTGCTTTCTGCTCCAGCACTCACTTTGTCTTGGGTGTCTCGCGTGTGCAGCTCCTTCTTCTCTTTGGGATTTGTGTTGGTTTTGTTCCAGTTCCTTCTATGTTTCTTTTTAGTTTTGGCCCTTCCACATTATGTTTTCCACAGAGCACAGGCAAGAATTAGCCAGTTGTTTAAAAGCCTTATTTTCCCACACTGCTGGTTCATCCAGTGTTGGAATCCAGCCAGCTGCTTTTAGAAGCACTGTTAGCTCAGGCTCTTTGGGAAAAGGCAGGAGCTGTCAGTACTTTATAATCAAACTGGGAAGCTTCAATGGAAGACCCAAACCTCTGGAGCACTTTTTTGAAAGGGCAAGGGTGCAAATAGGTTTCTACTTTATTGTGACAGGGACAGGCCCCAGAACAATTGTGGCAGTTTTTTTGCTGAAGTGAAATTTAGAGCAGGATTTCTATTTTTTTCCTCATGTAGGTTGCAGTCTAATTCCAAGTAAAATAATTGTGGGTAAGGTCCATGTCTCACTCACCGGTAGCAGAACTGCCATATTTGGGGGTGCCAGGACTTCAGCTCAGATCTTTTCAAAGACTTGGAGTGTCTGGATTAGAATTGAGCCTGTTTCATTTTGTAGCCACAGTTCTGTCTCTGAAATTGCCCCAATCTTCATCAGGCCCTTAGAGGGGGGTGTCTTAGGAAAGGCCAGTGTCACACGACTTGGGATCATGTCGTGAACACAGACCTTACATCCAGCATTTTTTTTGTCATTTTCTTAATGTTTTGCTTCTGTCTTGCTCCCTCCACCCTTTCCATCCCTCCCCTCCTCTGTCACCACACCTGCTCTCTCCTCACTGGGGTTGTTTGTTCTGGAAAGCTACAGTCTGTGTGACAGCAATGATCTCCCACTGTGTGAAGCCTACTGGAGACAAGACTTTGCCACGCTGTCCCCCGAGAGCCTCTCGATGCCTCTGGCAGCTGCCACAGCAGAGCAGAGCGTTGCCGCCTCGCAGAGTTCCACCCCGTCGCACCCCCACGTGAACGGGCACGGGGCGGGTCCCGCCGAGCATTCCTGAAGAGGATCCGCTGCTGCCGGGTGCGGTTCATCCAGTGATGACCCTGCCGCGGCACCGCGCTGCTGGAAGTCTTCCTCCTGCTGTGCTGAGCAAGCGGCTCCTGCTGTCGGGAGGAGGCACTGGAGCTGTGCTGGCAGATTTCTGCTCCCTGCATGTGCTTCCTCCACCCCAGGACCTTGCCAGGAGTGTTCCTGTCCCTTAAGAGATAGAGATAAGTAGACACAAAGTGGATCTCGTTGTAACAAATTAGAGTCAGGTTTGCTTTAACGTGATAGTTACATGTAGAGTTCATTAGAAGTCCAGTTTGTTTCCATGTGAGTGTTGGGAGTTGAATTTCTTTGGGATAAACTTGAGCCAAATGTGGGGGCAGTGAATGTGTCGGGGTTTTTACTCTGCTTCCCAAGGTTATTGACATTCTGGCTGCTTTAAAGCTCTCTCAGGATGGCATCTGACAACCTCTGGTCTACTGTAAAGAGTCTTATAGTATTTTTACACAACAGTCTTCACTGTCAAAATGCTTTACAAACTTGAACTCTTGGTTTGGGAGGAGGCTCCCAGGAGACCCTTATGGAAGAGCAGTGTTCCCCCCTTGGAAGAGGAACAGGCAGACAGGGATCAGACTGAGGGATCAATGATGCCACTTGCTCAAAGCTACAAAGAGAAGCAGTGTCATGCTTTAGTCAGTCGATTCCTTCTTCAGTGTTTACACAGAAATTCCTATTAACAGTCTGAGCTAACACGGAGCCACTGTTTATGTTGGCTTTTAGTTTTGTCTAATGAAAACATCTTGAGAGCAGTGAGGGATACTCGGTTACTCTCAGTTTCCTTCCAAAGAAACACATTTGGTGCTTGGTCTGCAGCTGTTCAGCAGCTCAGCACATCTTCTGTCCTTTCCTTTTGTGGTGGCTCTGCCCTGGCTCGAGCTCTGCAGCTGAAAGGGAGATGCCACTGAACTGGAACACTGTCACCACAGCTCGGTGTCATGGACACCACAGAGCCACCAGTGCATTCCAACAACTGAGCTGAGCTTCCCCAGCTTTCTGCTGTCATGTCTCATTTCTTAGGATGTGAATTTTGCTATTATTTTTTGGTTTCTTTTTCTTCCATTCCATTTATTTTTGTAATTAGGTGATTTAATAAAACTGACTGTTTTGTATAATTTTTCAGGCGTGTGTTTTCGGCCACGAGGCTTTGTGAAAGTGTCACAATATGAGCGTGCACATGCAATGGGATAAGCGTTCCCTTGCAGGCTGTGAAAAAAACCCTGCTCTGCACAGCAGTTCCCGTACAGGGGCTGCAGAAACCACCACGAAACTCGCCTGTGCTCTGGGGACCTCACCCCTGTGCAGGGGGAAGCTCGGTTTTGTCCTACAATAAAGGGACAAGGAAAGGTTTCGGAGGTGCGGCGGAGGCGAGCCGGAGGTTGCCTGCGGGGCTCCGGGGTGGTGGCTGGAAGGAACAGGGGTTGCGGGCCGACCCGCAGCCCCCCAGGAGAGCCTCCGGGCACGCCGGTGTGGCTGAGTGATCCTTGGTGGCCGTACGGACCCCGCGGCAGCCCAGACGAGGGCGGCTCCGGGCCCGGCGGCTGCGGCCGCTCCGTGCGCCTGGCGCTGCCGTCACTTCCCGGCCGGCGCGCTTCATCCATCACTTCCTGCCAGGGACTCCACGAGGAGGGGACTGCGGTCCTCACGCTGCCCCGGGGAGGGGACTGCACCTCTGGGACCCGGGCCCGGGGCAGCAATGGCCAGCTTGGCTGCCCAAGACTCTTATCTGCAGGGCTTGGCCAGGAGGGCCGGCGTGCAGCACGCCCCGGAGTCGCGGAAGAGGAAATTTGGTATTGGAACAGTAACGCTTCGGTTCTGCCCTCTCCGGTCGGTTTGCGGGAGGCTGGGCGCGACAGCCGTGCCCCCACGGGGTGCTTGGCCCGGGGTTGTGCCGTTTTATAACAAAAAACCAATCTGCTGAAACACGGAGCTCCCGAACACGTTGTGCACGTGTTGGGAGCCCTGGAAATCGGTGGTCTCCATTCACTGTGGTGATGGATGTGGGAGAGCTGGGATTTTACGGAAGTGTGCGAGGATGTTTGGTCTGTTTAAATAAATCCTCAAACGTATAATTTTTGAACATTGAGATATGTCATTGCAATGCTGGAACCTTTAGTGTTCAGTAGTAATTGGATGTTATAAGTGGGAATGTAGCATTGTCCTCTTTTGTTTAATTTGGTTTTGCCGTCTAGTGTCTAAGCCAGGCCAGCCCGAGGATGCTGGCAGACAGGTCAAGAAACAGAAGAAAAAGAAGCCCAGGAAGCAAGCTGAGAAGAAGAATGCTCCTTCAGCCAAACAAGTGGTTTCTAACACCAATAAACCCACTCCAGGACAGAAAGCGGCCCCTCCAGCCAACAAATCATCTCCACAGGGTGGTACACAGAACAGAAATGACAGTGTGGCTACAGGTAAGAATTCCAGCTTTGCCCTTTGACCTGGGCTGAGCTGGCTGCTTTTCATTTGCTACCCACAAGTGTGGTTTGGAAAGCCTGAATTGAGAACACCTTTGCTTATCTGTGCCCCGGAAGCTTTTACCTATGGACATGAATTTGTGCCATCACCACTGGGTGGCTCTCTGGAAACGGTGTTTAACTGAACTGCAGAGGTTTTGTGCATGTGAGTAACTTTGGGAATTACGCGTGGATGCAATCCCTGTCCTGCCAGCTCAGCAGGACACAGAGAGCCAGAAAAGCCAGATCACAGAGGAAAGATGTCCTGAGCCTCTCTGTTCCACAAACTTGGTATTTGTCTTTGGCTTGCCAGGCAGCCCCAGGGCATGCCAGGCCACTGCTGGCAGTGTTGAATGATAAAAGAGGAAATTCTAAAGAAACCAATGAAATAGAAACTCTGGGTTTGTTTGGATTTTCCGTTCCATTCACAGCATCTAAAGAGTTCCCAGAGTTTTTCCCATAGCCAGATAAAGTGCTTCTGTTTAGCTGGTTCTGCTTTTTAAGTATTTTTATTTTCTCCCCCTCAGGAAGTAACAGTGAACTGAGTTCCCCTTCTGTTTCTGCAATCAATCTGTTGCGTCAGAGACTCCACGAGAAGATTAAAAAGGCTTCTGGACAGGTATGGGAACTCTGAATGTGTATCCATATGTGTGTTTATGCACTGTAAATTCTCCCCAGCCTCCCAGGGAATGTGGGGACAGGATCTCACAGGCCCAGGGTTTGAGCTGAGTCCATCTCATAAGGACTTGCCTGTAGGTATTGCCAGGTGACCTGTGTGTGTTCTGTGGAAAAACCTGTGGGAAAAGGTGGGGTCAGCTTGGATGAGAACATGCCTTTGGTGATTTTTAGGAAAAAGCAAAATAGTGAGAGCCTGAAAGGGAACAGCTACGGACTGTTGAGGGAGAGCAAAGGATTTGAAGTGTTATTACTGTGTTTAGTGTCTAACAGCGGAGACATCACAGCTTCACATCACAGATGGCGCTTCTTAGGAGAAGTTTGAAATGAGGAACTTGGGGACAGCCCACTTTTAATTCTGCTTTATCCCTTTTAAGGCTTCTCGTTCATGTCCATCCTTTTCCTTAGGATAATGCCAAAGAATTAACTCCTGCAGTCCTGGAGAAAAGGCAGCGAAGGAAGTACGAGAGAGAGAGAAAAAAGCGCCGGCGAAAGGAGTTGAAGATGAAGGCAAAAATGGAGAAGAAAGAAACTGAGGAGGTACCAGCAGAGCCAGAAAACAAAAAGGAGGAGAGCAGAGCTGATATTGTCTTCAACAGGGTTGAAGTTCATGAAGAGAATGAGTTGAACAAGATCCAGAAGAAGAAAGAGAAGAGGAAAGCGGTGAAAGGCAATATCACTCCTCTGACAGGCAAAAACTACAAGCAGTTGCTGAGCAGGCTGGAGACCAGGAAGAATAAGCTGGAGGAGCTCAAGGAGAAGGACGAGAAGAAAGCTCAGGAGCTGGAGACCAAGATAAAATGGACAAATGCTCTCTATAAGGCAGAAGGGGTGAAGATCCGTGATGATGAGGAGCGTCTGAAGGAGGCCCTGAAGCGCAAGGAGAAGCGGAAAGCCCAGCGCAAGAGGCAGTGGGAGGAGCGGACTGTGAGGGTGGTGGAAAAGATGCAGCAGCGGCAGGACAAGCGCCAGAAGAACATTCAGAAGAAGAAGAAGGAGAGGATAGAGAAGAAGAAAGCGAGGGCCCGGAAGAAGGGCCGAGTTCTGCCAGAGGACTTGAAAAAAGCTGGGTTCAAGTTAGAGTGAGGCAGGCGCTCCTGGCATTGGGGTTCCAGGGCGGGGTGTTTGTCTGTCACACGGGGCTGTGTGTCACCATCCCAGGCTGTGGGGCGGGCACTGCCACAGTTTCCCAGCCTCCTCATATTAAAAAAACAGTTGTATGTTTGTTAATAAAGTTTTCTACCCCAAAGAAACCCCCTCTGGCTGGTTTCTAATAGGAATTATTATTTTTCTAAAGGGGAAATGTCAATTGCTGTCAGTTCCTCTGATGGGCAGCACAGTGTGTTCTTTGCGTCCCCTGGGAATGGGGAGGAGGAAACAAAAAGGTGAAAAGATCAAACATGGGATTCATCTCAACACAAAGAAACTGCAGGTGTTTTAAAACCATTGCTTAATACAAACTTCGATTATGCCTTTGGAAAGGAATGTGCATCTTGGATATATTTGTCCTCCCCATCACAAGGAAACTGGAAATAATTGTCAATTTTAGGCAATGCTGTTCATGTATCTTTTAAGTTATGTTTTGTCAGCATTAGGTCAATATAGACGTAAACACACACATGTAAACATGCATGGATTTATTGTGGATCTAACTGATCTTTTGGATCATCCATAGGACACAATGACTGATCTCGATGGTAGAAGGATTGGCTCCAAGTCTATTTTTGGCAGTAATAAAAAATTTGGCAAAAAAAAAATAGATTTCTGGCAACCAGAGGTGCCTGCAAGGGTTTCTTCTCTGTGCAGTTCATCAGTGCAAAATTGCATTTGGTCGCTACCAATTTTGTCCTTTATTGTTGTTTATACAGAAATACAACTGGAAATTTGAGCAGCTGTGTGCCCAGCTCAGGAGAGAAAGTACAGCTTGGCTGCTGGCAGTTCAGCCTGGGGGAGATTGGTGGGAATAATCCATCCAGAATATTTTCTGCCCCTGAGATCAGTCAAATCTTGCTGATGTCCTCCTGATCCTGGTTGGTGTGAACTGATAGTTTGTAGTGCAGTCAGAGATGTTATAAATTGAATTCTCGATTCTCTCCGTCTGGCACGTTGGAAGAAGCTCTTTTTTGCTCCATCAGTAAAGCTGAAGAATGTGCTGTGGGCGAGCTGCAGGCTCTGCAGTGCTTCCCAGCTGGATCCCTGCCAGAGCCCAGGTACCTCCGTGGTGCAGCTGTAACCTGAGACTCTGCAAAGCCAGGAGCCCGAGCAGTGGCTTTGTGCGGAAGTCCGTGTTCAAGCCTCAGGTGTGACTGGGTCACGGGAGCCGAAGGCAGCCTGTTCCACACTGGAGTCCAGCGAGGAAACCTCTCCTTGGGCACAGATGGAGCCCTCCCCACGGATATCTTCTCTTTCTCCACCTTCTGAGCAACCCTGCACTCACAGCTCGCCACTTCAGCTGTAGAAATCTGAAATACACGTTTGGAAATCTGAAATAGCTGCTCTGCAAAGAATATTTTCCATGGAACGGTCTACAAGTGAGGTATTTATCAGCTGTCCAGAATGCTTTCCAAGCAGGGCTTGAAGATAAAGTAGTGCTTTGTTCTGGGAGGTCAAGCAAGTTCATTTGGGAGTAACAGAGCTACTTTCAGCCATATCCCTTTTAAAAAACTCTCTGAACAAATTCGAGGGACCTGAGTAACTATTCAAAATGCTTTAGCTGTGATTTCTATTTGGCTGGAGATTCTTTCATTAGCTGCAACCAGATCTATTTCATTTTTGTTTGTATTCATGGTAAACTGTAAATCAGTTGAGGTAAATCTCGGCGAGATGGTTTTAGGTGCAAAAGATGTTCCAATCTCCAGTGCTCTGGCAGGTTTGTACCACAGAAACTGAAGCGAAGGGTGAATGCATCAGCTGTGCTCCTAATGATGTAATAGTTCAAAATATGTGTATTTCTCTTCCTGAGGGATTAGATGTTTACTCTGTAAAAGACACATGGAAGTACTCTGTGCCCATTACAACAGCTGAAACTGCACCAAAATAACCAGAACATCTTTTTTTATTCTCTGTTAATTTTACTGTCCAATTTGAGGATAACTATTAGTCCCCTTTCTTCTCTCTGTTCTTCATCCTCGGTCCTTCCCCGTCCCCCAAGTTCTGTGCTATCAGCCTCTGTATGCCATGGAGATAAGAGCATGGGTCGGGTGTAGAAAATGGGAATCCCCAGGAGACTCTGCAAAGTGGGACTGTTTGTGCGTTCCTTTATGCTTTGGGTGGAAATGTTGAGAGGATATTTATGCAATTGGAAAGTGGCATCAAGCTGGGAGGGGATGCAAGCCCCAGGGAAAACAGGATTCAGTCAGGGCTTGATGTGTTAGAAAAACAAATAGCCTGAAAACAGTTTGTTTTCATGAAGTACAAGGTTTTATGTGCCACAGACCTGGCTGGGAGAGGTTCCACAGAAAACATGTGGATTCCATTTGGCCACAGGCTGAATGTCATCCCAGTGCTGGTCCTTACAAAGTAGGTGAATGTCCTGTGGGAATGTATGAACTGTGACAGCATTTCGGTTTGGGGAGTAATCCAGCTTTACTTCATACTGCTGTGGGCTCAGCAGGGGAATTTGGGTTGCTTTGACACCAAATTTCACGAGAATGAGCTGATTAGAGAGAGTCCAGTCAGAACTGACAGAAATAATCCCAGATCTTGAGGTTAGGGAATTGCAAAGAGAGATTGAAGGAGGTGACAGAATAGAAAGAGGGAAGGAAACATCAGAGCCTTCAGGTATGGAAAGGGAGACTGGCCAGATCTGAACTGCAGCGAGATCCTGGTTGGAAATTTGGAAGCCTGCTGATGAGAAGGGCTTTCCTAGCTGCCCTGTGTGCAGCCAGCTCTCAAAGAATGACTGGAAAACAACTGTTTGAACTGCCCTCTGCACATTTGTCTGCTTTGCATGTGCTGGAAGCATCAAGCACAAGGGAAGAAACGTGGCACTGACAAATCCTGGCATCAGCGTAGCAGCTCTCATGACACAACTAGCACAGGAATGAGATAAAACTGGTCAAAACACAGAATAACAGCTCGAGGGGAAGGCTGTTTGCACTTCCTTCTGTGTTTGAGGATCTGCAGCATTTTTAGGCAAGAATCCAGAACTGCTCAGCAGGAATCCATGAAGGCTTTAAGTGGTGGAAGGCCTTAAGACATATATATTTATATATATGCACACGTACATATATATATGTATATAGTCAGTCATTATTTTTAAGTAGGATTCTGTGGTGCTTCCTGGTGAAAGCTAATTAGATTGTCCCACAGGAAAGTGAGGGAGAAGCACCAGTGGGGATTTCTGTGTGACACAGTAAAGCAAATTAAAGAACTTTTTGCCACTTTTCTTTTTCCAGCCGAATAAATTAAAGCAGGAAAATCACCCCTGCCTGTTCAGATCCACTGGCACTGTCCTGTGCCTTACCAAGAGCCAGTAATGACCTCTGGGATTACATCAGTCCAAGAAGCACCATGCACCAGTCCCTCCCACTAATATAAATGCTACCAACTCTATAAACAGAATTGCTCAACAGCCTCTTGCTTCTTTTTTTTTCCTGCAGGCTCCAATCACATTCTAGAAAGTAGAAAGTTCTAACTGGAAATGCATCTGGTCCTTCCAGCCAGCCTGGAAGAGCACTTGGTGTGGAGGGTTGGGTCCTGAGACAGCAGCAGTGGAACGAAAACGCACGAGCCTGAGACACATCTCCCTGCTTCTGTCTTCACTGAAGATAATAACGAAAGTAATAACAATTAATGTGCTTGTAACGCCTTTGGAGGCCCCATGCAAATGCTCTGTGTGATAGTCACAGGGACCAAAGTTCACTCCATGGGCAGTTTTCCTTCCTTGTGAACAGAAAAAGAGATTGATTTCAGATTTTAAGGTGAGACTGCTGGGCTCAGGAAACTTGATTTTCGTGGCTGTTGTAGAAGAAATAATTTCTTTGGTTTAATCTCTCTCGGTTTTGCTTTGTTCTTCTTTAACTTTTTGTTTTTCGTGAGTCCATTTTACTCAGAGTTTGAATTAGAAAGCAGGAGACGTGAAGTTTTCTCCGGACTTATGTTTATTATTTCTTATCTATAACACAGCTGCACAGAGGCTGCTTTCTAAGTTAACAAGGTGGAAACAATGGCGAAAATGGCCCCTGAGTGCTACTTTCTCTACCCAACGTGCATTAGGATTGTGAGATGTTTCCTTGCCAGTGGCACACCTCAGTTTACCTTTGCAGGGAGTGCCTCTGGCCGTCACTGGACGGTGAAAGGTGGAGTTTATCAGCTCAGGTGGTAATGGTGGTAGCTCTCTGATAGAATCGGGTGGGCGATTTGATTCCACTGCCAAGGGGGGGTGCTCGACATGAAAAAATGGAATCTACAGAAAGTGGAATCAAATCAGAAAGGCTCCCCATGCACTACACCCAGGGTTAAAGCTCCCTGAAAGAGAGAACTTGCTCAGACATTTTATAGGTGCTGCCTCAGTGCCCTGGCTCTTACAGTCTGGCATCTTCCATGTTCATCAGGTCAGAATTGAAAGAGAAACTGCTGAGAAGCTTCATTCATCACAGAGAAAGTAAACAATTTCTCTCAGAGTGAGATACTTGCAGCTCACTTCCCTTTCTTTTTGTTCTTTACAGAGTGAGAGCTGCTGGAATTCAGAAGCTGCCCTTCCTTCTACTCTAGAAGATATGATTTCCAGGAGAGTGGTGGTGGGATCTCTTGCCTGCCTGGGTGTTGTTGCTGCAGTTATCTGGTCAGCATTTGCTGGCCAGCTCGGCCGTATCTAAAACATCCTGTGTGTATCAAACTCATAGGAGGAGAAAAAAAAGGCTGTGCGTTTTATGGGAATTCCCTGTTCGAGCTGCAAGAAAGAACAGCAATTTGTGTAACAGATAAAGCAGCACTGGTAGAGGGAGAAGGCCCTAAGGGAGACAGGAAAAAAGAACAATTGTGTTCGGATCAGGCTGCTAACACCATAGTGATTCGCAAACAAATGCTTAAGTATAGAATATTCCAGTTACATTTCAGCTCAGGCCTTAACAGAGGGGAGTATCTGTCTCTTCAGATAGACAGTCCAAACTCACTCCAGTGTCACCAGGGACAGGTTTGTAGCTGTCAGACATCGCAGCTTTCAAGTTCTGTAACTGAATATTCTGACGACTGGAGCAAACTCAAACACTGTTGGAAGGGAATCTGAGATAAAGCATTCCATTAATTATTAAAATATCGATTATTAAATTATTATGAATTATACCATGTTTATGATGTTGCAATTTGCTGTACTTTCACCTTGTGGGTAGTTGCATTTTGCCTCAGCAGCAGGACATCATGTTAAAATGTGGACCCAGGAGATCCTACACTGATTGGTAAAGTAGACATGGAGTTAGCCAGAGTTACCTCTCAAAATCTGTGCCAGATCTTTAGGTGATCTTGGAAAATCTTAGGAAGATTTCCTTCAGCATTACTTATCTTCAAACGTTTCTTTGTTCCCACAGGGCTACAGCTGGGAGTGGAAAAGTGCGGTACCTGCCCTACTACCTTCCGTGCCCTGAAATCTTGTACGTATTTTTTTTGTGTCTAATGAGTAACACGGATCATTGTTACTCACACTGACAGCACGAACAGTGATTAACAGGTCGCTCGTTCTTTATTTGTGGAGCTGTAATTAGTCGCTCTGTTAAAACAAAAAGCTAACAATGCTGTTTAGGCCTGCCTGCCCTGCAGGACAGCTCTGGGGCTGCACAGCTGAGGGAGGCTGAGTTTGTCGTGGGTCACAGAGCCCAGGACTAAAGGTTAATGCCGGGCTCCTTATCAAGGTGTAATCACACACCTGCGCATGCACAACTGTGCTTTAAGTGTCCACTCACTAGGCAGAGACACCTAAACCAGAGAGGTGAGATGAACAGGCACAGAAGGAGCTCTGGCACAGTGAGGAATAACCCCCCCAGTTCTAATCATGCTCCACTTCTTCCCTCTGTCATCTGTGCTCTCCCCCGGCTCTGTGAATGTGTTTGTGCCGTAGCATTTGAGCTCTGGACCTGAACAAGTGAAGGAGAGCTGGTTCTGAGCTTCCTTGCACGCTGCAAACTGATGTGCCTGACCTAGCCTGGGTGCCAAGAGCTCTCCCAGAGCTGCACAAGAGAGAATTTACACTGTGCAGGGGCCAGGGACAAGGCCAGTGACCTCCTCACTGCCACATTGCACCAGAGCTGGGACATGACAAGCCACAGCTTTTCTCATCCCTTACCATGACCTACTGTCCTTGTAAAAACAAAGCAAAACGATGCAAATAGGAAAGAATTATGTTTCATGGAGGTATTTCTCATTATTTCAGCCCATTAATTCATCTTGTGTCTGGTCAGGTGCTTATTTCTCTGAATGCTGTTGGAAATGTGGTGTGTTTCAGGTAGTTCAGCCCTCCAGGTGATCAGGAACATTTACGTCAGGCATGGAGCACATCCATGACCCCTGCTGACAGTCCCATGTGGGTTTTGACCCCTAAACCCTAATTTCCCCACAGACTGGGATGGCTGCAACATCTCTCTGTCCCCGTGGTGTTGTGTGTCCTGTGCCAAAGCTGTCCCTTGCCTGGCAGCCCCGGGAGGTGTGTGCAGGGGATGCCTAACCCTGGGCCAGGCAGGGCAGTGTCCACAGCAGCTGGAGCTGGATTTGGACAGCTGGCAGTGCAGCAGCAGGTCCTGAAGCCAAACTTGGTTGATGTTTTAGGAAAAGCATAACAAGCCCTTTCTTTTCCCACCCCTTCATGCAGCTCCATAAAACTGCAATACACAGAAGAGAAGCTAGTCCAGCTTTTCCCCCAGTAAGTACTGGCTTTTTATCTCCTGACCTTTAAACTGCTGTTCCTCTCTTCCAGGCATATTCATGTATTATTCAATGGATATTTCTTCCTTTTTACAGATTATTTTATCAGCAGCCAAGAGTGCTGGCGCCAAAGTAAGTTTCTTTGTTTGAACTTTGTTTCTGCTGAGTTTGGTTCGGGCACTTTGCAGCACTCACAGTTCCAGAGTCCTGGGGCACACTGAGCAGGAGGACCTTGTTCCATGAGAATCCCAACCACAGGGGTGTGTCAGCAGCTGCCTGTGCTGCCCTAAGGTTGGGTTTGGTTACTGTACACTTATTAGCACACTTACTGTTAATTCCTAATTATTACATTAGCACACGCACACTCTGTCGTGGCCAGGAACTCTTTTTGAGAGGGGAAATCTGTAATATCTGCGAGATGGTGGGAAATACCTTCTGGAGCTGTGCTGTAGCTGCAACCAGCTGTGGGAGAGCTTTGAGCCCATTTCAGGGTAAAATAAAGCAGGTGCTCTGTGTGACCTTCAGCAGCAGTTTCAGCAAACACAGACAAATCTCTGAGACCCAGCCAAAGCAGGGAGTTTAGGGGAAGATTCGGGACAGCAGCACCAGGAAGTGGTTTGGACAAGCTCTCTGTGCAGCTCGGGTTGTAACAGCCTCCTTTGGCTCTGCTGCTGTGACCTGACTTTTATCTGGAGCAGTTCACCTTCAAGAACCACATTCCTTTGCACGTTAACAAACACACCCTGTGGGTACACACACTTACACGCAGCTATTATTTCCCCCTGACCTTTCAACAGGATGTGCTCAGCCTGAATGTTTCACTCTTCCATATTGGAATAAATTTCTCTGCTAGATCAGCTGGTATATACTGGGCTAAACGGGGAGAGTCTTGAACCTCTTTGTGCTCTGTGTCTTCTGGAGGGAGTTCACTGGCACTGAGAGGATGACCATGACCGTGACTCACTGGGAAACCCAGGGCAGCCCTTTAAAATGAAATTTAAAAAGCTCAGAGACGAGAACATGCATGTTCCCTTCCCTCTCCCCCCTCATCCAAAAAAAGGATAACCAACCCAGAAACAGATCAAGTTAGTACATTTTCTCCAACCCAAATTCTTCTTCCTGTATAATTTAATCCTTCAATCACATGCATTGCTGTAGGAAGGAGTCAAACTGTTATTCTTGTATCCTCTCAGAAGGAAAGTATTACATCTGGGCTGGAGGATCTAATTGGATCTGCTGCCTGAAGCACCAGGCTGCTCCCCACAGCTCCCCCAGTTTGGTTCTGCTGCTGTTTTGCCTTGGGACAGTGTCGGATGGGAGCCTGGCAGCCCCCAAGTGTGGCCACGTGCTGTGTGTGACAAATTCCATTAGCAGAGGGCTCCAGCTCCTGGTCAGGAGCAAATATGAGCAGGCTGGGGTGAATTGCACCATAAATGACATCTCCTTTTAAAATCAAAAAGGTAAGAATGAAACACTGGAAACAAAGCAGCAAATTGAAACGGCATTGCAGAGCTGTAATAGGGCATAATCAGACTCTGCTGCATTTATATTCAGTATTTTCACTCCCCTCACAGGAGATTAGACTTTTTTTTTCCAGGAAAAAAGGATTTTTTTCCAACTTTGTTACACATTTGAATGCTGGCTCACATACAGCATTTTAAATTATATCTGAGTGTGTTGGAGCTATATATAAATACTGGAAAAATAAGCTGTCATGCTGCAAGCTGTGTTTTAATAACACAGCAATGGGGTATATTTTTATAGTAATTTTCGTATTATTACTTGTGCTTTAATCTGCTTGTAGCAATCTGCATCAGGCCGATAGCAAATAGGCACAGCTTTCCATTCTGAGAGTTCAGTGGTCATTAAACTCTCCTCAGCAGAAAAGTCCTTAAACAAGATTTTAGCAGATCCTCAGGTTTTTGCTGATGTGCTAAGGTGCTTAATTTCAGCCCAGGAGTGGAAATGTCTGTGCTCTGTAACCTCAAATCAGAGTGCAGGGAGAAAATACCTGAGGCTGATACCCTCCATGGTGAATTAATGCTGATTCACACACTCTTCTCGCTGCCTTTTTAGTGCTTCTTTCACGTTAGCTGGCCTCAGAACCAAAAGGAGAAGTTCCATTTCATTACCATTTCTTTTCTTTCCCCCCTTCAGACGCCAGGATGTGCTGACAGTCACACCATGGCTGGCCCCCATCGTCTGGGAAGGGACCTTCGATCCTGAGATCCTGGACAGCGCCTACAGGCCCCTGAACCTGACCATAGGGGTGACAGCCTTTGCTGTTGGAAAGTAAGGGAAGCACTCAGTGGACACGGTTCTCGGGGTGGTGCCTTTCCTCTGGGGAAAGATGATTTTGGCTTTTCTTTTCCTGGAATTTGTCCCAGTTTATAGGGGGCTTTTGTGCCTGTGTAGTGTGTCCATAATCACACAAGGGATGACATCACTCGAGGTACCTGAAGTGTGGGCAGTATTTTTTAAGAATTAGCAGGTGGCTTGGGAATTAGAGCTGCTCAAAAAGGGGACAATCCCCTTATTCCTCGTCCTCCACTACACCTGTTGCTTGTGCAGTGTGTGGATTCTTGCCGTGGGAATCAGTGAACTCTCTTCACCCCTTGTCCTGCATTCACTAACGTGCCCTTCCTAATCCACCACTCCTCCCCTTGGAATCCCAGGACAGTTTGGGCTGGAAGAGACTTTAAAATTCATCTCCTTCCACCCCCTGCCATCAGCAGGGACACCTTCCACTACCCCAGGTTGCACCAACCTGGCCTTGGACACTTCCAGGGATCCAGGGGCAGCCACAGCTTCTCTGGGCACCCTATGCCGGGGCCTCCCCACCCTCACAGGGAAGAATTCCTTCCTAATACCTGATCTAACCATGCCCTCCTTCATCTGAAGGCCATTCCCCTTTGCTCTATCGCTCCATGCCCTTGCAAAAAGTCCCTGTCCACAGAAAGCCCCTCCTTGTCCCTGCTGTGCTCTCCGTGGGCCGTGTCTGCGCAGGTACACGAGGTTTGTGCGGCGCTTCCTGGAGTCGGCAGAGCGGCACTTCATGAGGGGCTACCAGGTGAGCTATTACATCTTCACGGACAGCCCCGAGGCCATTCCCCACGTCCAGCTGCAGCCGGGGCGCAGGCTTGTCACCATCCCCATCCAGAAATACTCCAGCTGGCAGGAGATCTCCATGCGCAGGATGGAGACCATCAACCAGCACGTGGCCAAGGTGAGCCACCGCGAGGTGCAGTACCTCTTCTGCCTGGACATCGACATGGTGTTCCACAACCCCTGGGGCCCCGAGACCCTGGGGGACGTGGTGGCAGCCATCCACCCTGGCTACTTCCGAGTCCCCCGAGAGCAGTTCCCGTATGAGAGGAGGAGCTCCTCGGCAGCCTTCATCCCTGAGGGAGAAGGGGATTTCTACTACGGAGGAGCCGTGTTTGGAGGCTTGGTCAGGAAAGTCTACGAGCTCACCAAGATCTGCCACATGACCATCCTGGCGGACAAAGCCAATGGGATCATGGCAGCCTGGCAGGAGGAGAGTCACCTCAACAGGCACTTCCTGTCCCACAAACCCTCCAAGGTGCTTTCTCCAGAGTATATATGGGATGACAGGAAGCCACAGCCCCCTGAAATCCGCCTCATCCGTTTTTCCACGGTGGATAAGAACTACAGAGAGGTCCGAGATTGACCATCTGACCCCTGCAGAGAGATCCTCCACGCAACCAAACCCACCAAAATTAGCTCCTGCAGAATGTGCCCCACCATGAATTTTTGTTCCTCGTAGCAACAAACTGGGAAGGGAACGTGTGGGTAGTTCCTCTGGAGAACAGAGTCAAAATGCATTTCAGAAGCAGCAGTCAAAGTGCAGCTGAGACTGAAAAGGTGTCTGGATTCCTACTCTCTGTAAATACGTCCTGCTTGAGGCTGTAGCACACAAAAAGGCATCCAAAAGGCCAGTTATCCAATGCATGGCTGCAGTTACCTTTGCCTGAGTGTTTTCCTGAGGCCTGGCAGAAACTTCACGAGATCAAAATGGTATTTGACATTCCTGTGTAGAAGGAGAAGACCTTGAGTTTTGGTAAAGACCTTTTCACTTAAAAAAAAAGAACATTGCAAGGCAATAAACTTTCCAACACTGTGATTTAAACGAACGCCCTTTGTCAGAATCAGGAGGAAACTTGCACTCGGAGTCTGTTATCCCTGACTAGTGTGCAGCAGGATTTCTTGGACCTTCTCGGCAGAGAGCTGGTGCCAGGCATTGCCAGTAAGAGCCCTGGTCTGACAGGACAAACAGTGTGAACTCATCTAGCAGTTATCTCCCAAACTCCCATCTGTGCTTTGGAGACCCAAGTTTAGACAGAACTGGCACAGCTCAGAGCAGGCTGAACTTCTTCGGGTTTATTTCAATCACAGATGTGCTCTGAACCTTTTCCCTGGGTCACATGTCTCTGTGGATCATGTAATCTTTTCCAACACAGAAAATCTGGTTTTGAGACGTTCATGTTCCTCTCCATTGCTTCAGCCCTTTCCAATTTTTCTGAGCTCTGTGAAATAAATTGGCGAGAAGCTGCTGGAGCTGACAGCGCGAGCTGATGCCTTTCCAGCAAACAGGATGATTTCATTCCGTAATGAAATGCTCTGGTGAAGCCGGGAGTTCAGTGCAGAGCTGGAAGTGGGCTGGGGTTAACGTTTCCTCTCCCTGGATGCGATGAGGAGCTGAACCAGGCGTTTAGAGCCTGACAGCTCCCTTGGGGAGCCGCCACGGCTGCGGCTGTCAGCTGAGGTCACAGCACGGGGGTGCCTGTGCCACCTCCCTCGGCACAGCCAGAAGCGTCAGCTCCCTTTGCTACCAAAGGGCTGAGCACGTCAGTCCCTGTTCACTCGGAGGGAGCAGGAGAGAGGCCACGGGAGCTGCAGGGAACGGCAGCGCTCGGCAGGGAGAGGAGGAGCAGGGTGAAAGGGTGAGCGGGCTGTTTCTAAGGGAACAGTTTAGAGGGAAAAAAAAAAGGAAAAAGAAAGAAAAGGAATAATAATAATAAAAAAAGCTCATTTGGCAGAGAGGGGGAAAATGGGGAAGAGGTGCCTGACTGTTCCTGCTTCTCCTCACATGAGAAAATTGCTGTATGGCAGCGAATCAAGTATTCAAAGCTTTAGGGGCCCACCACTGATTGCAGATGACTTAACGAGCCATTTCAGTCCTGTGTGAGCAGGCTGGAAATGGCACTTGCCACTGTCATTGCAGGCATTTCATCTTCCAGAAGACTAATTAGAAAAGCTTTCACGGTACCCATAATATAGATAAGGTACCCAAAATACTTCCAGCCCCAAAGCCCCACTGGCAGCTGGGTCAGCTGATTTGTGCTTAATCCAGCAAAGGGTCTTTATTACATTTTCGCCAGACTGTTCTTAGGGATGTGGTGCCCCTTTGCATAACTAAACCAGAACTGAAATCCCTGACATGTATGTTGGGTAACCAGGCACCTCATCTAAGCCAAAACAGTGAGGAAAAATACTTATCCAAGTATTTCCAGAAAGATACATTTCCAACCAGCTCAGGATTAGTACTGTCTGTTTCTTATTTGTTCAAGAGTTAGTGCCTCGAGGCCACGCTGAAACTGGGTTCTCATTATGCCAGTTATACATATATGCATATGGATTCTTCACCAGCCACAAGGAGCTGTCCTGTCTGCTCTGCACATGACAAGCCAGATAATTTTATCTCCTGGTGGCAGAACATGGCTGGGCTGGGCTAGGTCTGGTAGAAAAGTATTCAGATTCCAAGAAAAACATGAAGTTCCACAGCAGCCACAAATCCATAGATCGGCTGTGGCAATGGCCAATTCCCCTCATGCCTTAATTCTGCTGGAAATTGCTCTGGGTTTGCAGCCATAAGGCTTCATTCTGCCACATTAATTATTGAATTCCTGTGCAGATACTCATAAATCCTCTGTGAGAGGAAGTTCTGCAGCAGAGATGATGGGTGACAGAGGGTGGTCTGTGTTTCTGGGGTACCTGTTTTGAAAAAATTGTGAAGGGCTTGGTCTGAGCTCTGCATCCGAGCCGCCTTTTGGCCGAATCCTCAGCCCTCTGATTGACACGGTAATGGCCTGGTTTGTGCTGTGCCAAGCACGTTTATTTTCCTGGCAGGCCCGCAGCTTCTCCCCAGGGGAATGGCTTGTGCTGTGTGACACAGTTCTGCTCCACGGGGCTGTGGTTTGAAGCAGGCACCCACAAACTCCCGGTGCCTCCAGGGAGCAGGAGAATGGCTGCAGAAAAACTCCCCCCGGTGCTGTGTGGGAGATGCTCCCTGAATCAGCTCGTGCCCTCCTCTAATTAATGAGAGGCTGGACTTCTGTTGTCATCTCCTGCTGATTAATCCCCTTCCCCCACCAGCAGCAGCGAGCTTTCCTTCTCCCAGTTTGGATTGTGCAGCCTGAGGCTTGTGTGCAGTGTGGGAGCTTCACCAGGACCTGCTTTCTGATGTGCATTCCCCACCCACACCCAGCGCACAGCGGGGAAACTGAGGCACGCGGCAGGAAGGCAGCAGTGTCACTCTTGTCTTGCTCCACTCACCACAGGGGACAATGTTGTCTTAATGGTCTTGTGCCAGAGGAATTTGGACTTGGAAATGCAGGGAACTTGCATGAGAAGTGAATCACCACACGTAAACAAACCCCACTGCCTGGGGATGTCATTTTGCTCTCAAGGTATTTCCCACTCGAGCTCTTAACCCAGCCTCAGATCAGCAGCTTGTTGCCTTCCCGAGGGCCCCTTGTTCCTTCCATCCCTTTCTGCTCAGCTGGAACAGACTCATCATTCATTGTCCCTCTGATTTAAGCACCGTCTGACAGGCTGTTTCTTTCCTTCTCCCCGCTGCTGCCTTGCCCAGGGCATCCACCCCCAAAGGGCAAATTTCTCTGCGCGGTGTGAAACAGAACCTTCCAGCAGTATGATTTGAGGTGGGGCCAGACTGTGATCCTCTCCTTCTCCCCACTGATAGATGATGAATCATTTAGCCAGATTAGGACTCTTTTCCACTCCTGTTTGGGTTTCCCTTAACCCTCCCACAGGGGATGTTCCCTGACATTTTTGACCAGAAATGTCATTTTGTACCACACAGCACCAGTTACAAAAGGACTGGCTTAGTCAAACCTTCTGTGGGTGAGATGTGTGGCTGTGGGGCACGGAAATGAGGTGATCATTGAGCAGAGGGGGATGAGGACGGGTAAGAACATCAGTTACACGTTCCCTGCGCAAAACCAGCTTGTGGAAAAGCCACATGCATCTGGCTGGCTTCATGCAGCTGAAGCAGCACGGCGGTGGAAAGGAGCTGGAAGGCCGGGAGCTCCCTGCCAGAGCTGCTGGGTTCACTCCCCTGCCCTTTGTCTCAGCCTGTGGCTCTCTGAGGGAGGGACTGGCTCTGTCTCTTGCTCTGTGTTTGCACAGGGCCCAGTCTGGGTCACTCCGTGGGGATTTGCTCCAATCTCCGAGGGCAGCTCTTAGCACCAAGGTTATTATTTTCTCACTTGAATCCCACCTGCTCTGCTTCACCTCCTGCCCCAGCAAGCCCCCGTGGGACCCCAGGGCTGTCACACACAGAGCAACAGCTGCTCTCCAGGTGGAGTGACAGTGACAGTGACAGTGACAGGCTGTTCTGGGGACAGCAGGAAATGGAGAAGGAGTTACAGGAGTGGGTTGGGTTGTACTTTACTCACGGTAAATCCCCAACCCTGCGGTTCTGCTCCACACAATCAAGTAGTTTAGGGAATCATCACTAGAAAAACACATCAGAAGAGTGACATTTAAATGTCTGCCTGCCCACCAGACTCCCTCCTTTCTCCACGAGTGTTGCTGTACTGACTTGACTTTCCTGTGCTATATTTGGGTTAAACATAGATCCACCAAATGTCGCTGTTTTGTGTAAAACTAGTGTAAAGCCCTAGGAGTAGAAACGCAGTTTTAACCACAAATCTCTACTGCTCGTATGCCCACCTCATCCCCCTGCTCCCCTGCTGAACCTTTAGCCAATTTAAAGCGAGCCAGATGAGTACAAATCACATTTAAAAACTGCTTCACTCTGGCGTGGTTTTCAGTGAGTTTTGCCAGCAGCAAATCACACAGTTCTAGACCTTTTGAAGTACGTGTTTTTCTCACTGTTGAGCACTGACACCGTTACTATAATTAGAACGATGTTGCTCTGTAGCAGCATCTAGTGCCAGAGCCAGAGCCCTGGCAGCACCTTTTCCTTTCCTGGCTGCGCTCCCCAGCCAGAGCTGCTGGTTCGGCTGGCCCGGAGCCACGGAGGAGCGGGACGGTCAGGTGCGATGGGCTGTGCCTTGTCGCTCATTCCCGCTGTGACCCCGGAGAAACGGGGGTGGCTGCGGGGTGTCGGTGCCCAGGACCAGCACTGCAGCGGCTGGGAGCGCTCGGCCATGGACTGACGCAGCTTCTCCCGGCTCCTTCTTCTCCTGCCGTGGCTGTAATGGCTCATGTCATCGGCCTCACGACGACAAACGACGGGGACCGGAGGAGCCGCTCTGTTTCCAGGGCAACCCCGCCGGCTCCCCAGCTCCCGCTCCAGCGCTCCGGCCGTGCGCCCGCAGCTCCAGCAGCGCTTCCCGGGGGTGCCCCGTGCCCCGTGTCGGCGCAGGGCTGAGCGGAGATGAGCAGCCGGGTGTCGGTGTCGTGCCCTGGCTGCCTGCCCCCGCCTCTCCTCCTGCAGGGGTCTGGCTGGGGACAGCCCGGGGGGTCCCGGGGGTCTCTAAGCCACGGCCCCAAGCTCTTCTCCTGTTTGTACCGCACGGCAGCGCCGCTCCCCACCC
>VZTI01005529.1:232547-265696 GCA_013397865.1 Struthidea cinerea
CGGAGCATCGCCCCCGGCCGCCGGGCAGCGCGGCGGGGCCGTGAGTGCGGCCCCGGCACCCGCAGCGGGGCCAGCGGCTCTCGGCGCGGCGCTGGGGCTATGAGCGGGGCACGATGATGATCGACAGCCAGGTGAGTGTGCGGGGCACCCGCCGGCTTTGTGCCCCCGAATTGCCCCGGCCCGGTGCGCTGCTGCCGGGCTCGGTCCCCTACAGAACCCTCGTTAGAGGGGGCTCAGGGCGGCCCACGCGTGTCCGCGGCGAGTGACTGATGCGTGCGCCGTGCCAGGGAGCCGGGGGGCTCTGGCGGGGCTTGCTGGGGGTCTGTAGCTGCAGGTGTCCGTCCCTTGCTGCCTGTTGGGGTCGGGGGACACTGTACGTGCCAGCAGCCCGGGCCCCTGGTCTGCAGCGGAGGCTTTGGTGGGGGAGAAGCAGCAGCTTTGCCGAGGGACTGGGGGAAGTCTGTTTTTCAACGTTTTTTCTTATTTTTCTTGCTTTCTGTTTGTGTAATGGGTAAATGCGGCTGGTGGAAGAGGAGCTGGAGGATTGGGAACGACAGGGAGACAGTTTGGGACGGGGTCTGAAGGCGCTGCGATGCTGCAGCAGCCGCTGTGCTGCGATGCTGCTGGCAGGCTGGCGCTGCTACGTGCTGTGCCAAGCCAGGGCCAGCTCTCCTGGCACCGCTCAGGCCAAGTGGCATCAGCAGGTCCCTTTTCTCTGCCTGGTGTGTTTATGAGGCCACAGAAGCTAAATCGAGCTGAGGTGGGCTAAAGCTCTGCACCCCCAAACCCACTGGTGCTTTTGGGGCAGGGGAGGATGGAGCAAAGGCATGAAATTTGGGGGTGGCACCAGAACGTGACTCTCGGTTTGGTCCTGATGCTCCTCGGACTTTTTACTTTCTATTCCTCTTCTGATGTTCCCCTCCTGATCCCAGCCCTGGGAAGGGGGGTCTGTGCTGCTGCGCTTGTGGGGGTGGTGGGAAGGTAAGCGGGCAGCAATGGCTCCTTGGAGACCACGAATGAATAAAGGGAAGGGCAGATGCTGTGCTGGAGAAGTGGGCTGGGATCCATTTTTGGACTGGAAAATGTGCATTCCAGAGCTGCCTCCTGCACCCTGTGGGTCTGTTTGGTCTGGGCCTCGCTCACCTTGGCCCAGCCTAATAAACAAAAGCTGAATTAGCTCTCTCGGGGGCACGTGCGTGAGGCAGGCCCTAGTGCCAGCACCAGCGCGTGCTGGATGGATGGTGGCACGTCCCTTTGGAAAAGGGCAACCAAAATACTGGAGTTTGGGTCCTGACCCTGCCACGGGACAAGAACAAGACTTCTCTGTCATGATGGAGTGGAGAGATTGATCTTGCTGAAAGATCTAGAAAATTAAATGTGGAAGGTTTTCTAGAAACACATATCCAGAGCTCAGCCTCCCAGGCTGGGGGATGCACATTGCATCCTATGGAATGTTTTGCATTAGGGTCTCAGCTATAGACATCCTGTCACCTTTTTATGCTTACCCCATTTTATAGATTTATTTATATTTTATATGGGTAAACTGAGGCACGTAGAGATATTTGTTCCAAGCCCAGGATCCTGCGTGGGCGGAAAGCAGAGGTTGAAAGTCCTGCTGATTCCGCCTGCTGAAGAGGATGAGCCACTCTGCCTTTTAAGGGGTGCAATTCATCGAGGTCCCGTTGTTTGTGGCTACCAGTTAAGAGGAATTTCCAGCTGCACCCGCAGCCGCACCCTGCCAGTTCTGAGGGCTGTACAGCTACATTTTTCATGCCTTGTAAATGTTTCTCTCCCTGGTTGCTACGGGAAAGACCCACACAAACAACTGGTAAAACTGAGTGTTACAAAGTAAATAAGCTGAGCAAACAAGGAGATTTTTTTTTCATCTCTATGTGCTGCAGGTGTGTTGTTCCAGGTGTTCTGACATGTGAAAGCAAAGGTTCACGTGCAAGGGTGAATTTCAGCCTTTAAAGCGGAAACCTGCTCTTGAGCTGGGTCAGAAGGTGGCTTCCATCCCGAACCAAGCTCCCAGAGTGGCAGGCTCACCCCCTCTCTCCCTTTCTGGCCGTTTGGGCAGGAGAAGGGAGCAGATGGTGGATGAGCGGTCTTGGGGCTGGCTGGGGGCAGGACGCAGAGAGCACGAGTGCAGGCGAGCGAGGCTGGAGCTGGATTTGGTTTTGTCTTTCCTTTCATCTGCTCCCAGCGTCTGAAGTGGCTCCAGTGGCTCGGGGTTAACTCTCGGTGTTGCTCTGCAGGGGCAGGGGGGCGAGCTGGCAACAAGTGACAGCCAGCGAGGGTCCAGCTGGCAGCAGGGGCTGGGAGGCAGCAGGCGGAGAGATGCAAAGTCCCTCCTCGGCATGGCTCAGCCACTCCATCTGGAGCTCCCACTCACGCCTGTGTCTGTGTGCCTGGGCTCATCAGACATGAGCAGAGGATGCAGCGACTGCTGCAGGCTCCAGAATAAATCTCTGGGACGTTGTAATGATGGATTTGACATCCCCGAGCTCAGTGCAGTGTATTATCTTCGGGGTCAGTTTGCTCGGAGGTGACTCTAAGTGAAGAAATGAGAGGCTTTTCAGGGCTTTGGTTATTCTGGGCATCTTTGGGGTTCTGTTTTGCATCTCCTCACAGTGTTTTCACTCTCTCTTTCCCTAAATGGTGCCTGGCTGCTGGACCTGATCAGGGCAGTCAGGGCTGCTGATCTCAGGTGGTGATCTCCAAAGCAATCTGCACTATCCATCACCATGGATTTTGCCTCTGATACCTTTCCCATTGCTATAGCAACCCATCTGATGAGGATGCCAGCATGCTTTCCAGGCAGTGTGTGCAGGGAAGCTGCTTCACCTGCCACCAAGCTGCCACCACTCGTGGGGCAGGGCTGGTTAACTGGCAACTGCACACGAGTGCTGAGCCTGGAGGGGCAGAGAAGCTGCTATCAGCTCCCTCAGGCTGATCCTGCTCTCCCAGGTGTCCCCACCACCTGGAGTTTCCCTGGGATATCGGGCTGATTCGGTACAGGTGGGCGGAGTGCACAGTGCCTAGTGCCAGGATCTGGGATTTCTCTCTGAAGGAGATGCTCAGGATGGTGTGAAGGAGCTTTTCAAGGCCCAGTGAGTGTTAGGGGCTGCTGCCCTCTTCCCCCCTCCCCTTGCCTGTGGAGAGGCTGGAAGATGGGCCTCAGCTCCAGGGTGCTCATGGAGGAGGGTGAATCTTTGCCAAGTGAGCCTGTTCCCTCCTCCATGTCCTTCACGCTCTGCAGTCACTAGATGGGCTCCAGGACGTTCTCTGTTCTGCTCTGCCTCCTCATCCTGCTGTCCTGTGCTTTCTGTGCAAACCAGAGGCCACCCAGCTGTGCGTGGCCATCAGGACAGCTGTGGGGCTGCCTTCCCTTTGCAGCGGTGCTGCTGGCTCGGCGCTGGCTGGGGATATGTTGTGCCCGGTGTGACTGTCGGGCTGTGTGAGCCCTGCGAGGGCCGGCCAGGGCTGCCCCGAGCCCAGCGGGGCTGTGCAGCAGATGGCACTGTTGTTTTCCCTATGAGTTATTGCCGTGGCTTCGCTTCCTCAGCGCTGGGAAGGGTCAGCGGTGGTGGGAGCGGGGACAGGGCCGGCGTCCGGCTCCCTGGGAAAGCCCAGCACGCCAAGGTGGGCTCCGCTGTGGGGAGCAGAGCTCGGTGTTCGGGCACTGCTCACCCAGGAGGAGCCGTGCTTGTCTTCATGGTGATGAGTAACATGAGCCAGCTCCATCCTTGGACACCTCGGGTCCGACCCCAAATCCGCTGTGGGTCCTCTGGGAGACCGTGTCAATCACCGCGTCCCTCCCGTGAAAAGAAACCCCTGATCCACCTCTCCCTTTTGGGCTTGTCCCCACTGTCACCAGCCCAGCTCTCCCCAGCGCTCCGTGAACAGCAGGGAACGCGTGACCTTCCCATCAGCCGGGGCCGGGAGCGAGAGGTGCCGGTGCCGCTTTCCAGGCTGCCGCATCCGCGCCGCCGGTGGCACATCGGGAGCGTTTTCCGCGTGCCCGGGGCGCTGTGGCTGGACTGTCACAGCCCTGGAGCTCAGGGATGGCAGTGGCAGCTGCTGGCAGCTGTTTGGGTGCTCCCAAACAAAATCCACCCCTCTCTGCCCGGCGCCGGCTGCCGCGGGATGCGCTGGCGGAGCCTCCAGATGTTGACAGGTTTTCCTGCTGGGATCGCCCGGGTCCAGCCCGCGTGACCTGCGGTGGGGTTCACCCGTCTGTTTTCCTTGAGGAGTTGCATTTTTAAGTGGCTGGATTTCCTGGGGACCTTTTGGCTCCCCAGGCACCGCGGGTGCGCCTGGGGCGGGTCTGTGCGGGTGTCTCCGCGGATATTCGCTGTCTCCGCCGATATTCCCCGGCGCTGCACGCCTTGGCCGCGGGTCAAAGGCAATGTTTGTAGGCATGAGCTGACGTCAGAGGCGGCTCGGTGCTGGCGTGCTGGGGGTTCACAGAGTTTCCGCTCCCTCGAGGCCCTGCAGTGCAGCGGGAGTTCGTCCTCCGCGAGGATTTACAGCCCCCTCGGTGCTCCCGGGTTTGCTGTGGCCCTGAGGGCTCCTGTCTCCTGTGTTTGGAGCTGCTGAAGCTTACATGCTCCCTGGAATAGCTGTAGCAATGCAATGTCCTTCACCACCCTGCCTGGAGAGAGATTTCAAAGATGGGAGAAAGGGAGAAGCAGGGTGAAGGGGCGGGGGGAGAAGGAAGGGGTGCAGCGGTGCCCCGATGGCTCAGAGGTTGGAGAAGCCCTTCCTTGGTCTGTCCTGCCCCGTGTGGCATCTGGAGAAAATCAGAAGCTTTTAGACGTGGTGGCAGAGCTCTAGGATATCAAAACATGTGGGATGTCAAGGCATCCCAGATCAGGCCCCGCACTTCCCTGTGGGGTCTAGAAGGAAAAGGGAGGAGGAGAGGAGAGATGAGTGAGGTGTGCTGCAGACATTGCTGTGGGTTGGCCAGCGCTGTCGGGAGGGATCACTGGAGAAGCACTGGTGGCATCCTGGAGGGGTTGTGCGGGTTGCTGGCACAGCCAGAGGTGATGCTGTGCATGGGATTCAGGATGTGGCTGAGTGAGCCTGCTCTCGTGTGGGCTGACAACACGCTGCAAGCCGAGTCTGGCTCATGGGTTTCTCAGGACATCCGCTGTCCCTTTTTATCTTCCCTCTTCCATGCAGTCCCACTCTGTTTCCCACTCCCTTGCCATAAACACCCTGCCTGGGCTGGCGGCAGGAAGCAAACCCTGCAAAGCGCTGAAGGAGCCCGGCCGGCTCCGTGCGAGCCCTCAGCACGGAATGGGGAGGTCGAGGTCATCCCTCAGTGCAGCCAGGAGGTCCCTTTGAAATCTTCAGCAGCCGCCCTGCCCTGCTCCTTCGGCCCCGCTGGCTCCATCCCACAGCGGATTTCCCACCGAGTGTTTCCTGCCTGTCCCTCTCGGCAGCGTCCCACACAAACACAGCTCTTCACCTCCCCGGGGAGGTGACACCCCCAGCATGACAAACAACAACGGGCAGCCAGGGTGGCGTGGCAAAGTCCAGGGCAGTCATGGGGACCGCTGCCTGTCCTGGATTACAGGGAGCAGGAGCAGAGCCGTGTTCCTGGATTACACGGAGCAGGGGCACATCCATGTTCCTGGATTACAGGGAGCAGGAGCACATCCGTGTTCCTGAATTACAGGGAGCAGGAGCACAGCCGTGTTCCTGGATTACAGGGAGCAGGAGCACATCCATGTTCCTGGATTACAGGGAGCAGGAGCACATCCGTGTTCCTGGATTACAGGGAGCAGGAGCACAGCCGTGTTCCTGGATTACAGGGAGCAGGAGCACAGCCATGTTCCTGGATTACACGGAGCAGGGGCACATCCATGTTCCTGGATTACAGGGAGCAGGAGCACAGCCAGCGCTTGGCTGCTCTCAGCCCCTCTCCAAGGAGGTTGGGCAGCCCTGGGGGCCAGTGGTGGAGTCAGCTGGGAGGGGATGAAGGAGGCTTCCCACGGTGGTGACGGTGGTCGAGGCCCAGAAAGGTGCTGCTGCCCCAGCTGTGGGGTGTCTGTGGATGCACGCTGGGAGAGGGCAGCTGGTCCAGGGCAGGAGCAGCTGAGGGATGGGGCTGAGCTCTGCCTGTGTGAAGGCTGGAGGAGCAGGGCTGGGTGCCCTTTCTTTTTCATCATCATTATCATTATTATTACTATATTTCACTAATTAAACTGTTCTTATCTCAGCCCATGAGGTTTTTACCCTGGGAGAAGTCCCACATTTTTTGCCCCATGCCCAGCAGGCCAAAGGGTGCACAAATCTCCCCCTCGTACAAACGAGGGCTTGTGGATGTTTAAGGGCCCTGTTTTTCTTGGCAGAGGTTGGAAGTCCCAGCAGGCTTCAAACCCTCCCGTTCAGCATTTCCATGGTGACAGGAAGGCTCTTCTGGTGGCTGTGCCGTCCTCGGTGCCACCAAAACAACGAGTCTGGTACAAGCACTGTGCCTTGGTGGGGGGGTTGGAAGGCAGAGCCCGTGTCCTCTGTGGGAGGATTGGACACTCTCCTTCCCCAGAGCTCGTGGAGGGCAGCTGATTTTGCCCCACTGGGCTGAGCCCAAAAGGAGGAAGGGGTTGTTTAGACCATGCCCAGCCTCCTGTGCTGTCGCTGCGTGCGTGGCGCTGCTGGCGGTGCTGTGGCATCGTGTCCCCGGACAAAGAGCCCATCCTGTGCCTCTGCATCCGTAACCCGTCATGGGAAATACTTTGCAGTGCTGTGTGAATAACTAATTAAAGGCAGAGGAAGGGGAGATGGCTGCTAAGCTCTCCCGCAGCCCGGGGAAGGTGCATTTCTGCTGCTGGAAAGGCGTTTGCGTCCCTCCTGCCGCAGCACAGACCCTCCTCCCCGGGCTGCGGATATCCCCACCTGCCGTTTGGAGGGATCCCGCAGGGATTTCAGCCGGATGAGGCATCAGCCGGGCACCCAGCCCTGCTGTGCGCGGTGGCGCAGCCCCTCCTGTGGCTCTTGGAGGGAGGTGTGGCCGCAGGACCCGCGGCTGCTCCAATCCCTGTCCCTGCGTGCGGCTCAGCAGCGTTTCCCTGGAGCTCAGCGGAGCCTGGCGGCTTCTCCCCCTCGCACGGAAATGCAGCATGGCTCTGGGTACCTGGGACTGGCTCGGAAATTGGGATTTTGCATCCCCTGCAAGCTCGATTTACGGCTTTTTTCCCCTGCTCTGCCTGTCGATGCTAACTGGGGAGGGGAGGGCTGCACTCTTGTGATGAAATGCATCCCTTCTCCTTGGAAAGCAGCGAGGAAATTCCCGTTCTCCCACGGAATGTTTCTGTATTTTGGCCCAGGCTGTGTACGTTTTGCTGTCGAACACCCCCACGCAGGGCCAGGTGCAGTGATATTTGTCAGTGGTTCAGGAGCCAGCTCCTGCGAGTTTGCCTGTGTGGGCACCCTGTGCAAAGTCTCCCGGCTCAGTGACCGCAGCCAGAGCCTGTGTTTGGTGGTGGCATCCGACTTTTCCCTGTGGTGGCCACCACTGATGCCTCCCTGGCAACTGTGGGTGTCACAGCCCTGCTTTTGGGGCGTTTATCCAGCATTTACTGGGGCCGGGTGCTGCACGGAGCGGCTGTGACTGCTTATACAAGTCCCCTTTGCACTCTTCCCAGTGCTGCTTGAAAGGGTGTTTAGTTAATAGGATTATAAAGCTTTCCTGTCGTCAGGCAACGGAAATCAATGGAGGGCCCCTGGGAATGAGCCTCATCCCATTTCCAGCGCAGCCACCGCCCGGGTGTGTGCCGGAGGGGGGACGTGCTGCCCCCTCTGTGGTGTTCCCCGCGCTGGTGGGGCCCCCTGGAAATACGGAAAAAAGGATGTAAAGCTATTGGAAGGTATCCAGAGAAAATGGTGAAGGGTCCAGAGGGGCCATGTGAGGAGTGGCTGAGGTCACTTGGCTTCTTGGCTGGAGAAAAGGAGATGAGGGGAGACATTGAGGTCTGCACTTCCCTCACGAGGGACAGTGGAGGGGAGCTCTGATCTTTCCTCTCTGGTGACCAGAGACAGCACCCGAGAGAATGGCTGGAGCTGTGCCAGGGAGGTTTAGGGTGGATATTTGGAAAAGGTTCTTCCCCCAGAGGGTGCTGGGCACTGCCCAGGCTCCCCAGGGAATGGGCACGGCCCCGAGGCTGCCAGAGCTCCAGGAGCGTTTGGACAGCGCTGCCAGGGATGCCCAGGGTGGGATTGTTGGGGTGTCTGGGCAGGAGCAGGAGTTTGATTTGATGATCCTGGTGGGTCCCCCTTGTGGGACATTCTGTGATTCTCTGAAATGCAGAGGCTGCTCTCAATCCCCTCCTGCCGGCCGTGTGTCTCAGCAGCTGCAAGCATCCCGGCTGGAGCAGTGCCTGGGGTCCCACGGGCAGTCAGGATGCCGATGCAGCCCCGGGGTGCTGGCTGTGTGTCCCAAAGTGCTGGATGTTCCCCAGCTCCCGTGTCTGTGCTGGGCTGGTGCAGGCAGCCCAGGAATTTTCCTTTTCTCCAGTCAAAAATGATGGCTTGGCCCGAAAGCTGAGAGCAGGCGCTGCTCCGCAACGCTCTACAATGCTCCTCTCTGCTGTCAGCAAACAGCTGGGGACAGCAGGGTGGCAGGATGGGCCCGTGAATGTGTGTGAGGCAAAGGGAGCTCACAGCAGCCGTCCCCAACGTGCAGCAGGCTCCCAGCCCCTCCCTGGTGGGCTGCACGTCTGCACCGCGCAGGGGCCAGGCCACAGCCCCCGGGAGGGCAGGGAAGGGGCTCTGTGCTCTCTGGACTGTCTCCACCGGAGCCCACAGCCTTGGGATCTGCTCAGTCCCACCCTGCCTTGTCCCTGCCCTCCCGCAGGGGATCCCAGGCTGGAATGCCTCTCTCTGTCTGACACGGGGCCGTGCCTCCCGGCACAGCTCTGCACAAGGCTCCCCTTGCAGCCAAGGAAGCCACATGGAATCCTTCGCTGTCGGAGTGGGAGGGTGGGGGGCAGCTGAACGGGAGCCCTGAGGGAAACTTCCAGAAAAATCAACCTGCTTCAGGAATCTGGCTGTGTGAAAAGTGTTTCCCATCCCCTCGGCTATTAGAGAGGGAACTGCACACGGTGGAGATTTCTTTAATCCCTGGAGCCTGCAAAACAGGCGTGAAGAGGGAGGATGGGGAGAGCCTTTGGCTCAGGGTGTAGGGCTGGAGACCTCCAGGCTGCCAAAGCCACCTCTCTTATCTCTGGAGCCTGGGGTTTGCTGTCTGCCAAGTGACGGGGAGCAGTGGTGTGGATCTGCAGATAACCTCTTGGCCATGGGTAATGCGAGTTAAAGCACGTGTGAGGAGCTGGGGCTGTTTCAAACAGCACGAGCAGAGCAAGCTCCAGGGCTGGGGAGACTGGGACCTCCTCCTTTGGGTTTGTTTAAGCTCCAGCTAAGCCCTGGAAAATGTGCTGAAGGGAACAGCCCTGCCCAGCACTGGGGGCTCAGCCAAGTGGGTGAATTAGTGGATGCTCCATCTCTGGCGAATGCTCCAGACTGTGCTGTGCTGGGCATCAGCTCTGATTGCCTGCAGACATGTGCCCAGAGAGATGCCCTGGCCTTGCTGCCAGCCCGGTCTCACCACAGACGGCTGCTGCTCTGCCCTGTTGGCAGGTGGAACAAATCCTTGCGGAAAAATCGCGATTGGTAACAGTGGGGATTGTCACGGCTTGCTAATTCCTTCAGCTCTCCATTCCCCCTGGCTCTTTCTCTTCTCCAGCAAAGATATTTGCAGCGGGAAGCACCTGGTCCTGCTGCTGGGCTGGTGTGGGGGCAGCTGAGCCTTGCTGTGACCTGTGCTGTGCCCACCGGGTCCCTGCGAGGTCAGTGTCCAGAGCCGGCCCTGGAGGGGACAGGATGTGCTGACATTTGGGAGCTTATTCTTGGCCCCAATCTGCCTGTGCTGCAGGCTCCCCTGCCAGGCAGGTGTTTTGGGAAATGATGAGGCTTTTCCTTAGGTTTGGAGCTGCAGGGGACAGCGATGGGCACGTGGCAGTTTGTGGCATCGTCCCATATCTGTGCAGCGCCAGCTCCAAAGCTTGACGTGTGTGCCCAGCCTGGGGAGTGGGGCAGCCATGCAGGGACACAGGCAGCCCAGCAATCCAGGCACCAAACACGTGTGGGCCCCGTGCCAGGGATTTCCCGGCAGCAGAGCCACGCCCGGGTCTCCCCGTGTGGTGCAGGTGGGGTGGGGACACGGCGGAGGTGTCATTAAAAGGGCTTAATCTCGCGGGAAACAGTTTTGGGGTGAGCCAAGAAGGGGTGGTGGGAGCAGCCATGGACTGCAGGAACTTGTGTGGTCCTGTTCTCCTCCTTCCCTCCGGCAGTGGGGTGGAACGGGGGGCAGGAGGGAGTGGGGATCTGCCCGGGGGCACGGGGTGCTTCCCCACCCCACGTGTAAGCGGTTCTGGAATGTCTGTGTTGTGGTGGAAGGTCAGGAATCCCTTCCCGGAGCAGCTCTGCCCACGCGGGGGCTGCTGCAGTGGTGTTCCCATCGCGGGCTCCGTCCCCACCTCGGCAGGAAGGGAGGTTATGGAAACTCAATAAACTGTTGCCATGACAGCCCCGAGCACGGCCCCCTCCCGGTGCCGTACCCACCGTGACAGCTCGATACTCCCAGCTCCCCTGGGACTGATCTCAGGCAGCGGCTGAGGCTGCTGGATCGCAGGCAGGATTCCCTGCCGGTGCAGGGGAACGGTCTGGGAAGCAGAAAGGAGGCGTGTGGGTACCCGATGTTCCCTTTCCTAGGTGGGAGCGCTGGTCCTGGTCCCCCGTGCATCCTCCCCAGCCCCAGGAGCACGGCAGGTCCCCGTTGCTGCGGTGACGGTCTCCATGGAGACCAGTCCAGCACAGCTGCATCCCGGGGACCACGACAGGGGAGGCCGTGGGGATGCATCCCCCTCCCTTCCCCACAGGGACACGCTGGCTCCCGGGGTGCACCCTCAGCCCTCAGGCGAGCGTGGAAATGGAAATCCCTCAAGTGGCAAATGTGTGGAGGAATCCCAAGGAAACTAATTGGTTTTCCCCCACCCCTCCTTTAATGCTTGTTGGCTTTCACTCCACACGGGTAATTGCTGCTCTGCACCTATTAAAAGGCCGTCTCATGCTTCGCACGGGCTTGATTGTGAATTAATTTTGCATACGTGTCTATTCTGGGGAGCATGGGAATTTATTCAGGATGCTGAATGCCAGACGGGCTTTCCAGAGGCGTGAGGTGCAGCACAGGCTGTGCCTGCTCTCAGGAGCGACTTTGAGGGAATGACAGCGGCTTCTCCAAATAAATGCCTAAAAACAAGGGTGCTGATTCGAATCAATGGGATTTATTCTCCCAACTAGTTTGGGACAAGACTGATTGTGGGTGCTTCTGTCTATCCCATTCGAAATCCCTCTTAGATGCCAAGGTGCCTTTGATTTTCCCTGGGAAATAAGTATCCTACCTGCTCATGGTCTCCTGAAGTCCCACCAGGCTCCATCTCCATGTCTGTGCCCATACCTACCTCTCTAAATCTACCAACAGGCCTTCCATAAATGCCACGTTTCTCCAGAGAAATGCTGTTGGGTTGGGATTTCTGTGGTTTTGAAACCAGGTTCCCTCTTTCTATTACTGCGAAGCGTCAAAGGGGAAGAAGTGTTGGGATTTTCCATTTGCAATTTACTCGTCATGCTGCTTTCTTTTCCCTTTGCCTTTCTATCAGCCTTGCACAGTGAAAATAAACCAGCTGGTTTTGTGTCATTTCTCTCAAGTACTGCTCTCTGCTGCAGGATGCTGTGATGTTTGGGCATGGAGTTGCAATTTCCTTCAAAAAACAAACTCGCCATTGTTATTCCTGGGGAATTTCTTTCATTTTGTGGAGGTCTTTGATGCTTGACATCAAGTGTTGGAGTCAGTCTTCCTCAGGGGGGCCTTTGTGAGTCACTGGGTGTAAGGAATGCCCAGCACCATGGGAGAGGTTGGCCGCTGGTTTTTGGAGAGTCCCAAATGTTCACACCCTTGCAGCAATGCTGGGTGCTAAGATCCTCCTGTGCATGAGTTTGTCCCTGAAAGCTGCACTCACCTGTGCAGAGGTTCAGCTGTGGTGCGCTCAAAATGATGTTTTTGCAAGGTGACGGAGGCTGTTTGAACCTGAAGGAGTGGATGCACTTCCCGGTGCAGGAGCTGGTCTCTCCCCGGGGCAGCAGCGGAGCAGTTGGGGGCAGGATGCACCCAGCATAGGAATTACAATGAATTTGCCCTGCAGTTGCTCTGTTCCTGCCAAGACTGTTACTGGAAAACAGTGTTTTCCCAGTAATGGTTGCTAAGCACTGAGGTCTCATGATGGGCTTTATCTGCTCAGCTGGAGCTGCAACAATAAAGCTCCAGTGCGAAATGAAACAGGGAAACATCAGTGGCTGTGCTGGGGCTTCCCTGTCCTCCAGAGGCAATACCAGGAGGAGATTCCTCCTTCACCCAGGCAAGGCTGGCCCATGCTGCTGTGGGGCTGCAGCAGCAGCTCGGTCCTGTGCCAGTGGGGATGGCTCCACGCACGGGGATGGTTTCGGTGCTCGGCTGCTGCTGCCGGCAGATCTGGGATCGTAGCACGGTTTCCACTCACGTCAGCCAGACTGGAGGAGCAGGAGGATGAAGCCGTCGTTTAAAAATCTGCGTAGGATCATCCTGTCTGGGCTGGTTTGACGGCGGGGGATTCTTTGCTTTGTGTTTCTGCTGCAGATCTCCCGGTGGGAAAGGGTTCAAAGCCGCTCTGCCGGTTTCTGCTGAGGGACCGTTACGTTCCCCAGTGACCGAGGCAGGTGTCCGGGGACACTGGTGGGTGGACATGCATGAGCTGGCCCCAGAAGAGGAGGGGAAGGTTCCACACCATCTCTGAGTCTGGGTGAACGCCCACAACATCTGGCAGGTTACCTTTGACCGGAGCGTTCCACGCACAGCAGCTCCCATGTCCCATCAATCCACCACGTCCCCGTTCCTGTTGGTTTGAGATGGTTCTCTGGAGCATCTCTTCTCTTGTCCAACCTCTGCTGCTGTTGCTTTGCCTGGTGTCCCTCCTGGGACTCTGCACTTGGGGTTTTGCTTTCTTTCGCAGTCTGCCCGTGTGGTTTATGACTTTTCCAGAAGGACTGTCCCTTTTGGCATCTTTATGGCTGCCAGGTGGGACATCACTGGGCTCTGGGGACCAGCAGAGCAGACTGAGCCCCTGCCAGAGCTGTGTGCTCTGGGATGGCAACCTCTGAGTCTGTCCCAAGCCCTTGAAGTCCAAGGAAGCCCAGAAACCGGGGCACCAGCAGGTGATGGGACTCCTACACCTCCACACCACCTCTGCAGAGATTCCTGTTCCCGTGGTACAGATCAGCTGCTGAACAGGTTGATGAGTTCCTGGGAATGGTATCCCTTGGAGACTCTGGCACCTGAGTGTGAAATCCGTGTCCTTCTCAGGATGTTTGGAAGCTGCAATCCCAGCTAACCAAGCCCAGCTCATTACTGGAAAGTTGTTGTTGGAAAGCCGAGCTCTGCTGACCAGTTGTTGCAGGCAGGTGAGTAACCTGAGCTGGGGCTGAAGCACAGGTTTGAATCACCATTCCTGGAGCCCGAGCTGTGGGCACTGCCTGTGCTGAGGGCAGGGTTTGGTGCTGGTGAAATGTGGGACAGTCCTCCATGGGAATGCACTTTGCACTGAGTCACCAAGGAATCATGAAGGAGCAGGACAGAGACTGCCTGTGCCAGGGAGTTTCCAGGTCTGTGGCACTGCCTCTGTGCCGTGAAAAGAGTTGCCAAAATTCTATCAGTCAGCAGCTGGGGCATGGCCCTGGAAATTTTGCCTTGTCCACGTGCTCCAGCTGTGATCTCCCCTCTCTCCTCCCCTGTGAATCTGTTCCCGGGGCTGCCGCAGTGCTGCCGTCTTGTCCTCGCTGCTGCTCATCTCAGCCATATGGTGGATAAAAAATCTGCCTAATTTCCAGTTAAAACTTAATTTATGGTGGGTTTAATCCCTATTTGGTCTCGTTCCAGGCTTGCCCATTAGCTCCCATTCCTGCAGTGCGTAAGAGCTGGTGTTCTCATCCTTGCTTTTCTCCCGGGAATGATGGTCCAGACCCCGCTCCAGCCCCACACTCTGCCCCGGCGTGCTGGGAAGGGGCCCAGCTCCGGCTGCGAGTGGCACGGAGGGTCCGTGTGTGTGTGAGACCCCTCTAAGCCCGGCGTCTTGGCTCTGGCTCCTGCGCGGATGAGTCAGCCCGGCGCTGGCTTGGCGCTGAGCGGGGCTCGCCAAGCCCAGCTTACCTAAGGCCGCAGGAATGCCTGGCTCAGCGGGGCTCCTCGGCTCTGCTCCGACACCCGGGCGTGCTGCGAGCCGCGCTTGTGGCCTCGGGCAGCGGCTGCGTTTGGGAAAGCCGGGAAAAGGCTGCACAGTTCCAGGCCTTTGCCCTGCAAGAGGCTCCTCCAAGTGGGACCCACAAAACCACCCAAAAGCACCCGCCTGGAGCAGGGCCTGTTCAGCCTATTTATGTCACCCGTGCTGGGCCCAGCAAGAGGGGCAGCAGTAAGGACATAAACTCCTGTTTGTTTGAGGGCAGTGGGGATTTTCATTGGTATTTCGCCCTGGCCTCTCTGTTGGGTACGTAACTGGCCCCAGGGCCCCCCCGGTTGGGTGTGAATAGATGAACCCACCGAAGGGCTTCTCTAAAGCTGCCCCCGCTGGGAAGAGACACCCCTGGGTGTCACCTCTGTCACTGAGCCTGGGCTCTGCAGCTGCTGAGGGTGAGGTGATGGCTCATGGACTTGGCCCCAAGTTCACTCTTGTTTGTGAGAGCAGTAACATCTGTGTGATCCGTGTTTGCAGGTGATACTTGAGTTGCTCCACGTTGAGACTCCCATTTCACTGCTACTGTTGGTGAAAATTCTGTAGGAAGGTGCTTTTCGTAGCAAATCCACCCCATTTCGTGCCATACTTCCTTTAGCAGAGCTCCGGTTTGGATTAGCAAGTGCTCTGGTGGGAAAGGCAGCTGGGAATGCTCACCTGGGCAAAACTTTCCATGCACAATTGTCCTACAAACGAGGTGATTGCCAGTACTGATGGTCTCTCAGTGCCATGCTGCATTCCCAGCGCCATAAGGTTCCCGAGCACTCTGTGGATGTGAATTATTTAAGCCTCACTGTGGTCCTTGGAGTACAGGAAGGCGTTGGGCTGAAACTGCCTCTGACAATGGAAAACAGGGATGGGAGAAGAGACGGGAATAAAAGGGGAGGCTCCGGCTCCGTCCATTCATGCTCCCTCTGTTTCACACCCTCTCATCCTTCCAGCTCTGCCTGTTTGCCTGTCACAACAGCCAGAGGGAAATGCTGCAAGTGCTGCAGACGCGGTTTGATCATAATCAGAAACCAGCAGCAGGCAGGACCTGTTGTGTGTGTCTCCAAGACAATGCGCGGGGTTGGCGAGTGCCACGCATGTCGATGAGGCTGGGGAGCTCCCGGCGGGGCCGAGCAGCAGCCGGAGCCAGCACCGAGGTTACCCCGAGAGAAAGGAGAAGCTGGGGGCAGGCGGGGAGCCGGGGCAGGCTGGCCAAGGGCTGCTTCCCCAGCCTCGGGAGCGGCGGCGGCTGCACACACACGCACGCACACAGGCGCGCTCGCTCACACACGCGCACGCTCAGCCTCCCGGTGCAGCTCCTCGCGGCTCTTTGATTCGCGAGGGAGGAAGCAAGACCTCGTAGGAGCGGCAGAAGCAGCAGCTGTTGGCAAGATGCGCTGACAAAATTGGACGGGGAGAGAGATCTCCAATCGGTTTCGCCGCCTGGGCTGGACCTGCTCCTGGGAGAGGAGCGGCGGAGGAGAGAGAGGAGGATGAGCAGCCCCTCCATCCCCGGGAAGATGGAGGCAAAACCTTTGTTCAACGTGCAGAAGGCTCTGGTGCAGCCTGTGCAGATGTGCATGTTGGATATCCCCCTGAGCGTGCAGGATGACGATGTGAGTACAAGGCAAGGGAGCTGCCAGCCCGGGGCCGGCTCGGGGGCACGGTGGGTGTGTGAGGGGCAGAGAGGTGCTGTGACCCCACCCCGGCACCATCCGGGGGGTGGTGAACTTCTGGCAAAGTTGACGATGCCAAGAGCTGGCACCGCCTCCAGATGTGACTGTTTCCTCTCCGGAGTGGTGTATTTTGAGGCAGACAGTGGCGCTTGCCAAATCCAGGGCACCAAAACGAAAGCAGGGGTTTGGGAGGGAGGGGAAGCCTTTCTGTGTGGGATAAGAGTCGTGTTGTAGCTCGACGCGAAAGGGAGTGTTTGCCCTGCGTGTCCTGGCTCTGCTGCCCTGGAGCGGCTGGTGGGTGTGAAAGCCTGGGAGGCAGCTCTGCCTCCACACACCTTGGTGGCTTTCCTGCCCGGTGTCACCGTCCGTGGGCATCGGTCCTGCCCTCTCGCTCTGCTGCAGCTGCAGGGTTTGGTTGGCGATGCAAAAATTGGTGTCGATTGCAGCATTGAGGCAGAGCTCTCCCAATGTGGGTCAGGGGATTCCTGCTGAGGGCTCCTCTTGCCGCCTTAGCTCTGCCCCCCACAGAAAGACACCCCGAATGTGACTGTGCATGAAGGACCCGGGGATAAAGCTACCGGAGAACCCGAAAATCAGGGGCAATGCTTTTTAGGGCTGGTGGGCAGTGAGCAGTCGGTGTCCCACCTGTGTAAGGGTTTTGGGTGTGATCCAGGTGCTGCTAAAATTTGAGGCAAAACTTGCTTTGATTTTTGGAGCAGGGAAAGCCCAGCTCTCGCTGTGTGTGCTCAGGGCGTGGAGTGTCACTGCAGGAGCCTTAAATCTGGATTTTCTCGATGGCCATCAACTGATCTGTCACAATCACTGTCACCTTCTCCTCAGCATTATGTGTGTGTTTAAAGAGGTGAAATGACAGCACAGAAACGAGCCCAGTTCCCTTGGAGGAGGCAGCACTTCCCTGCAGGGCGGTGTGTTGGATGCCGGCAGGGTGGGGAGCCCCAGCTCAGCATCCTGAGTGTCCCTGCAGGCACGGGGGACTTGCAGGGAGCCTCCTATATTTAGAAACACCCCGGGGGGCTTTGCCAGGATCGACGGTGTTGCTGCACTAATGAGGATAATGAGGATACCTGTGACGGCCACTGCGGAGCTGCTGGGGTGTGCCGGGGGTGGGCAGCGCGCCCCGAAAGCGCAGGTGCCTCCTGCAGCATTCCTGGGAAGGAGGGAGGGAGGGCAGCCGGGCGGTGGGAGGTGGCTGGAGCCTGGGATGAAGCGGGTGAAGCAGTGCCTGGGTGCTTTATTCTCCTTCGGCTCGATTCCGAAGCAGCGGATTTCCCCGGGCTTACGGCAGGAGATCTCCATTCCTGCTCAGCAGTGCGATCTGGTGCTGGATTTCCCTGCGGCCCCTGGTGCAGCGCGGGGGGGGATCCTCGGGGTTTGCCCGACACAGGTGGAGGCTTCCCTGCTTCCCTCCCTGTGCCGGGCATCGGCTGGGAGCGGGCACGGGGAATGCCCTGGCCTGGGTCACTCAGGGACCTCTGCTTGCTTGTCAGATTCCTGGTTTTTTGCAGAAAAGGGAAATAATTTTTAAGAGGGCCGTGCAATGTGTTAGTACTGTTTGTTTTTTTTAGTTGGTTGGTTGGGTTTTTAACAATTCCTATGAGCTCTCTGGAGGCTGCTGGGTGACAGCCAGTCCTGGCAGTTGTGTCACGGTGAGGTACTGGTTGGTAACTGGCACATCAGGGTGTCCCCAGCCCTTATGTCATGGCTGGGGCATTAGTGCAGGACAGGAGAGGTTAGTGCTTCCCTGTGGGAACTCAAACTGCCATGGGGTCACACTGGGACTTGGTCTCCAGCGTCCCCATTTTCACATTTCCAAGCCATGCTCACATCTCCCAGCTCTGGGCCCGCTGGTGCTTTCACCCCCTGCCCTCTCCCGCACTGGGCAGAGTGGGATGAAACCCCCAGGGGCGAGCACTGGCTGGCAGCACCCGTGAGCAGGAGGTGGATCAGGGGCTGCTCTGCCTCTCTGTGCTCAGGTACCCCTGCTCTGAGGCTCCGTTTTCCATTCCTGGGAAGCGGGGGCACAGCGGGCCCCATCGCTGGCAGCTCCGTCTGCTGCGGAACGCAGCCCGGTGGGGAAACGCCAGCAGGGAAATCCTGAGTGGCGTTTTTGTCTGTGGGGTGATGGGGAAACTCCTCTTTCAGAGCTGAAATAATCCCTCAGCCAGGCAGGGTTTGGTGTCTCACACCCACCCGCAGGTCCCTGCTCATCTCCTGCCGTCGCTTCCCCGGTCTGCGTGGGCAGTGGGGAGGGAGCAGTGCTGGCATTTCCCCCTATATTTCAGGACTTTAATTTCTGTTTCAGGCTCATTAATTTCCTTTCTTCTTGGAGATGGTACAGGCAGGTTGGCAAAAGTTTAGGGGCTGCGTTACCTGGGGCTCTTCTGCAGGGTCCTGTCCCTCAGTGTCCGTCACGTCTGGGACATCCCTGTGGGAAGGCCTGGCTTGAGAAATGGGCTTTCCTCCTGCTGCAAATCCACTCACTGAACACATAACTGACGTTTTTCAGGCTGCATTCCCAGGGTTGACTTCAAGAAGGAGCAAGGCAAAGCCCAGGCTGGGACACCCCACAAAAACAAGAAGCTCTGACTCAAGTCTCTTCTCCCAGGGCAGCAACTCTGTTGGGTCAACATCTCAGATTCCTGTTTTTCAGGGAAACTTCTCTGCCCCAGCAACGGACTGGGTCTCCTTTGGGGACATTTCCCCAGCTGGCAGTGGAGCACTGGAGGTGCTCGTGCTGTGTTCAGTGGGTGGCCAGCTGCAAGGGGAACATCCCCCCCAGGCTACCCTCAATGTGGTGCTGCGTATCAGGCAGAGGAGGCTCTTGTTTCTGCCTCCCTTGACAGCTTTCAGTGGGGTTGTCAATCCCCCCTTTCATAATTCAGCCACAGCAGTTGCAAAATCGCCCGAGCTGCCTCTTTTGCTATGATGGGGAGGGATTTCCAAAGCTCTGCTAATAAAAGAGCAACAGTTTCTCTGTCTGGGAGGTGGGGAAATCAATGAGCAGGCTGTTGCAAGTGACATAACGGCTTTTTGTGGCATCTCAGGCAGTTCCCTGACATGATGGAGCTTTATGGCTCGCTGTTTGTCAGCTTAATTGGCGACATCCCCTCCCTGCCAGTGCGAGCCCGCGGGGCCGGGAGGGAGCGGTGAGCCGATGCCCCGCGGGGCTGGGATGCTGCTGCCCGGTCCCAGTGCATCCCTCCTGCCTGGTGGGTCGGTCCACGCGTGGTTGGGCATCCCAGGGCATGCCAGGCTGGTGCCATGCAGCGGTCACGGCCCTGTGTCGTGATGGAAACCACGGGGAAAACCCCCCTTGCTGCAGTGCCCCGTAAATGCGGGTCAGGGAAGAGCAGCACAGCCGGGGGCTCTCCCGGCACTGCTCTCTCCGAGCTGGATATTTAGTGAAGCTCTACAGAGTGAGAAGAAATCGGGAAAATCTCATTGTCCCGCTTAGGCACTTGCATCCTCCGGAGCCTGTCCTGGCGGCCTCCCCATCTTTGCCTTCTCCCTTTCTCCTCTGTGATGCCCTAGTAAGTGCAGTCGGTTTGACTTCAAAGTGGTTAGCAAATATTTTCCACTCCAGTGAGCTAATTAGTTAAATTACATTTCACATGCTAATTTATTCCTCTAATATTATTTTTTTCCCCCTCAGCATACTGAAATACAGGCGAAGATAAAAGCTTGGTTTGACCTTAGAGCCAGGCTCAGAGGAGCTGGAGATGGGAACAAATGATTAGTTCCCAGGTTTGCCGTAGCACAGGCTTATTCCCTGCCGCATTTGAGACCTCATTCAGTGGAGTTTTAAGAGTTTTAGCTGCCTGCAACCCGGGCATCCTGGGTGAAATGTTGTCCTCTGGCACAGAGAAAGAAAACTTTCAGATCAGCAGTAATGAGCTACTAATTTCCGGCTTCATTGTTCCTGTCTGCAGCACCGGTATCACCTTGGAGTGCTCCATAAATAGCTAATTAATCCTTGCGGGAGTGGGTGGGAATGGTGTTACTTCCCCCATCGGGGCTGGAAAGGCTTTAACTGGGAGTCAAGTGGGGCCAGGGAGCCGATGCTGGTGTCAATCCCAGGGTGAAGCTGTCGGGGATGGAAAGGCTTTAACTGGGAGTCAAGTGGGGCCAGGGAGCCGATGCTGGTGTCAATCCCAGGGTGAAGCTGTCGGGGATGGAAAGGCTTTAACTGGGAGTCAAGCAGGGACAGGGAATTGCTGCTGGTGTCAATCCCAGGTTGAAGGCGGGGTGAAGCGATAGCTGCCAGCGGCCCCGTGATGAATCAAAGTCTGCTGTGGCTGTATCAAAGGCTGTTTCTTTTCCACTGCTTGCGTATGGTAGATGTTATCGAGAGGGAGGAGCTGAAAATGAGCTCTAGGACCATTTCCTGACCACAGTTACAGTCAAAACCAGCAAATCCCTCCATCCCTGCTCTTGGCCAAACTCTCCTTTTCCCTCAGGCAAACCATCGCTTGGTTTCTTTGCAGGTAATAGAAACTATGGGAGAAGACTCCCAGGTTTAATTCTCACCAGTGAGGGCAGAGATTTAGGAGCATGCTGTAAAGCCTTGGGATTTCTGGGAGGGCTGAGCCCATCCCTCACCTTGTGTGCATGTGCAGCTCCAAGCCTGTGCATGCAGGGCTGTGGGGTGTCCCTGTGGAACCCCTCTGCTCATCTGTGCCTCTGTGCTGGTTGCCTCAGCGCTGGGGAGGGTCTCAAAGCGCTGCCCCACGAGCCAGCTGAACCCCGCCAGCCGCACGTACGAATGTGCCAGGCCACGAACACTCTGCTTTGTGCCGCTGGCCGATGCTGTCTCAGGAGCTTTTGGGGTGGTGGCAATCCCTGTTTCCAGCCCTCGGCGAGGCTTCAGAGAGGGAAGAATTGGTGTGATGGCTGAGCCTTTTACACTGATTTAAAAGGGATGGGGAAAATGTCCCTGATTGCTGCCGTTTGGGTCACTGCTGCTAAAACATGCAGAGTCTTCACCTGTGCCTGTGTTCACACACTGAATAAACATGTGAAACACAGCCCTGGGAGTGCCAGGCCAGTAATACCAGGGTTACTACAAATAAGCAGGTAGCAGGATGGTGTTGATGCAGACAAGAGCTGCTGAAGCAGAATGAAAACACAGACCTCTGGAGCCTCAGCCAGCGTCCGACGCAGCCCCCTGGGGCTCATCCTGGCCGAGGGCTCGTCGTTATTGCCTGAACTCTGTCACCTCTGGGACATCCCATTTGCAGGTTTTCAGATGCCTGGTGCTCACCAAACGTCTGTGCCTGGCCCACACCAGTGGGTCGGTGGTGGTTACCTCACATCTGCCACAGCTCCCTGTGCTCACCAGCACTGCAGGGGCTGGAATTGCCTGACCAGCTCTCACTGCTGCCCTGGTGGAGTTATTGGTGCAATTAAAGCCGTGCTAATTCTCTATGTATTGCGAGGCAGAAGGAGCCGGAGTTTCCGGTAATTGTTCGGTCGATCTATTTTCAATATATTTTTCTAAGTGGCCTGGCTGGGTCTGCACTTGTGAGAAGACGAGGTAAAATGCCCTGTGCCACATCCTCAGCTGGTGCACATCAAGGTAAACCCACTGATTCTGGTGGCATTGCAACCTGTTTCTAGCTAAGAACATGAGCTGATGTTCAAGGTGACCTCCTCGAGCATTTCTCTGCTTCTTCGCTCTTCCTCCCCATCCTTCAGCACCAACTTCTCTGTCTGAAGCTTGAGGGCAGTGTGAGAATTTGCTCCTCCTGCAGCTTTTACTCTGTAGATGTGGATCTCCCGGAGGCACAGGCTCTGCCTCTTGTACTTTCCCTTTCTCTGGTGAAATGGGATCTCTTCCCTGTGCTTTCAGCTTTCTCTCTCTCTGCTCTCAACTTCCATCCCGAGGATCCCGCGGGGACCCTGGAACTCGATAGACCCTTTCTCGTGGCTCTGGGCTCTGCCGAGGCAGCTGCACAGCCAGGTCCCTGTGCCCGTGTGCTGCTGGCAGGAGCTGGCTCCATCCCTGCCCCCGGGGCTGGGCACCCTGACTCACGGCAGATCGGCCACGGAGCAGCTGCCTCCTGACAGCTTGATTCAATAAGGGCCCGTCAGTGCAATTTGCTGTCATCTGTCACCGTGCGCCGGGCTCCGGGCAGCGCCTGCAGAAGCAGCTGCTGCAGGAGTGTGCCGTGAGCGCTGCCAGCGCTGCCCGGTGCCCACGTGTGCTCAAATAAGGCAAATCCAGTTTGCTGACTGGTTTGGCACAGCGCAGGCCGTCAAAGGCAGGTTCTTCGCTGCCTGCTTTGGGTCTTTGCCAGAGCACGGGGACAGTTTGCCCCTGGCTATCCTGCCGTCCCTAAGCAGAGGTGGTGAGTTGGAGGTGTGGGTGTTGCCTGCCCGTGGCTCCATCCCTCCTCTGCACAGCCTCCCATTCCGGATCCTGCAGCGGGGCTGGAGCAGGGACAAGGCTGCCATCGCTACTGCCATTCCTTTGGAGTGTGCCAGCTGCAAACGCAGGGGAAATGGAGGTTCTGCCCCATTCACAACCCTAAACATAGCAGCAGAGAATGGGTGTAACCCCGGGCATCTCCCATCCAGGGACTCCAGCCGAGATGACCCCATTTAATTACCCCGTGTTTCAAGGAGCCCTGGGGCTGTGCAGCAGCCGAGACAGCTGAGAGGGGCAATGCTGAGTGCGCCTGACGCACAGTTAAACGCCGTGAGCTGGACCCTGCCTGGCCTCGGATGTGGCTGCCGCCACAGAGGCGGTGGCACCGCTCCCTGCTGACACGAGCTCTGCTCTTGTGGTCCGTGGTGTTGCTGGAACGCCCTCCCGTCACACACAGCCTCTGCACGGCTGCTCCTTGGGCAGCGCCGACGAGCCCCGGGGCTCCCGGCACCGCTCCGAAGCCAACACACGGCTCTGGTGGATCCCCTGCCCCTCGCTGCTCACTGGTGTCCCTGTGCAGGAGAGAGCAGCTTGCTTTCGTTAAGCATTGCCAAGCGCAGGTAGGCACCGCTGCTGTGTCCAGATGGGGCTGGATTTAGCCATGGCAGCTTCAAATACTGCTAAGAACCGACCCTGCCAGGAGCCCTGTCCTGTAACAGCTCGATTTGGCCACTGCTGGCTGCTAAATGCTGTCGAGGTGCAAGGAACATCTTTGTTTTCAGTGCAGTTGCAATTGAAACCTCACCACAGTGAGGGGGAACAGCCAGATGCAGCCCGGTGATGGCTCTTTCATCAGCCTGGAGTGCTTTGGTGGCATTGTTGTGGTATCAACACTGCTGGAAGGATTGGTTCCACTGCCCCACGAGTTGGCTCTCCACAGATCCTCCTGCCTGCTCCGTCATATGACAGAGGTGAAACTGAACTGGTGGTTCAGCTGGGGCAGAACTTGTGATATTTGGTGTTTTTAACTGCCAGCTCCTGGAGTCATGTGCGTGGCATCACTCGTGGTGTCTGGAGAAGGCAGCACACGGTGCACCCCACTATTGTGGTCCAGAGCTCAGGCTTTGGGGCGTCACCTCCGTGCAGATGCTGGTGAAGGCCTGACTTTAAGAATCTCAAATGTTGTCTGCATCCGAAGTCTGATTTGTTGATGTTCTTGTGTCATCTCTGTGCAGGCATCTCCTCAGCCCTGCGTCCTCCCTCCTCTCCTGGTTCCTTTGGGCTTGTGCTGGGGTTGTCCCTGGGTGTGCTGGGGCTGCAGCAGCTTTTGGCAGCAGGACATCGGGTCTTTGCTCCCTCTTGACAGCCCAGGAGTGGGGATTCCCCAATCCCATCCTGCTGACAGCTGCCTTTGTAATTTGGGTGCTGTGATCTCCCAGAGGACAGCTGGCAGCATCAGACCCTTCACATGGAGGTATTGAGGAGCTATTTGGGATGACAAGGCTGGTCTGGGCGTGACAATCTTGGTAGTGTCTGCCTGTGAAGTTGGTGACAGGGCAATGCAGTGCTGACCCGAGACGAGGGGGCTTCCTCTCCTCTCCTGCCTGCCAGGAAAGCAGCACCCAAAAATCCCCCTTAGTAACCCCTTTCTGCTCATCCTTCTCCCTTTAGGCTCCCGTATGCACTGCTCTGAGAGTCGGGGGTTTTTCTTTCGTCACAGTGCCCTCCCCTAGCACTTCTCCTTCCCATACTGGAAACTGAGCTCACACTAGAGCCTGCAACCGAGCGGGGAAGGAGGGGCGATGTGGTTTGTGGCGCCGGAGCCCGGGCTGGCCGAGCAGAGCAGCTGGGAGGCACTTCTGTGGGCTCCGGGGAGCAGAGCTGAGGGCAGGGGAAGCAGGACGGAGGAGCCGTTCCAGCCCTGTGGGGTCTGGCAGTGTCGTGGTCGTGGGTCGGGGAGCCCCTGACCAGGAGGGTCCCGCCTGGGCAGCCCTGGAGCTGTCTGGAGGCAGGAAATGGAGATTAATCCCTCCCCACCCTGCTGTGTGCAGAGCAAGAGGGAATCAAAAGCAACTGAAAATCCCGGATTTCCCTTTCTGTTTGGCGGGGAGAGGTTCGGGAAGCACAAGGGAGGAGACGGACGAGTTAAGTGTGTGCGGCTCCACCTTTTCCCGATGCCTCTGCACCCACAGCCCCTGGGGGGAACTGTCCCTCCCAGCCCTCCCCAGTTATTTTGGGGTCAGTCGAAGCCCTGGCTGCTGCTGACAGTCCAGCTGGCCACAGAACGGCCTCAGGCTCCGTCTGAGACCTGCGACACACTTCCATTCCCAGGGGCCCTCGAGTGCCAGCTGTGCCCCGGCACTCCCGCCCTGGGAAGGAGCTTTGTCCAAGGTGACTCTCAGCCAGGGTTGGGGCAAGGAGGGGGAAAGGGAAGCTCCCCGGGGGTTTGGCTGTTGTGAAAGATGACTCAGTGCATGCCCTGGCTGGGTGGCACCGTCTGTGCCGCCGTGCTACGCGCCCACGTGTCATGGAAACCCTGACATTGCTCCGTGCCCGCGTGGCACGAGTGGCATTGGGTAATGAGCCATCGGTACAGGTCCAGTGTTCACTGCTGAGCCTGAAAAAGTCGCCCTGCAATGGTGCTGGCAGCTCAGGAAGGGATGGATCAGGCCATGCTCTCTGTGCCACGGGAGGCAAAGATGGGAGAAGCTCCTCAGGGCCTCGCTGCTGCAGAAAGTCAGGATGAGACCCTCGGGGAGCAGCTTGTTCCACTCGCCGTCTGCTCCCTGACCCTCCTGCGAGAGCTCGGGTCGTGTTTCCTCGCTGTTTTCCCTGCAGTTAGGGGAGCCAGAAAGGGCTTAAAATCTAATTTCCTACCAAAATAAGGCTAATGCTGTCACGGTGTCCCTCTGCCTGTGCCCTCTCTCCCCAGACGACTTCTGAACCCGCTGACCTGCGTCGCGCAGATCTGGCTGAGGGCTCGCGGATAATTAAGTCTACACAGAGATGATGAAATGAGATGGTTGAGAGGAGAAAAAGAATCTTGTAAATGCCCCAAAACATCTGTAGCATGAGTTCATGTATTATTAGACACCAGCAAATCCACGTGGGACACGCTTCTTACAAACACTTAACCACAGAAACATTTTCATTCTCGGTTCATACATTTTTCGGCACCGAAAAGAGTCTCGAGACACAAAACCATAGGAAGTTTCAGTGCTCATGGGATAACCTTTTCATTTTAATAAAACCTGAAATTCTTCAGCACTCAATGGGATTCCCAGAGCCAAGGCTTGAAGGAAAAACAACATAAATCATGGACTCGAAGGTAAAACTTTGGGAGGGTCAGCAGCAGTGTGGCCGGACTCAGCCGTGGTGGGACTCGGTGGCACTGGATGAGTTTGTTGATATTTGTGCCGCTGCAACTGAGGGACAAACCTGGCCCTCGGCCACTGGCATACAGAATTGTTTGGAGGAGCACTGCTCCTCCATGCCAAAACCCCCACAACAAAAAGAGTTCTGCTGGCCACGGAGAGAGGCCCTGGAATAACTTCCCCTGCTCAAACAATGCGGAGCGGAAACCTTTTAAAGTGGTAATCACCACAGGGAAAATAATTTTTTTTAAACATCCTTTGTCTGAGCGCCTAACAATACCTGGGAATACTAAAAGACTTTTCCAATTCTTAATTGACTTTTCAGCCATGTCACTGTTTGTTTCATCTCTGCAATAGCTGGCTCAGGGCTGGGCAGTGAAACTTTCCCTTTCCAGCTCTTGCCAGCCCCTTTTCCTGGCTCTCACGTGGCCAACACCCATAAGTGTGTGCTCGGGCTGTTACAGCAGAATGTTTTCATGTCCACTCGCTGCGTCCCTGCCCAACCCATGGTGAATTTGGCCCAAATGACTTGGCAGGGGCCGCGCAGTGTCAGCACCGGGGTGTGCTGGCTGCTGGTCCAGCTGCCAGACGTCTCTCCTGCTGCTGCTCCTCCTGCAGCTCCTCTCCCTCATCCCTGCGGCTGTTCTGGGCCCTCTGGCTCCTCTCTTGGCTGCTCGCTTTCAATCACATCAGCTCTTCACTCTGCTGGAGCCTGGCTCCAAGGTCTCACTCCTCACTTCAGATCAAGTCAGCTTTCCTGCAGCTTCCCGACACGTCTGGGTTTTGATTTATGCTTTTCCTGACGTTTGTGTGGTCAAAGGAGATACAGGACCATTGTTGGAACATCCTCTTCATATCCCCCCCTTAAGGGGCTTTGTTCCTGTTTAACTGGGTTCCTTATTTTCAGTAACCTCAGTTCTTTACTGGGGTTATTAAGGCTCTGTGTGTGGAACACCTTGCTGTTGCTTCGCTTATTCCCATGGTCTGGCATTGAAATCTGTTCCACCTCATTCCTACACTGGGAGAACTCTTTGTGCTACGTGTAAGTCTGTTTTACTTCCCTACCTGTAGCTCTTCAGATGAGCTCAGCACCTTGCAGCCTGTTTGGCTCCATTTTCAAGCTGGCCTTTGGATATAATTTAACCTTGTGCAAGGTATCAACGCCATGTGCTTCTTCCCTGTGCCTGTGCTGTGGCATCACTTTTCTCTTGGACTTCTCAGCAGCTCCATGGCATCATTCCCTCGCCTCTACGTGTGTCCAGGCACGTCCTTCCAGCAACAGGGGAATGAATGGTGCTGTTGAGGTTCAGGGAGCCGAGTCTGAGCGTGCTGGGGTGGTGACACAGACGCCAACCTGCATCGCTGTCCCCAGGGAGAACGAGCAGCGTGGGGTCAGAGCACGTCCTCGGGTGCTCGGTGATGCCCTGCACGTGCTGTCCCCTGGGCAGAGAGCAGGGGGGAGCCTCTCCTGGCCTTCCCTAGCCCGGGAGAGAGCCAGTGGGAATAAAGCTGGAAGAAAGCTGCCCTCCTGCTCTCCTGGCTGGAGCGTGGGATGCACAGGCTGGTCCCAGTTCCCTGCCCGTGTGTCTGGCATGGGTGGGGTGGGTGTACCTGTCCCTGCAGCAGCACAGCCCACCTGCACCAGCCAAAAGCTTGGGCTGGGATAGGAGCTGAGGAGGAGGAAGAGCCTCTCTGCCAAGCAAAGTTTCTCTGTTATCCACTGGGATTTCTCCACGGATCGGTTGCCGGAGCCTCTCATTTCTGGGATTCTCCTTTTACACGACTCAGCTGAACGTGTCATTCTGGGTGGTTGTTGGCAGTGGAAAATTGTACTGCCTGCCCTTGGACGTGTTTTTGAAAGGTGAGCAGAGCCAGAGCTTTGCTCTGTTCTGTATCCACCCAGGTGGTGGATGTGTTTTTTCAATATAAAATGAAATCTCACTCTTCCATTTAACTTTTCTGGTAGATGAGAAGGGCCGGCTCAATTTCAGAAATGAGTTTCCCTGATCTGCAGAGGCTACACCTATTCCCACCTTTCCGTGGATGTTTTTGTGGCTCCATAACCTTTCCCCTCTTTTCCGCCAGTGGTTTTCCTTTCCCTGGCTGTTCTGCAGAGAACCAATGCAAGCAAGGATGGAAATTACAATAACGGAGCACCTGGGAGGCTTGAACTGGCCACACGCTGATTGCTAAGCAACACCGAGAAGTGTTTTTCCTGTTTTCCTTTTGGTTGCGAGCACCTTAGGTGGTATTCGTTAAAAGAGCTGACTGAAACATTCTGGCAGAAAGGTGATAGGGAGATAAAAGCTGCCTCGAAAGACAAACAGCTCAAGAAATAATAGTCCTTACCAGAGGAGCTCCGGTGTGTCTGCAGCGTGTCAGGCTGCAGCAGCTTAATGCCTGCTGAACTCTGCGCTCCGGGGAGCTCCTGGCCGGCCTGGAGAGCCACGTGGGAAAAGGGAAAACGCTGCAGCTGCAGCTTCCTCCCAGTGTGGGGATGGTCCCTAACAAAACTCGCTGGTGGCTCGTGATCCTCCCGAAACAGCGAGCTCTGGGTGGGCCGCGGTCCCTGCATCCCCCGGCCAGCAGTGCCCTGCAAAACGCTGCGAGGTCTCTTGGTGCTTTTCACACCTGCTGTCTTCGGCTTTCTGGGCACCTCTTCATATTAACAAAGGTACAATTAACAGTTGGATCTTGCCTCTTATTTTTTCTGAGTGTTTTCTTCTTTGCTGCGAAGGAATCCAGGTGCCCGCCCAAAGCGTGCTGCGGTCGCTTCTTTCTGAGAAAATGGCTTGCTCTCCCCCCACCCCACGTGTTGTTCCTGTTCTGATGGGCTTTTAGAGGTCAGAAAGCTTGGAAAACAGAGGTTTGTGTTGTCAGTTGCTTTGGACAAGGGCCTGGAGTGACAGAAAAGGGGGAATGGCTTTAAAATGACAGAGGGTAGGTTTAGATTAGAGATTAGGAAGAATTCCCTGTGAAGGTGGGGAGGCCCTGGCACAGGGTGCCCAGAGAAGCTGTGGCTGCCCCTGGATCCCTGGAAGTGTCCAAGGCCAGGTTGGACGGGGCTTGGGGCACCCTGGGACAGTGGAAGGTGTCCCTGCCCATGGCAGGGGCTGGAACGAGCCAATCTTTAAGGTCCCTTCCAACCCAAACCTGCTGGAATCCAAAAAACCTGTTGGAACCCAACCCAAAAAAATTCTGTGATTCTACTACGGCCAAGGGGACGGTGTAAGGAGTAGGATGGAAGAGAAACATTCCTGCAAACTCTGGAGTCGCAGAGGCCTGTGGGATAACTGCATTGCCATCGCTGGGCTCCAGGAGCTGCAGCCTCCGCAGGAGATGCCGTAGCCCAGCTGTGCACAGGGGCTGCAGGAAATGAAACACAGGAGAGCTGGATGGAGACTTTTAGATCCTGATTGCCCGGGGATTTGCTGTGCTTCCTCTGCTAGGAACTGACAGTAATTAGGGGCTTGCCTGGCTGTGTTAATGCTCGGTGTGGAGGAGAGCTGCGCTCCCGAATTAACCGGGCTCCGGATCGGTGGCTGCTCAGGGGGGGCTGTGGGGAGCAGGGGGTGTTGGAGAGCCCGAGCCAGCCTTCCTCCCTGCCAGCATCAAGAGTTCACAGTGCCTGATCTGTCAGGAAACAGCCCCAAGAAAGGCCCAAAACCTGGAGGCAGAGTGATCCAACTGCCCTGGATCTGAAATACTCAGCAGAGAATCTCCTAAAACCCATGCCTGCTGTAAGCTGTGGCAAGTGGTGGGTGGCTCTCACCTAAAATCTGGTTAAATCAGGGCATTGATCATGCTGCAAGTGAGAATTGGGTCTGTGGGGGCTGGCTGAGATCTGTTGGCCCCCAAATTTGGGGAGCAGTTGCTGCAATCTGACATCTCTGTCCGGATTATAGGAACGGAGCAGTGACATCATTTTCCCTTCTTGCAAAAGCTTTTCCCCTCGTCCCGAAGTGGAAGAGATAGTACTGGTTGTTTATTGTTGGATGATGATGATGATGATTATTATTATTATCATTATTATTCAGTATAAAATTCCAGCTGAGTCTGGGCAGTGAAAATTAAAATCTTTTCCAATTAAAATTGGAATGCCCAAAAAGTTTCGATCTGGCTCGTAATGCCTAACCTTCAGTTAGCAATTCCTGTAAACGCGGAGCACTTTTCCTCCAAAATGCCTTAAAAACAGCAAGAAAAAGGGCTTCCCCAGCTGCACAATAGAAGGAAGTGCTAAGGGCTCCATGTTAGAGCCCGACACAGACGTGCCTTGTGAGCTGGTGCCAGAGCTTGGGACAGAGGCCGGATAGTGTTGCAACACCCACATAAAGCAGCCCAGTTCCCCTCACAGGCTGCTGGTTTGGGTCCTTGGTTCCCTCACTGGTCCAACAGAGAAAGCTGGAGGTGTGTGATGCTCCAGAGGGGCTCTGCTGGAGGTGGTGAGGAGGATTCCTGCCTTCTCTGCTCGGGGCTGAGATCAGCTGCTCGCAGCTCTTGGCATCGGTCCTGCTGTAGTTTCACTGAGGCTCAGAGGGAATACGGGTTTGTCGGGGTGGTGGCAGTGCCCTGGGGGCGGTGGCAGGAGTGCTGGGGTGTTTGCAGGCAGCTGGTGCCATGCAGGAGCAAGCCCTGTGGAAGCGTTTGTGAGCCAGGCTTTGGGGTGGGCAGCCCCGCTTGGGAGAAAAAATCCCCACAGCAGCACTGAGCGCAGGAACTGGGTCACTGTGAGGTTTGCCCTGTAGGAAACACGCTGGAAAGCCCCACTCGGCAGCAGAGCAGGGAGATGAAAGCAAAGGAGGGCTGGAGGATGGAGCTGAGGGAATTCTCAGACACCACGAGCCTGGACGTGCCGGGGAGAGACAACTCAGGGTCCGGGCTGAGTCCAGTTATTAACTGAGGACTGAATCTGCAGGTCCTGCAGGTCCTGACCATAACAGATTGACCCAAATTGATTCCAAAACCAGAAACTGGCTTAGAGTTTCCAAAAGCCTCTCTGTGTTACCCTCTCCACGTTATTGACCGTGCAGGAGGCTGCAGCAGAGGAGCAGAGCTGCTCCGCTGTTGGCCGCGTGGGTTTGTATTTATCCAGCCAAGAGCTGATTTCAGAGTGGTGGAAGGACACAAAGTGATGGATTTCCCGCAGCACCCAATTCCTGGGCCTGCCAGAGTCGATGGGACTTTTACAGATGACATCAAAAAGCTCAGTGTGTTGTGAAAAGTTTCTGGCTGGGTTTGCCAAGTGCAAATTGATAGTATATTTTTTTAATGAGTCACTCAAGCATTGATCGTTTTCTTAAATCCCTGAAGTCACGTGCATTCCAATTAATTGTATTTTGCAACAATTGCTAGCCCTTCAAGGCTGCCGGGGGGGAAACCTGAGGGTGTGATCCTGCCTGTTCTCTTTCAGCTGTGTGCTTAGAGGCAAATAAGAAGCCCTGAAAAGTTTTTTGTTTTGAATCTCATGATTTTGAAGAGCCTTGCCCCTGACGGCTGAGTGTTTGGGGTTAGCTACGCAGAGCAAACATCCTGAACTTGGGCTCCTGACCCTGCTTTGAGTGTTTTGCTTTTCAGACCCAGAAGGTTCCCAAGAGAGGAGAAAGGAAACTGACTGGCTATTTTTAAACCCTTGCAGTTGCCTTCCTGCCTTATATTATTTATTATCCATTATCAGAAGTGTTTTTCCCCTGAAACCATCTTTAGTGGTCAACCGAGGGACGGTGAAAATTGCCCATCAAACAGAGCTGCATCTTTCTGCAGAGGTCAGACGAAGCTGGAGGCTCTGGGAGGGCTTTGCCAGCTGAAAATGAGTGGTGCTGTTGTTTGTTGTGTGCACTCGAGCGGTGCCAAGCGATTCCAGGGGTGGGCTGTGATTACTCTGCCCTAAGACTCAAACATGAAGCAAAGCAGAGCCTCCCTCCCAAAGACTTCACAGCCCAGAGAGGCAACACCAATTTCTGCTGGAAAACCGGTCCCTGCCTCTGATTTTGGCATGTCCTGAGCCAAGAGATGCACGCCACCGAGTTTCACAGCACATCTTGCAGTGCCACATGGTTCCTGCATGACGTGTCAGTGGGGCTGGGGACACCTTTGCACGGAGCATCACCGCATCCTTCTGCAGTGGAGAGAGCTCCAGTGACCCACCTGGCGCTGCAGGGTGACCTGGGCAGGGCTCAGGGCTGGATCCCTGTGCCTGGGCAGGCTTAAAATGTGTATTGCCCCCAGAGGTGTGGGGCTGCCATGGGCAGTGCAAGGCCCCGCTGCTGGGCTGGGTCTCCTTTCCCAGGCTGTCCAGGAAGTCTCCTTTGACCCCTTTGGCTCCAGATAAAGCAGGACAATAGCCCACGTTGTCCTGGCTCATCCTTCTGCCTGGTAAACTTTCCAGTTTGGAGCCTATCACAGCCTGGCAGCTTTGTTAATCCCTTCCTGCCCGGGCAGGAGCTGCTGGTGCCCCGGGCAGAGCTGGACGTGTGAGCCTTGGCTCCATGTCCTCGCTGGAAATAAAGCTGTGGGGCTGGAAGGCCCGGGGAGGCTGCTGTTATTTCAGCTGCAGAGGGAGCTGAGGCATGAAAGTCCAGGTTTTGGTGGTGTCAGCAGCAACTGCCCGGACCCTGTGATGCAGTTTCTCAGCAGTGTGTGAGGAGGGAAGGGCAAGAGCAGGGGAGGGCTGGAGCACGCTGTGCTCAGCGCAGGGGGCTGATGAATGACAAACAGTTTTGCCCGTTTCTCTCTGCCTCTGAAAACAAAATTATCTTGCAGGGGTTCTCTAAAGTGGGATCTGCAGCCCCGCTGTCCCCCAGGCTCGTTTTGCTTTCCAGAGTCCCTGCTGGGCCGAGAGCAGGTGCCCTGGTCGCTAATGCCCCTTTGCCTGCGCATGGGGGGCCTGGCACTGACTCACTGTGGGTCACATCACTTCACCTCCCGGGGGACACTGCCTGCTGCCCCCGCAGCGCTGTGACCGCGTCACGCCACAGAGCCCAGCTGTGGCCAGCGAGGGGCTGGGCAGTGCCCTGGGCACCGCTGCTGGGGGCTGGGATAACGCTCGGATGAAAACACGCGCGGATGATACTCACGCGCTCGCAGTTAACACTTTTTCTTCGGCTAGTGATGTGGGAGCCCCGGGTGCCTCATGAGCACCTGGTGACACAAAGATCCTCTCCCAGAGCCGTTGTCACCGGTGTGACTTTGTTCCCTCCCACCGACGCTAACACTCCGGGGTTTCCCCCGCCCAGCTGGGGCTCCGGCCACCCCCGCCCGCCCCATCCCGCAGCCCCCCGAGCATCCTCCTCCTGCCCGCCGCCCCTTTTTGTGGCCTCGGGGCCTTTCGCGTGTCCCCGTCCCC
>VZTI01005529.1:273941-286483 GCA_013397865.1 Struthidea cinerea
GGGGCTGCGGGTGTCAGGAGGAGGCTGGGACGAGCCAGGCCGATCCCGGGAAGCTGCGGGTGTCAGGAGGAGGCTGGGACGAGCCAGGCTGATCCCGGGAAAGCACATGGCAGCAGCAAATGGAGGAGCCGCGCGTCATCCCGGCCGGGGTGGGAGCCGGGCGCGGGGGGCACGACCGGAGAACAAAGGCTCGCATTTATTCCTGCCGTCCTTTCACCGTCAGCCCCTCTCTGCCTCCCTGCACTGGATTGTTCCTGCATTTTCTCTGCTTCAGCTGTTTACTGGGTCACCCTGGTGCAGACACGCACACAAAGAGCGAGACGTCGCCGAGCCTGTCCCTGTGCCACCGGCACTGCGAGCCCCTCTGCGGCCCCAGGAGCACAGTGGTGCCATTGATCCGGCTGGCAGAGCGTGCCCGGGGCCAGGCAGGGCTGGGGGCGTGCGGAGCCCCCCTGGGCATCCTCCTCTGCGCAGGCTGTGGCGAGGGGATTTTAAGGAGGGGGCCCCAAAAGGTCTGGGCTTGTCAGCTTTGCCCACGTTCATTCCCCCACCGGGTTTGGTGGAGGGAATGCCACTGACGTAAGGCAGAGTAAACACATGGGTGGACACATTTATTTCACGCGGGCTTATTTTGGTTCAGCTTATCTAAGCTAAGGATGTGTCTCAGCTAAATCGAAATTAACCTCGTTCAAATGGAAACGGAGGGGAAAGGCGCAGTTTCTGTCAGCCAGAGTGTGGCCAGGCAAGGCTGTGGCTTTTGGACAGCCCCACAGCCTGGCCACCCCAATATGTGCACCTCCAAAATTCCAGGGAGATGGGACTTTGCTGTCTTTTCCCCTCTGCAAGCTGCAGCAGGCGAGTTACTGCACAGACATTTACATTTACAGCTTAACCTGGCTGCTTGGGAACGGCGTGTGGTGGAACTCCCTGCGAGAGTCAGTGTGGGGCCAGTGGGATGGTTCAGCATGGCGTGGGGGGCTGAAGGCCTCCTCCTGGGGCTGGGCTGGTGTTTTACACCTGGCAGTTGCTGCAGCTGTGATCTTTGCTTTGCCCTCCCTGCATATCCCACCTTGTTCGTGCCACGGGTGCATGCCCAAGTGAGCACTTCATTCATGCAGGACATGGACGTGCCAGGGCAAGGGGCAGGTTTGACAAAAGGAGCTGATTTTATTGCAGCTGATACTTCCTAAAATTAATTTTTTCGCTGTCTGAGAGCTGGAGGATATTCAAGGTTTTGTGTCACTGGGAATGTAGAGACTTTTGTGAAGATGAAGTCACTTGCAGGTGCTGATCCATGCAAGGGACAAGCGTTGCCCTGGAGCTGCCACAAGGAACAGGTCTGTGTGTCCTGGTGAACATGTGTGAAGGCAGAATTGGCATTTTAGGTGTGACCGTTCCAATCCGTTTCAAGGAACGTCAGCTCCAAGTGCCAACCTCATCTCCATCCCTTTCCCAATAGAGCTGGCAGCTCTTGCTGCAGCAACAACACCACATTTGGTGCACCAGGGCCCTGTTTCAGAGGTGGAATTGACAGAGTAGCATTAGGTCAGGTAGGCTGGAACTCTTCAGGACAACCCCTCCTGTTTTAATTCACATTTGAACAAGGCACTGGGGAGCTGTCATGTTCCATGTGACTTCCAGGTGCTACTGTACACCCAGAAAAAAAAATCAATCAGTTTTTGAACTTTTTTCCATTACAGTTTTTTGCAGATTCTTCTGTTCCATCTCGGTAAAACGCAAACCTCTTGTTCTGAGCTGAAATGACTTGGGATGAGACGCTCGATCTTTATTTAACCTCGCAGAGCAGTAGCTATATTAATTTTTTATACGCCGTTTTTCACCAGCTGTGTCGTTCTGGTTTCACTTCCAGTAACGCCCCGGGGCTGTGGGCGAGTCGTGGCGGAGCAGTCGCTCTGTGAGCGAGGTCTTCGTCCCTCTGCTTCGAGCCTGCCCTGCGGAGACGTCGGCTCTGGGCAGGGATGCTGCCCGGGCCATCACGAGCACAGGGCTCAGAGCTGTGGAGCAAGAGCCAGATCTGCTGTGTCGGCGGGATCTTTTTTCCATCGACTTAGAGAGGAAGCAAAACCTGCTGCTCTCAGTTTTCTTGGAACAGCCCTGCAAGGGGAGCCCATCCCAGCACGTCCCCTGGGAGGGGACACAAGGGTGCCCTGCTCCGGTGGTGTTTTCAGATGGGATGCAAATGGCTGGTGGTCATCTTGGCTCCTGGGGGTGGGAAACACAGGGTTTGCAGTTAATCAGTCATCCCTGTTGTGGCCGGAGTTTGCTTTTCCCTGGGGAGTCCCCCTGTCAGGCTGATCCCCCAGCACCTGCATCCCCCTCTGGGGTCTGATCCTGCCCCTTGGAGGCTGGGGATGGAGTGGACATGCAGAGTCTTTGATTTCTAAACCCTAAAAAGAGCAAAAAATTCTCTCCAGGTGGGAAGGCTCTTAGTTTTCTTTAAAAGCAAACCGGGAGCAAATGAGGGAGGAATCCTGTGAATCTGCTCTGCCTCATTCCTGGACCCGAGCGCTGAGCTCCTAATCCTTGCTCCAGCCACTGACTCACTGCGAGCGAGTCACAAGATGCCTTTGTAAGCGATCTGCCAGCTTCCCTTCTCCCGGAGCTGCCAGGGTGGTCAAGGCTGCCTTTGGATACCCTCTGCAACCCCTCTGGGTCACAGACACAGGATCAGACCTGCTGATGGTCTCGGGACCCACAGAGCCTGAGGGAGGAGGTGTAAGATCCCCACAAGAGGCAGGTACGGGGTGATGTGGCCTCTCTGTCTGCCCCATCCTGGTGCTGGGTGATGCTCTGGCTCCAGGGCTGTTCCCCTGAGGCACAGCTTTCCATGCTGAAACACCTGGAGCAGAGTGTCAGGAAAACCCAGCTGTGGAGCCCAGCAACTGATGGGGAGAGAACAGGCCCTCAGCTGTTGCCACTGGCCTGGTGTCCTGGCAAAACCACCCCTTTTTCATGGTGGGTTTAAGTTTAGCTTCTGGCCCTTTTTCTGTTCTTTTCCTGTTTCCCCTTTGGTTGTTGTGTTTTAAGGGGCTGTTGGAATCGGTCCTGGTTTGAGGCAGCTCGGAGCAGGCAGGAAGGAAGGCAGAGAGTGTTGAAAACCCAAAGGAATTGTGTCTCTCTGCTGAACATGTCTGCGTGGGGAGCAGGGGCCGGGTACAGCCGGGCTGCGGCAGGGACTGAGCTCCATCAGCAGCGACAGGAATGCTCGGGGAGAAAGGAGACAGCGGGAGATCAACTTGCCCAGCTGGAGAGAACCACCCCAGTGCCACCACAGCCATCACTGGGATGATGTTTGGGAGCAAACTGCCCCTGCCCTCAGTGGGGCTGCTGTTCCGAAGGACGTGCCGTGAGTCACCAGCATGGGCACCTTTCCTTCCCCTGCAAACAGGGGATGTTTGGCAGCTGCCTCGCCGCTCTGGGTAGTCCTTGTGGCCTTCCTGAGCACAGCCAGGGGAAGGAAACTGCCCGTGAGTGCCAGGAGTGGGCGATCCCTCGAGGCAGAGCTGCCGTGGGGGAAGAGCCACCGCAGGGCTTTTTGCCTGGAAGTCCCCACGGGGAAGCGCGTTGTGCTGCGTGTGCTTATTTGGGATGTGTAGGACGGAGGGCGCTTCTGCTTTTGCGGTCTTTATCTTCGGTTCACAGCACCGCGCTTGTTTTCCTTTCGCTACCCGGGGCTGACTTTTTTTCCTATTTCCTTTTACATAACGTCGTAGCTCGGGTTTGCACAAGAGAGGTCCCCGAGTCGCTGCTGTTCGTTGCAGGGGTTCAGGGTTTGTTCCTGAGGGTGAAATGAAAGTGAGCTCGGGGTTGGTGTCAGCCGTGGGGGACACGGGCCGTGGTGGAGCCGGTTTCTTTCGTTTCCGGAAAGGCCCATTTCCCGTTGCTCTGGGAAGGGATTATTCTGAGAAGGGGCTGGGGATTGCAAAGACCAAACTCCCACTTGCTGTTTCTGGCTTTTACCACCTTTCATCGAGTCCTTTTGAGTTTATGCAAGCACGGAGCTTCAATGGGAAACTCCTGGTGACGTCTCCGAGGCTCAGCTCTGCCTTTTCTGGTCTCATTAGCCAGTGAGACTGTTAATTCCCAACAGGCACACATTCCCGGCTTCCCATGGGCAGGGTTAGTGTGTGCTCCTCTCTTGTGGCTGGTAGCAGCAGCCCCTTTGAAATCACGGTGCAGAGATTCTCTCGGTGCTGTGCTGTACCTGTCTCTAGAACAGGCATTTCGTGTAGCTCGACTGAAAGGGAGCAGAGTGACACGAATATCCCGATTGTTAAACCAGCTGTGGTCCAGAGAGCATCAGCAAAAGCACTTTAAGCAGTGGTGCCTCTTCCACGTGTGCTGAAATTAATACCTTTTCCCACTAACAGTTCATTATTTTTGTGCCTTTGGAGGCCAGTGCTCCAACCCGGGGCACGCGGGACCAGAGCTCTTAAGGCCCGGTAATTGTTGGGTAATTGTCTGTGTGTAACGTGTGGGGATGCTGCGTGCTCACACGTAATCCTGCACTTTGCTCCTGTCTTACCAAAACCACCTTTGTGACTGATCTCGAACACTTTCCAAAATGCAGAGCCCGAGCCAATGTTTTGCTTTGCTGTTTGGCTTTTGCATTTTCCCCTCCTTTCATCCGTCGGGAAGAGCTGAAGGCAGAGTCCCTGCTGCTGCTGCTCTCTGCCTGGCTCCGAGAGTCCCTCGCACCCTTCCTCCAGGCTCACGAACCTTGGCTGCATCTCAGAGCTCCTTATTAATCCTCCGTGTGAAGATGTGGGGTTTGACACCACGCCGAGTACAAGAACATTCACCAGAGAGCAGAAGGGTTTATTGCACGGAGCAGGAATTCCTCCCTGGTGTAGTCACAAAAGCTTTGAACCATCAGTGGGAGCTCCGGGGCTGGCTGCAGTTGGAAGAGGCAGTCCCCAGGCCCAGGGCAGCCATCTGGTGCAGACCTCCCGTTTCATATTTCAGGGGATGAACTCCTGTAGAGTTCACTCACGGCTGCTTCTGCAAAAGCCTCTGCTCTGCACAACTGGGCAGAGTTAAACATGTGGCTTTTCCTTGTGCCCCTCCAGCCAGAGGCCTTTTCCCTGCTGTGTGGAGAGGACCAGGATTGCACCCTGAGCTGGGGAAATCAAATCAAACATTCGTTTCTCTGTGCCTTCCCTTTTCTTGGTGCCCATCTTGAAATGTGTTGGATCTCGCTTTCTGGGCTGCCAGGTCCCACCTGTATGAGTTTGGTGGAAGGTGCAGATGCCAGAACCATCAAATCTTGTTGCAGATGTTTAAAGCACTGCCTTTGGGCCTGTTGGATTCATCCCTCGTGCCAACAGAAGGGACTGTTCACCTGTGTCTCACCCTCAGGCTGAGGTGGAGGAGGGTTTGTGTGCTGGCTGAGCCTGACTCATGTTCCCTTCTTCTGAGGGGCAGAAAATTCCAGCAGATGTGCAGGTCAGGCAGTGGGGAGCAGTGACTGTTGCAATATTTACCAGCACTCGCCTGTCCCTTCAGAGACCATTTTGAAGGCGTTCAGCTTTGGCTGACTTGCTGGAAACGCTGGTGTGAGTGCAGGATTCGGGGTGGCCGGCACAAACATAAGCCAGGGGTCAAGGTTTTGAGTCTGTCCCACCTCGTCTCCTCACCTGCCAGGGCAGAAACGTGTGCTTGGCGCAGGTGTTGGAGCGAGACTCCTCTGGCTCCGTCCTGCCGCTGCTTTTTCACTCAGTTGGTTTCGAACCAACATGTGCGGAATGCACAATCAGCATCTCGGAGGAGCAGCCGCAGGAAAGAGGAAGCTCACACGGAATATAAATAGCCAAATTTTAGAATGTCCCAGTGTAGCAGCTCTCCTGGCTCTTGGCAGGAGCCTGCAGAGCGCTGGGAAGCCGCGGCCTCCGTGTGTGGTTTGCAAAGGGGGAACTTTGGGGGATATCACACAAGTCAGCAAGACAAAAAAATGAATGAATCTGACAGTCTTGGATATGGGAAGGAAATGAAATTTGCTTTTACGCACATTAAAATGGGGAGTATCCCCTGCACGTGACATGAAATGCAGAGTGAAAACCCTGCACAGTTGTGGCAATACTTTCCACTGTAGTTGCACAGCAGCTGCCAATGATTCATGGGTTGATCCTGAGATGGTTTTTTCCTCCCATATGATTTAATTTATGAATTTAATTGCATGTCAGCAAGCATCTGGTTTTTCTTGATATTTTCGTCTGGGGTTTACAACTGCCCAGCTAAATCTCTTTTCTGAGTTAGACTGTACAGGGCTCTGGTCCTGCTGGACCCAGAGCTTTCCTCCAGCCCAAAGTCTCAGCTTAAACGGGAGGTACACGGGGTAGGGCTGATGTGCAGGTTGGGTGACGAAGGTTGGGAAAGAGCCCAGGACGAATTGGGAAGCGTTTCCATGGCTTTTCTTTCTTTTTGTTGGAAACGGCATCTAAAGGTGGAAGAAAGACTACTTGGTTAGGTGCTGTCACTGTTGGTGGGTGATCCAGAGTGGACACAAAGCTTTGGCTGTGCTGGCAGCCCTCTCCCAGAGTTGTGCCAGTCCCCAGGGCAGTGTACTTGAGCACAAACTTGTGCCATAATTTATCCCAGGGCACGGAACAAGAGCGGGACAGACGCAGGTGCCAGGAAGGACGTCTGGTGTCTGCTGCCTCGTGCGGGTGCTGTCAGGGCTGGTCTGGAAGCCAGTGGATCCTGGGAGAGGCTCCTGATGTTCACAGCAGAGCCTCACAGCTCCTCAAACCTCAGCAAGCCAAACCTCTCCATAGTCTGGCATGAAAGCAGGTTCAGCAGAAAGTGAAAAAGTCAGTAACCCTGCCCAGGGGGATTCTCTGCCCTCATTCATTACAACCATGAATGAGAGGCTTTTTCAAGCTTCCCCTCAGAGCTGGCTGTGCTTCCCTGCCTTGATTCCCTGTGATTAACAAACCCATGGCTTGAGCAGGGTGTGACAGCAGAGCAGTGACCACTGCTGTGGTGGTGCTGCTGGTAAAGGATGGTGGTTAAAGAGCATTCGGGTGCGTTCAACCCATCAGCTTGGGGTCTTGTCTGCTGAGATGTGCAGCCTCTTCTGAGCCTGGGGCCCTGGCTGTGTGCTCAGAGGGGGCAGTTTGGAGGAGGATGTTTTGCAGGGAGCAGCATCACTTCTGGGGCTCCGTCCTGGGATGCCCCACGGCAGTTTCTTCCTCAGCGAGCCCTGTGGTGTTGTCAATGCTCAGGGCTCTTTGAGGGGCAGTTGCAGGGAAAGCTGTGGGCTGGCTCTGGCAGGAGAGCTTTGTCCCCATACCCCTGTGTCCCAGTGATGGTCACCTCCCCCTCTAACCAGCTTACTGCTTTCAGGCATTTTCTCCCTCTGCTGAGCTGTGGGTTTTGGTGTGTGTTTGTCCATGTCCTGCCATTTGGCGAGAGGGATGGAGGGCGGGCGGGGGAGATTCCCTCAGTGTTTAAAAGGATCTGGATAAATCTTCTTAAGGGAGGCACTGACTCAGCAGAGCGTGGTTAGGGGGGAGGAGGAGGAGGGAACCAAATTGTCCTTGTGGGGCTGGAGCTGCTGCTGAGCCTGTGCTAGCACATGTGGTGCTGGGGGAGGCATGTGCCTGGGGGACCTGCCCTGAGAAGCATCACTCCTTTCCTCACCAAATTTTTGGTGTTCTCCATCCTCCAGAGTAGAAATGGGAGCCTCATAGCTGGGTGCCTGTCCCCTGTGCCCAGGCCTGTCCTGGCTGTCCCTGACCCCGCCCTGGTGCACATCCCTGGGATTTCCCCCCAGCTTTGAGCTTTCCCCTGGGATTTCTGCCTCGTGCAGTGGCCAGCGCTGCCAGAGCTGGTGGGCAGCTTGGTTTGAGTTATTATTTATTAGGGAAGTGCACCGAGGTGCTCGGTTCCTGCACGGGCCGATCACTGAGACTCTGCTCAGACCAGGAGCCAATGTCACCTCATGGGAAAGGCAGAGGCTTGGGGAAGGGAGCAGCCAGGGCTGGGCACGGGGCTGTGCTGTCACTGTCCCTTTCGCTGCCTTGTGAGGGGTCCCACCTTGCACTGGTTTTGCTGAAGGGCTGAGACATGGAGCCAGGGGACATGGACACAGCAAGAGCAGCTTCCCAAAGTCCTGGCTCCACTGTGGGCAGGCTCATCTGGCCAGACACACTGGTGTCACCTGGCTTGCATTTCTGAGCAGGTGAGGGAGACTCTCACTGCCAGCCAGCTGCTGCCTTTGGCTTGCTGGGATCCCTCCTAGGAGCCACAGAAGCATCTCTGCCACGCTTTGCTCTCCTTTTCTCATGGTGTATCTTGTCTTTCCGTGCAGAGCTCCACACAGGAGATCGGAGAAGAGCTGGAGGATGGTGTGATCTACAGCATATCCCTCCGCAAAGTGCAGCTCCATCACACGGCCAACAAAGGGCAGCGCTGGCTGGGGGTAAGCTGGGGGCTCCTCCTGCCACAGGGGAGGTTTCAGATGTTTCCCTGCCATGGGAATCATGTATTTATTTGGGAGCAGGGAGGGGGAGCGCCTGTTGTCCTCTGCCGCATGGGAAGGGGCACAGGTGACACAATCCACAGCCCCATTTTGAAAAATAGGACAACTCTGATTTGTATTTGGATTTTGGCAGCCTTGAGGCCTTTCCTGGGATTTCCTGAGTGCTCAGGTCTTCTCAGCTGGGTTGCTGGTGTTTGCTGTCTGAGGAGACTCAGCTTTTCTTTCCCAGTTAGGAGAGCCCCAGGCACTGTAGGGGTCCCAGCCTAGACCTGAGCTTGTGAAGCTGGTGGGAACACTTTGCACTCGATGGTGCCTTTCTTCACCCAGCCCACTGACTTCTGCTCCTGTCCTGGCAGTTCGAGAATGAGTCGGCCCTAAACCTCTACGAGACGTGTAAGGTGCGGACGATAAAAGCCGGGACCTTGGAGAAGCTGGTGGAGTACCTGGTCTCAGCCTTCAAGGGCAATGATTCCACCTACGTCACCATCTTCCTGTGCACTTACCGGGCCTTCGCCACCACCAAGCAAGTGCTGGACCTGCTGCTTAACAGGTGAGGCTACCCTGAGCCCCACAGCACAGCTGGGGGTGGCCGGGAAAGCCCCAGTATCTTCTGCTGCAATGCCTTGGAGGTCTGCTGGCTTCTCCCAGCTCCATCAGCGTGAAGGTTTTGGGACAGGGCAGGGAAGACACAACTTCCTGGAAAGCTGGAGCTCTTCCAGTGAGGTGGCCAGTGCTGGCTGCTTCCCTGTTCCTGTAACAGGGAGGTTGTGGCAGAGGGAGGGGAGCAGGACACTGCATAGCAGGTTCATCCTGACCCCTTGGCAGAGCTGGGGGTGGCATGGAGGGGGAGGAGGAGGCTGCTGTGAGAGGCAGCTGAGTGCAGGGTGCTCACTGCCTGCTCTCTGTGCCCCACCAGGTATGGCAAACTCCACGTGCAGGCGAATGGGGACCACGCCAGGCACACTGTGGACGAGAGGATGGAGCTGAAGAAGTAAGTCTCACTGTGCTGTGGTGGCTCTGCTGGCAGCTCTTTGGGAGGGATGTGTTGTCCCAGCGGTGCTCCTGGGCTTGTGGGGGTGCACACGGGTTTCTCCTGGCACCTGATCCTCTTTTTCTGTGTTTTCCCCCTTGCTGCAGCACCATCTCCTCCATCCTGGGGGCCTGGCTGGACCAGTACTCAGAGGATTTCCGCAAGCCCCCGGACTTCGCCTGCCTCAAGCAGCTCATCTCCTACGTGCGCCACAACATCCCCGGCTCTGACCTGGAGCGCCGAGCCCGCATCCTGCTGGCCCAGTTCCAGCAGCAGGAGCAGAGCGAGGCCGAGGCAGAAGGTGGGGTCCTCCCCCCGCTTGTGGGGTCATTTGGGGCTGCAGGTGGAGGGAATGCTGCTGGTTGGCATCGAGGGTCTCCAGAACTTAAGCTGAACAGCCATAAACCCTGTTTACATGGAGGGACACTGGGAAGCTAATCCAGCTGCAGCACAAGGGGGATTTCTAAATGGATTAGCTAATCTGCCTTTAATCCTCTGTAGACACTTGCACCCAGGTTTAAAACAACTATCCTTTTATCTGAGCCTCGTTGCTGGAGGTGTGAAGCCAGATGGGAATTAAGAGCCGGGGAGGTGGGGTGTGGGTGTCTGCAGGGGGCTGGCGTGGGTCGGTGTGGGCACCGCGGTGCTCAGCTTCACCCTGTCTCCTGCAGCTGTGGACCATGGCAGCTGCACCTTCCAGCTGGTGGAGGAGAACGGGGTCGGGGATGGGAAGCCAGATTTCCTCTCCTTCTCCCCAGAGATGGTGGCAGAACAGTTCACACTGATGGATGCTGTGAGTAGTCACCCACCAGCCGGGTCAGGGGTGTCCTGGGCACAGGCCTGGCTCTTCCCATCCCTTTTTCCGCCTGGCCTGTTCTCTCCCCAGAGAACCCAAAGAGACCCTTCTCCCTCCCTTTATCTTCCAGGAGCTGTTCAAGAAAGTGGTGCCTTACCACTGCCTGGGCTGCATCTGGTCCCAGCGGGACAAGAAGGGCAAAGAGCACCTGGCCCCCACCATCCGCGCCACGGTCTCGCAGTTCAACAGCGTGGCCAACTGTGTCATCGCCACCTGTCTCGGGGACAGGTCCCTGAAGCCACAGCAGAGGGCCAAGGTGGTGGAGCGGTGGATCGAAGTGGCTCGGGTAGGACAGCTCACCTCCCACCTCCACGCAAGGGATGAGGTTGTGCTGTGCTGGAATCCCAGCAGATCCTCCAGCTTTTTTTAACCCGAGTCCTGTCACCTCCTTGTCTGTCCCCAGGAGTGCCGCATCCTGAAGAACTTCTCCTCCCTCCGAGCCATCCTCTCAGCCCTGCAGTGCAACGCCGTGCACCGGCTGAAGAAGACCTGGGACGAGGTCCTGCGGTAAGGAGCTCCTGCGGGGCCGGTTCCAAGGGGAAGGACGTGCTGTGGGCCTTGAACGTGTAAATGGGATCACCTCGGCTCCAGCATTGCCTCTTGGAGTGTGCCCAAAACCCAGGGACCAGTGTCAGGTGTCAGGGACCTAAGGAGGGTGAGGAAATAAAAGCATCATCACCTCACCCTTCTGTGTGAAACACCTTGGAATAGCTCCCAGACAGCGAGGCCCAGCTGGAGCTGAGCATAACTGGGGTCATTTGGGTGAGCAGAAGAGAGCCCAAGGAGGAAACCCTACCATGGCAGCGTTGCTGACTTTTCCCCTTGTTTCCCCCCGAGCAGGGAGAGCTTCCGCACATTCCATGAGCTCTCAGAGATCTTCTCCGATGAGAACAACCACTCCCTGAGCCGGGAGCTTCTCATCAAGGTAGGGGGAAGGAGAACCCGCATTGCCCTGGTCCTGGCAGGCAGCTCAGGTTTCTGTGGTGTTCCAGCCACGAGGATAAAGCCCAGAGCTGCTGGAGTCGCAGGCATGGGTGCAGGCAGGGCATGCTGAGCATGGGGAGCAGGCAGGGGTTTCAGACCAAGGCTGGGATTTCTGTTTCTCCACCCAAAACTCATTACCTGGAGCTGGCAAAACAGTCCAGGGAACAGATAAGCAATGGGATGGGATCCAGAGCACCAAGTGACAGCTTCTCCCCAGAGGCAGCTGCATGTTAACAGTCCAGTGCAAAATTCTCTTGATTCCGGGTGGGGTGGTGGAGTTGGTGAAAGACTATGGCAAAAAAGTCTTTATTCTGTGTGGAGCTTCTCCCCAGATCCCAGCCTAGCTCTGGTTTAGGGACTGACAGGAAACAAAATGCAGAAGGGAACAAAACATCCCGTTGAGGAGGCATTTATACAGAAATGAGAGCAGCAGTTCCTATTCACTAAGGCTCTCCTCTGTGAGCCATGAAAAAAGCTTTCATTTCCTCCTCTTTGCTACAAGGAAAGTTATACAAATAAAAGCAGGTTGAATTTTAGCTAATAGGTATTAGAGCCATTTCCCACCTATGCTGATCCCACCTCTCCCCACCATCCAGGAGGGCACATCCAAATTTGCCACCTTGGAGATCAACCCAAAGAGGGCTCAGAAGCGGCAGCAGCAGCAGCGAGAGATGGTGAGTCTGGCAGGGCTGTGCCCCGTCCCCAGCAGCTGCCCGGGCTGCTCCCAGCTCTGCTGACCCCACTGTCCCTTCTGTCCCCACAGGGAGTGATGCAGGGCACCATTCCCTACCTTGGCACCTTCCTCACGGACCTGGTGATGCTCGACACCGCCATGAAGGATTTCCTGGACGTACGTACCTCCTCCCTGTGCTCCCGTTCCTCCCAGAGCCTGGGCTGATGAAAGGAGGGCTGGTCCCCCGTGTGTCCCGTATCCCACACTGCACATCCCGTATCCCACACAGCATCCTACATCCCACACTGCACATCCCGTATCCCACACTGCATCCTGCACATCCCGTATCCCACACTGCACGTCCCGTATCCCACACTGCACATCCCGTATCCCACACTGCACTTCCTGTATCCCACACTGCACATCCCGTATCCCACACTGCATCCTACATCTCACACTGCACATCCTATATCCCACACTGCATCCTGCACATCCC
>VZTI01005529.1:286813-298953 GCA_013397865.1 Struthidea cinerea
TCCCACACTGCACATCCTGTATCCCACACTGCATCCCGTATCCCACACTGCACATCCCATATCCCACACTGCATCCTATATCCCACACTGCACATCCCATATCCCACGCTGCATCCTGCACATCCCGTATCCCACACTGCACATCCCATATCCCACACTGCACATCCCATATCCAACACTGCACATCCTGTGTCCCACACTGCATCCCATATCCCACACTGCACCCTGCACATCCCATATCCCACACTGCATCCTGTATCCAACACTGCGCATCCCATATCCCACCCTGCACCCTGCACGTTCTGTATCCCACACCTCATCCCATATCCCACCCTGCACATCCACCTCTGTCCCAAGCAAATGGGCTACTTTTTCTCAGCAGGGTTACCCACACTGCAGTGGCAGCAGACAGATAGGGAAGGGTGGGAGCAATATTCTTCTGCCTGCTCCATTGTGACCTTCATCTCTTTCTTTTCCAGGGCGGGCTGATCAACTTTGAGAAGAGAAGGAAGGTGAGAGCTTTGCCCTGGCAGCTGCACAGCAGGGCTGGCCTGGTGCAATCACAGGCTGTGCCAGTCACTTTGGGGTTGATCCCTCTCCTTTTTTTACTTCATGTTCTTCAGTTTTGAGGGGGATTCTTCAGGGGAGGGGATTCTGGTCTCATGGCTTCCATTTGCTGCAGGAATTCGAAGTCATTGCACAGATCAAGCTGCTCCAGTCGGCCTGCAACAACTACAGCTTCACACAGGAGGACCAGTTCGTGGAGTGGTTCCACAGCCTGGAGCGGCTCAGTGAGGCCGAGAGGTGAGTGAGAGGGGTCTGGGGCCGTGCTGCTGCCTCGGGAGGTCCCACCACTCATTTCCTCTGACAGCAGCAGCTGTCCCGTGCTCCCCTCTCTGCTCTGCCTCCCTCACACTTGGTGGCAGCACAGGGAGCTCAAACCCTCCTCTCTCCCCTCCCAGCTATGGGCTGTCGTGTGAGATCGAGCCACTGTCAGAGTCAGCCAGCAACACGTTGAAGGCCAAGAAAAACACCGGCATCATCAAGAGATGGAGCGAGTGAGTCCCTGGTGGGAGGTGGGGGCCAGTGTGGGGCATCCCTGGCTGGGCACTGCAGCAGGGGACCAGGCGGGAATGGCTGCTGTCCTGCCATCCAAATGCACCCTCCCCCTGCTCCCTTCTCACCTGCCCCACCTCTCTCCTGACAGCCGGCAGCCGCCAAGCACCGAGCCCTGTGCCAGCGGCAGCTCCCACTCGAAATCCTTCGACCAGCTCAAGTGTGGGCAGTACCTGTGCAGTGGGGATGCCACCGACTCCGTGAGCGTCACCTCCGCCGGCTCCAGCAGCTCCGACGTGGAGGAGATCAACATCAGCTTCATCCCCGAGTCCCCCGACTGCCAGGAGAAGAAGGTACGTGGCAGCTCGCAGGGTCCAGGCCTCCCAGGGCTGGTGTGGCCATCGTGTGGGGACTGTCCCCCACGCTGCCCCAGCGCTGGGGCTAGGGGGAGCAGGTGGGGGGCCCGGGGGCTGCTCGGGAGGCCCCTGCCCTTTGCTGCTCTGGCAGCGTGGCAAGGCTCTCGTGCCTCTGGTGGCTGTAGTTGTATCGGTCCCCCGTTGTCACAGGTCAGTGAGATCCCTCTGGCCTCCCTCCCCCAGCGCTGGTACGCCCCGTCTGTGGCCGATGGAGAAGCTAAACCCACTGTGTCCTCCGCATCCCCTCTCCTCCCTGCCCTCCAGTTCTGGGAATCCACCTCCCTCTCTTCCCTGGACACGTCAGGCATCGGCTCAGGCTCCAGCAGTGCCTCCTCCTCTTCCGTCTCCTCCACGCCGGTGACGGCCTCCCGCACACACAAGCGCTCGGTCTCCGGCATCTCCAGCTACTCCTCACTCTCGCTGCCCCTCTACAACCAGCAGGTCGACGACTGTTGCATCATCCGTGTCAGCCTGGCTGTGGACAACGGCAACATGTACAAGAGCATCCTGGTTAGTAACATCCCCGTGGAAACACCAGGGAGGGGTGGCTTGTCCTGCTTGGATGTGGGCACGGCACATTTTGGGAGGAGGCTCCAGTGGGAGGCTTTCTGGGCTCACAGCGCTCTGTGCTCACAGGTGACGAGCCAGGACAAGACCCCCGTGGTTATTCGCAAGGCCATGGCCAAACACAACCTGGATGGGGACCGGCCTGAAGACTATGAGCTTGTCCAGATCATCTCGGAGGAGAGAGGTGTGTGTGCTGGGGCGTGGGGGCCTCCCTGGGGCCGTGCAGCCCTGCAGCCTGGGCAGCACCAGGCTGGAGCTGGGATGAGAGGTGACAGCAAGAGGGGTCCCAGCACCTGGAGACAAACCCCAGCCCCACTCTGGTCCCCTTTCAAGGAAAGGGCACCTGACTGACCCTCATCCTTATTCACTTCCAGAGCTGAAGATCCCCGACAACGCCAACGTCTTCTACGCCATGAACTCCGCTGCCAACTACGACTTTGTGCTCAAGAAGCGGGGCTTCTCCAAGGGGGTGAAGATCAAGCATGGCTCCAGCTCCACCCTGCCCAGGATGAAGCAGAAAGGCCTGAAGATCGCCAAGGGCATCTTCTAGCCTCAGCCCCACTGCCACCCATCACCGACGGGGCCTTGGGGGCAGCTGCTCCGGGCTTGGCTGTGGCCGGTCCTTGTGCCGCCCTGCACGGCAGAGGAGTGACCCTCACCCACGGGGGACGGCCGTGCACCTCCCTTCCGCACCCAGAGCTGAGAGTTGGGCAACCGGTGTGGGCCTCTGCCTCTCTCTGGACAAGCCCCAGTTCCAATCAGGTCTTTTTTTTTCTACACAGGAAGGCAGCAGTGGGAGGGATTTGTCTATTTTTTCTGTTTTGTTTAGTTTTTGTTTTTTAACCTTCCACGGTGCGGCACTAGTCCAGCCCGGCCAGCCCAGAGCTGGAGCCCGCCTCTGCCGTAGGTGCCTTGTGTCCGAGCGAGCCGGGGAGCGGTGACTCGCAGAGGGGCTGTCTGATGGGAGCAGAGCAGGAGCCACCACCACCCTGGGGCTGCCAAGCCTCCTTCCCAGCTTTCCCAGTATTACCTCCACGTCTGCCCTCCCTGGGATCACTGGCGTTGCCACCACCGCACAGCTCTGCCCGTCCTTCCCTTGAGAGAAGCCACGGATGCCCTGGGCTTGGGAGGTGAGCTGGAAGGATGCAGCCCTGCACCAGTGCTGAGCCCCGTGGAGGAGGCTGTGGCCATGCCACGATGGAGTGGGTGCCTCGTGCTCTCCCCAGCTGGAAGCCTGCGTGGTCTCGCTCCTCTCCCGATCCAGTGCATCCTCCAGCTGGACTGGGCCGGCCCACGTTCAAACTTGCACCAAAGATCAAATGCCAGTGTCTCTTCTGCCAAGGGGAGAGCTTCGGGCCGTGCCCCCAGCGCCGCCAGCCTGAGGAGGAGGAGGAGAGCAAAGTTCTGTCTGAAACTGTGTAAATAGAGACTTCGGGTCTGCGTGGGCATGCGAGGGGCCGGAGAGCTCAGGCTGCTCCAGCCGCCGCTGCCTGACCCACAGAAAGTGCCACTCACCTTGGGCTTTAACCGGACTTTTTCAAACACTGACCATGGGAGAAGCAGCAATGAGACTTTTTTTTGTATAAAACAAAAAAGTTTACTGATTTTTTTTTTTTTTCAGTATTTATTGGTTGTAAATAGAAGAGGCAAACTTGTACATTTTACTAATCCAGCCTCCCCCTGCCCTGCCAGCCCAGTCCCTCTCCTGTGCCCCCCTGCTATTTAAGGCTGCTGGGAGGGATGCTGGTGGCAGCAGCAGCATTGCGCTGCTGTGCTCATGGGGTGCAGACCCTGCCAGCCACCCCCTCCCAAATTCTCTACCACTAATTGCTCGAGCAGGGGCAGAGATGCTTGTTTTAATCATTGTAGGAAACACTAACCAAAGGGGGACCTTTTGTTGCTCCTGGCTCCACCTCTGTTTTTTTAAGCGCTTCATTCCAGCAGATCTTTTCCGTTTCCCATCCGTCGGAGTTCCCGGGTGGTTGCGGTGCCCTCCCCGGCTCCAGGACAGGGACCATGCTCCAGGGGCCGGGGCTGGTGGCAGGGGTTGGGCCTGGTGGGGAAGAGGCTGCTTGGGTGTGAGCATGGCTGGCATTGAGCTCCTCCAGCCCCGTGTCCCCTCGGGTGGCACCGCCCATGATGCACATGATGGGAGCTCCTGGCTCCCTGACGCAGGGGCAGCCTCCTGCCTCCCCCGTGCCCAAAGCCCCTTCCCCTGGGCACCAGCACCCCCGGGAGCATCTTCCCTCTGCTGCGTGCCTGCCCACCCTGGGACTGTCCCCTCCCCTCCCGCCGGTGCCACCGGGGGGACTGGCTGTACCGTATGTATTTTGTACCACTTCAATGAAGGAGCACACTGCCCGGTGTGACTTGTACACAGCAATGTAATTAGTCTTTGCAATAAAATACTGATGCTCAAATGTCTCTGCCCCAAGGCAGGGGCTGTTCTGTTCTCCTTCCCCCAAAGGAAGAAAGAGGGATGGATCTGACTGTGAGGGAGTTCGTACTTTATGTTCACTCCGGTGGGTTGAACTTTGTTTTGAAAAATAGGCTTTTTGTCTGAGGGATCAGGGCTCACTTTTCAAATGAATCTCACTCATTTGAACCTATGAGTTGAAACTGTTGCATTTTCCAAGCGTAATTTGTTGGGTTTACTCCTTTTGTTACAAGTAAGGGCTTTAAAAGCAACTGTAACACTCCTAGGGCCTCCTCAGTGGAGGAGAGTTCTTACTTTTAAAAACACAAGCTTGGCTCCAGGTGTGGTCGTAACACACTGGGGAATGCACAAGATCCAGAAAATGCCAGCAGATCTTTAATTTCTGTGACTTTCTTTTGGTGGGAACAATCCAGCTGGCAGTGGCCAACTGCTGTGCACCTGAAGCTCTGCCCCTTTGCCAGCTGCCTTCAGTCCTTTTTAACTGCTAACTGGGGAAGTCAAAACAGACCTGAGAAGTGCATCAGGTAATGAGGACAACAAACACTCACACCCCAGGAAGGGAGTTATTCACTGACAGAAAGTCTATTTCCCTGCTGGCTTTATTTCCACGATGCCCAGCGAGGCTCAGTGCTGAAGGCATGGCACAGTAATTTCATTCCGTCTGGACAAGCAGAAGGGCAGAACCCGCCTTAGGAACTGCAGGAGCTCTGGAGTGCTTCTTCTCCCAGCATCTCCTCGGGCACCTTTTCTATTTTCCACACGGCCACCAACCTGGAGAGAGTGCACACCCACCCATGGAGAGATTTGGGAATGCAGCTTCTCCCCTATTCTGCTGTGTTACAGCTGGTTTGGATTCTGGGCTCGCTCTTGGGAGTTCGCTGAGGCTGAGCTTGCTGGAGGGTTTCTCAGCCAGCAATTCTGAAAATGCAGGCTCTGGCTCCCAAACATCCAGGATGATGCCACCAGCAGTCACTGCAGAGAGATCAGCTTTGTACAAGCTCTGCTTTCCCAGATCCTGGGCAGGGATGCCAAACCCTCGGCTCTCAAGGAGCAAGAGCAGAGACAGTTCTGTCCACAGCAGCCAGATCGCTCACTGAGTTCACACATAGTCCAGAATTTCTGTCTCCATTTCATTTTCACTCCCATCAGAAGGCTTGAAGTCTTCTTCCTCCTCCTCTTCATCATCCTCATCCTCTCCAGACTCGTATGCCAGCTGTTCTTTGCCATCTTCACTGCTTGTTGTATTTGAGAAAAGAGCTTAAATTGGGAAGAAAGAAAGACACTGTGATGCCTCTCTCAGTGCAACCTGGGGGCATTTGCAGTTGAATTCATACATGTGAGAGGAAGGCAGCAGCCTCAGGGGCTCAGCTAACGTTGCACATCTTAATAGAATCTAATCAAGCCCAGAGCAATCCATCTCCACATCCCAGGAAGGAGAGCAGAACAGCAGCAGAGCTGCAGTGCTCCTCTCCTGCCTCATTCTGACCCAATTCACTGGGATATTATTGCTCTGGCCCAGCACCATGAAGAAATAATTTCCTCACTTGTTCAATCAATAACATCAATAAAAAGTAAAATGCCACCAACAGATACATCCGTCAGAGTAAAGTCTTGATTGTCACTGTGCAAAGACACTTAAAAGCTGAAGGGCTGCTACTGGGAAGATGAACTAGAAAACCTTAACTCCCAGCCATCCCTAATGCCAACCCACATTCCCACTGCAGGCTAGCAGCCTCAGCTCCCACACTGGAACGAGCTCCATCCCAAAGAACACACAAAGGAGGGGGCAGATGCAGGAACACTTCTGCCTCAGTGCCAATTCCAACATCCTCATGTTCAAAGCATCCTTACCAGGCCTGGTGGATCTGATGATCTGTTTTATCATCAGGGACATGCTGTCCCTCAGGTCATCACTTGTCTTGGCAAGGCACCACCCGTCCCGCTCCGTGCATTCCGACTCCGTGCCGTCATTCCGATGGATGATCTTCTGCAGGCTAAAGAGCAGCAAAAGGGGAAGGAAATGTTAATCTTCTGCACTCAGATGTGAGTTTCAGATGAGACAGACTGATTTATTTCCATTTCACTTCACTGAGCTGGAATAGCACAGTTGGTTATCCAGGTAATTGTCAGATGGGAAAGGAAGTTCATGGGTAAAAAGGCTGTTCTGTTCTTATTGAGAAACTAAACACCTCTGATGTTCCTGCTCAAGGGGAGAGGGGTGAATGGAGAGGCTGTAAACAACAAGCTTTGAAATCATCTGTCAGTGTGCAGTACCTTTCCACGTTTAAGTCACAGAGCTGGTAGAACATCTGTCGGTAAGGGGGTAAGGCTCCTTCTCGGAAAATGTAGACGGATTCCTAAGAGGAGGAAAGAAGGAAAGGATTCATGTGCATTTTGAAGCATAACAGGACAACTCTGGCATAACTGAAAAGTACTTCCAATGGGCTGATTCAAGAAAAAGCTAAGAGAAACAAGTTCTAAGGCATAGATCTGTTCATGGCAGAAGATAAAGCTGGATGAGGAATGCCCCAAAACATCCCTGCAGCCACAGTCACACCAGCACTGCTGTGCAGAGAAAACACTTCACCTCTCCAACCTGCAGCTCTGTCTGCAGCCTGTCACTGCCTAGCAGTGCAGCATGGGCTTCATTCTAGCAAAAAGGGAAGAGTAAGACTCATTTATTTATTCCACCCTGTTGGATTTTGCAGCATGACGTGATAAAGCCATGGTGATTTTTTTGCACTTCGCTGCCCATGAAGTTCCAATTTTATCAATTGAAGCAAAATGCTCCTCACATCTAAGACTAGGCTGGAGAGCACCAATCCCACCTTGCAGCATGTAAGAAATACACTCAGATGATGTCCCATAGTGCCATGTCCAACTAAGAGCTTCCCAGGTAAACCTGAGCACATAAACTCACTCACAGCTGATCCCTTGAGGACTGATAAACCAGGAAACATCCCTATTCCACTGAGATATTTCAAGATTTCAGCATAAAAGGTCATGCTTACCTTCAGCTTATACCTGCTGGAGGGCGACTTTTTTGCCCCAGATGTACCAGCTGTACCCAGCCCCTGTTTCAGGCCGTGGACACTGACTGTGTGACTTCCTGAAAGGAAAACAAAGAGTCCTAATTAGGGACATCTTTCATATTGTACTGTTACTTCTCTCTGTTGATTCAACGAAACCAGACCAACCAGCAACTGAGCATGTGCTTTTTTCATTCTTCAGAGCTGTTACTGGACAGTCCAAGGAAAGGTGCTGAGTTGGGCAGCTTTTTCCAGAGCCCACCTGTTCATAATTTTAACCTTTTCTACTCTCCTTTGACAAAGAAAAGAGAACTCCCCCATTCTCTGCACCTCAGTGAATGCTGAATTCCCAGTGTGGCTTGCAGAACTCCCTCCTGCCTGCTAACAGATATTGTGGCTCAGCCAGACTCCCACAATGCTTCCCAGCAGGAGATTTTTTCTACTGGCTTAACAGCAGCAATATTATAACCAGAAAACAAGCTCCAGTTTTGTCTCTGCTAGGACACAGGAAGACCCCTCACCACCTGTGGCTAGGATGGGGCAAACAGAGAAGCAGAAGAGCCAGGCAGACCTTCTGGCCCAGCATACCTTGTTTCTTGACAGTGATGGGCAGGCTGTAGTTGTACGTGCTGCGTTTTGCTTTCACGGGCATGTCAGTAGCAGCATAACCTAGAGGTGAAAACCAAAAACCAGTAATGAACTGAGGGCCAGCACCCTGCAGAATATCCCCAGCTCAGGAACACAAGGGCTGGACTGGTGTGGGAAGGGCAGGCTGGTCTTTGGGATATGCTGATTTTAGCAGGGTGGGGAGATCAACAAAACCCTTTAACTTGGAAATGCGACCTGATGTCAATGAGTGGATGCCAGCTCTGTCATGGTACTAGATGGCATCAGAAACTCCTTTTCCTCAACTTGCCCTCTGCAAAATCAGAGCAGGGAACCCCACATCCAAGGTCTGAGACCCAGCATCCTGCAGGAGATGCTGAGAACCTGGAGGAAAAGCTGCTATGTGAGCACCAGAATTCCTGCTTGGTGCCTCCCCCGGGTGAGGAGGAGGATGCTCTGCTACACCCACTTGGGCTTGGAACACATGGAGGAGGAAAGTCAGAGTTTAGAATGTGCCAAATGAGGAAAGACATATTGCATACTACGAAAGAAAGTTATTACAGGAGTTTAGAAAGAACTACAGTAAGCAAGGAGCTCAGGAGGTGACATGTTCATCAGAGCAGAAATATGGCAAAAGAGTTTGAAAAACACGTAAAAAGAAAAGTACTACCAGGATTAACCAGAAAGCAGAGAGAGCAGCTCTGTGGGTTGGGCCCTTTTACCATATTTCATTCCACAGCGAATTCGGAAGTCCAATACTTGATAGATCTTTGCTTCGGGGTGTTTTCTGGGGTCATACCCAAACCTAACCCATAAGCTTCTCCAAGGACCTGTTAACTGCACAAACACAGGAGGGAAGATGGTTACAAAAAAACACCACAGTGTTGCACTTTCCTTCAGTACAGGGTCACAGAGGTTCTTGGAAAGTTCTAATATTTCCCCTCATTGCCCAAAGATATTTGTTTTACCAGCTCTTTGCTCACTTGCCACGGCACTATTTATACACTGAAACTTGGCAATCAAAGCATCAAAGCACAAATATTTGTGTGCTTTTACAAACCAACCTGCAAGGTCACAGTCAAGTGTTTGTGTGGAAAAATTCTGCTACCACTGCCAGGTTTCTCGGAGTGTCTGTCTGACCTGCAAAGGTCATTAGAACCTGTGGAGCAAACAGTGACCGAATCCTCCTTGGCTTCAACTGTAGTTCCAAAGCAATTCCTTCCCTCTTTCTCATTACATAAAATTAAGCTCAGGTACGCAGTGGTAGGGCCTCAGAAGTGGTAAAGGACCAGGAACAGCCAGGGGATGCTCCCTTGCTCACAGACGTAGCACTCACCATGTAATAGGCCAAATATGGCAGCAGCAGCTTCAGCTTGTCTGGATGGACACTGATATTGGCTTTCACTGCGTTCCGAGACCACACGGGACGGACTTCAAAGAGCTAAAACAGCACACAAACAACCACAGAACAGTGGGAAGGGGGTTACCAAAGGCAGAGCAGCTTTCCAAGTGGACTTAGGTCTGTATCAGGGCCTTTGGCCTTCAATTTGAGCTATTGGATGGTAATGTAAGAACTCATGGCACAAAAAGGGGCTTAATGTGAGCTGGCCACAGATTCAAACCTTGCCTTGCAGAATTGAGCTGAACACAGCAGTGTCAGTAGCATCTGCTCACACTTGTTGTATCAGTCACTTACAATCACTAAGAATTTCTGGGAAAAAAAAGCCATTTTTCCTCCCCAGCTTGCTGCAGGACAGTGCTCAGGTCAGGAGTAAGGCACACACCTTTCTCAGCTCTTCCTCCACCTTTTTATCCACAGGATTGGTGCACACTTTCTTCCAGTTCTGGACAGCAGCATCCAGGGGTTTAGTTGGGATTTCTTCATCATCAAAGTTCACAAAGATGGCATTGTGTGGGCGCCGGGCCCTGCTGAGGCCAATCAGGTTCTCACCAGACACCTGGGGATTGTTGTATCCCTCCCTAAGGAACAGGGAAAGACAAAAGGGACTCAGCTGGGTGAGCAGTGGGTTGGTTTAACTTTGGTCCAACCTCCCTTGATCACACACTGGTACCATAAAACCACTCATGGCACCGCTGAAGAAAAGAAAATTTAGGTTTAAAAGAAACATAAAACCTCAAAGCTACATCCACTTGCACACTGAGAGAGGAGCTCTGCCCTGGCTGGCAGAAAACCCTCCAGCACTTGGGACTGATCTGTATGAAATGTGTTGGAGCCCTAAAGGCTTCACCCTCTGCATTTGCTCTCCTGGAGCCAGGGCAGCTACTCAGTGGGACAGGGGCAAAGCAAGAGAGAACTGCAGGTACCAACTCAATCTGGAAATTTCTATTTGTTTACAAAGTGCTGGTGAAGGCCAACAGTGAGAAAATGAAAGATGTCTCTTGTGGGAGATCTCCCAGATTGTTCTTCTGGCAAAGCCAATCAGAGCCAGGAGGGCACAGGGACACATGGCATCGATTTCTGGAAGCCCTGCCCTTGGCTCCAGCCCCCTGGAAGCAGGCAGGAGGCTGTGTCCTGCATCTCATGCTGTGTGAGGTGTGCTGGGAGAGGCATCATCTTCACCACATCCCCAGCTCCCCTCACCCAGCAAATCCTCAAGTGGAATTTTGCTGAGGTTGCCACTGCCAGGCAGTTTCTGGGCATTTTTTTTGCCTCTGTTGTGCCAGATCAAGAGGGATAAAACAGCACAAGGCAGCAGATTCAACAAGTGAAATACATGAAAGATGTATCATCAGAAAAGGCACTGACCTGTGCTGTATATCTGGGCGATAAAAATAGTCAATGGGAGTGTCCAGACGTGAGAAAATGGGTGGTGGGATGTAAAGAGGTAAGTCCCTATTGAAAAATTCTTCCTTCTCTGGTTTGAGCATCAGGACTTTGTCGTACATGGAGGTTTGCTTGCCATCAGGGCCAGAGTGCATTGCCAGGTACTGGAAATCAGACATTCCTGTAAGAAACAAGGGTTTAAAACATTGTGAACTTCATTGTGAATTCAACAGCATTTCTCACACTCAACTTTAAGGAGCAATCAGGAATCTGATAACTTTATGCAAAGGTTTATCCAGCAAGGAGGCCGTAACAACAGGACACTTGATTTTCCTTCCAGTCCTCAACTGTTTAAAGGGAAACACTTCCCTTTCCCACTAAACATACTCATCTCCAAGCCATGTGCACACAAGCCCAAGGGTTACCTTGAAATTTGTAAACAGTGGTGACAATCCCAAGAATCTCCATCTCAAACTGGACTTCTGGCTGGATTTGTTCCTCGGTGTCCAATAGCTGCTTCTTCTTGGTCCTCCTCCTCACCCTGAGCAGCATGGTGGAGGTGGGGAAGCGGTTGGCACACACGGGGTGGCAGTAGGGGTCCTTGGGGCGGAAATACAGCTCCAGCCTTTTGGCAGGGTCGGCGTAGATCTGTCAGCAAGGGCAGGCAGAGCCCCTGTCAGCATCCCACCCACACAGCCCCGCACTCCTGTGCCAGCCTGCAGCCCCACACGCTGCCACGGGCACTGGCTGCTCCCCTCACACAGCCTCAAGGGGATCATTCCTGCCCCACCAACACCTGCAGCACATCACAGGGGTGTGCAGCCTCTCCCATCCTGGGCATCAGGAAGAAATAAATAAATGAGAAATGTAATATCCTGGATGTGAGGAAGAAATTCTTCCCCGTGGGGGTGGTGAGGCCCTGGCACAGGCTGACCAGAGAAGCAGTAGCTGCCCCATCCCTGGAAGTGTCCAAGGACAGGTTGGAGCAAGCTGCTCTAGTGGAAGGTGTTCCTGCCCATGGCAAGAGGGTGGAATTCAATGACATTTATGGTCCCTTCCAACCCAACCCATTCTACTATTCCACGACTTTACCAGACACCGCCTGAAACCCTGCTCGGGGACCAGCAGGGAAGCGGCATCACCCCCAAACCACACGTGGGCCCTGCGTGGGGACATGCTGGGTTACAACGACTCCCACAGGGGGTCCCACGTGGGGTCTCGCCCCGGCCCCCTCTCGCCCCCAG
>VZTI01005530.1:0-38866 GCA_013397865.1 Struthidea cinerea
TGCCTGCTGTTCCCAGCCTTATCCTAATCCCCACATCTCATCCACGCCTCTTCTTTCTCCCTTCTCCTTCCTGTGACCCTGAGGACAAGCCCCAACAGCCCAGCCCGGCCACAAGACGCCACCAGCTGACCACAGCCATCAGCAGTTCCGAACGAAACTCGGCCTCCAGAGCTTTGTGTGAACTTGCCCCCTGTTCCCCGAGCCAAGCCCCACACCCCAGCACTGCAGCTGGGTGCTCAGGAATGTTCTCCAGAGCTTCTGACAGCCACAGCAAAGCGCTGGTGCCCTCATGAGCCTGGCACGCACGAAGCCACCGCGTCCTCTGGGGCTGGCAGGATGCACCTTTCCCCTCCCAGCACAGCCAGGGCCATTTTCCCCATGGTTTTCCCTCCACAAAGCAGAGGGTAGGGATGTTCCTGCTCTGAGAGAGTCACATCTCATGGTGTTTCCCCTCTGGAGAAGGACATCGCAGCAGCAGGACACAGTGAAGGACTTTTCTGCCCCCAGTGCCCACAACATCCTCCCTGATGAAACGAGGGCACAGGCTGGGTTTAGATGAGGCCACGCTGGGATCTGAGGGCAGAATGGGTGGATAGGGAGGGGGGAGATGTCTCCACCATGCTTTGCAGCATATGCTGCTCCTTCCACCCCAGAGCATTGCCCACACCCGAGGTGAGGAACAGCTTTGCCAAGCAGTCTGGCTCCCAGAGCGTGTGGGGGCTTGCTGGAGAGCACTTCCATCACGTAGCCAGGGCCTTGGGAACGGCCCAGCCCGGCTGTGGGTGTGCTCAGCACTGCCTCCTTCTCCAGGGCCGGGGGAGCACGGAGTCATCAGCGCCTCTTTCACCGAGGGCTCGTGCCCCCAGCGGGGCCTGCCCGGGGCTGGGGCGCTGGCACAGCCGGCTCTGCTCCCCACAAGCTGCCTGACCCCCCACGGGCCCCAGCAGGGCCCTTGGAACCGGCATTTCCACACCTCAACAAAGAGGCCCCGTCCGCCACCGCAGGAGGTCACAGCCCAGCGTCTCCTCGTGGTGCCCGGGGAGCAGCAGAGCGGCCAAACTGCAGAGAGAAGGGGGTGGAAGCCACCAGCTTCTCCTCAGGGTCACCCCTGCAGGGCTGGCAGTCCCTCGGGGGACATCTGGATAAGCACTGCCAGGCTGAAGGCCGCCACTGATGGGCAACCAAGATGTGCCCCTCAAAGGGAGATAAAGTCGATCAGCCGACAGCCATTCCAGCAGGGAATGTGATGGATAGCACAGGGGAGGTCAGTCCCATCCCTCACTCCATCCGTCATTACTGTGCCCTTCCTTTATGCTGTGATTTCCCTGCAAATTAATGAACTGACCCTTTTAAAAATCAAGTTATTTATCTTGACCTTGAGCAGCAGCAACAACTCCCAGTCCTACCCTCCCCCTGCCATGGGATCCACGCATCAATGCAGACTGGACTTGGACATAAACTGGAGAAAAAGTGGGTTTTGGAGCTGATAAACCTGACCCTGAACCCAGAACGGTCCTGCAGAACCCTCCTGTGCCCAGGTGTAACGAGCCAGACTTTTGGCCAAGGAAAAAGCTGGTGCCAGTTGAGTGAGGACTGCTTGCCAACAACCAAATGCTGCCAAAGCTGGGATTCAGGCCCTTACATGCAGCAGCTTTAACAAAAACACATTCCAAACTTTCTCGAGGCTCCAGGGGAAAAAAAAAAAAAAACCGGGCAAAAGAAATAACAAAACAAAACCAACAAAAAAAAACCCTGAAAAACCCCAAACACTGTGCGGAAATCGCGTTTCCTTTCCAGGTGACTGAACAACTCTTTTGCAAGACAGGAAAAACTCTTTCTATTCCACTCATCCAAGCCTTAAATCAGGAAACTAACGTACCCGTTCTGCTCCAGGAGCACCCACACCTCAATGCAGCGATGAGGAAGGGGGACAGATGGAGCAAAGGGGTTTGGGAAGCTGCTGGATCAGCCTCCCATCCTAAATCAGAAGCCAGAGGGCAAACTTGGCTGCTGCCACGCTCTGGGGAGCACTTGTTTGCAAGGTGACTGAGCTGGGCTGGCGGGCCTTCCCTCACCCCATTACACACTCAATAATTCATCAGGGCAAATGCATAGATAATTGATGGCAATGAGCACGCACGGCCGGCAGAGGAGGAGAAAATAAAATCACTAATCAGCCTCTGGAGAGGCTTGAACATATTCAACTGGATGTGTGTGTGTGTATGTGTGTGTGAAGCGCTGGGATTCGCCGTGTTTCTGCTTTGCTGAATGATCTGTGTGGTTGGTAGGGCAGGGAAAAGGCTCGGGATGAATCCTGCTGTTTTCACGCCCCGTGCCAGGTCTCCCAGTGCCCACCAATCCATGCTGACACCCCCCAGGGGCAGCCGGCACCCGAGCAAGGATTAGCTGGATAGGTTGCAGCTTGCCCACTTGCATTTTATTCATTAGTTCTGTGGTGTTATTTTTTGTCAGGGACCAAAAGGGCCCAGCTGTGTGCCAAAGACACGTTGGTGCCAAGACCTCATTAGTGGAGACCTTGGAGATCCTACTCCTCCACCTTGGCCTCTGAAGTGGTTTGTGTTGATGCCTTTCCCCACGATCCCAACCCCAGATATTCAGCGAGACCTTGGGGGCACTGTGCAGAGCTCGGGGTGCCCTGAGGCACAGGGGCTGGGAAGGAAGGTCTGCGTTCCCTGGGCATCAGGGGCATGGGGGACGGAGCAGAAGTGGCAGGTGGTGGCTCTTGGACCTGAAAACCCTTTCTCCTAAAAGCCCGGGAGGTGCTGTTCCAGCGAGGCTCCCACACTTGCAAATCAGGTTCTTGCTCCCCCATACAGAAAGCTCTGGAAAGGATCTCCAGGCTCTGGGTGAGCTCTGTCACAACCTCCCTCAATGCCTCTTTGTTAACAGCCATGTGAACTCCACTCTGCTTTGCACAACCTTGCCTCTGCTGAGCCTCTCACCGATTTCTCTCCCTCCTGTTCCCTGATACTCATCTCCCCCCAAGGGCACCGAAACAGCCCTTGGCACGAGTGCGATGAGCCACCCTTTGGTGTGGCAATATCATGACTGATGCAGATGTCACAGGGATTGCTCCTGATAGTCTTAGTCACAGCAGCCGGGATCTTACAGAAGGACACATCAACGCATCCCACTTCAGCCTGAAAAACCCCCACAAAAAGCACCTGATTGCATCACACTTCAATCTGAAAAACCCCCACAAAAAGCACCTGATTTTGTGACAGCACCGTGGCCATGGGCAGTGATGTCCCATCCGTGGTCCCGTGTGTCTCACAGACCCGGCACATTTTCCATGAAGGAAAAGTGGGATGGAACAGGAACCCAAAACTTGGTGGCACCTAAAAATTTCTCTCCTGGTGTTTCTGAACTCATCTTTCAAGTGGAAAACAAGGCCTGAAACACAGCTCCTGTGGGGCAGCACACAGGTGGCCTCCAACAGCCCAAAGGAACATCCCAGGTGTGTCAGGCAGGGTGGGAAACGCAGGCAAGCAGATCCTAAATCCCAGCAGGGGAATTTCAGGTGGCAAGAAGCAAAGGTGTGAGGTGGCGCTTGGCCAAGAGGTTGGGGTGAGTACCTCTGCTCTTGCCAGGGAGGCTTTGCACGGATTGCCAGGCATTTAAATCAGGATTCTGCTGCTCTTCCAAGAGCACAGGGCCTGCCTCACCCTGCTGGGAGCCTGCTGCAATGGAGAAGTGGTCTCCAGTGAGTCAGTGGGCCCCCGTGAGTCACCTCCAGGCCCTTCCTGTGGCAGCAAACTTTCACTGGAGGTCTCTCTGTCATCACTGATTCACTCCTGCAGAGCTTGAGCACCACAGGGATTGTAAAACTTGAGTTTCCAACACAAGGGGAGGGGGAGCCTTAGAAGGAAGATGAGAGAGATGTGGCAAGATTATAGCTCCAGGTGACATGGCTGCACATGAAAGGCCTGAGATAACACTGGGATGGGGTGGGGGCACCCCAAGAGAGAAACTGCACGCCCAGGCATCCCTTCCCCCTTCCCAGTGGGAGCTGGGAGAGATTTATGGGAGCTGTCGGGAAATGGCAGCGCTGTACAATGGCCAGCCTGGCCCTCAGCCAAATAAATCCCTCTCAAACAAGAAAGAACTGGGCTTGGCTTCGGCTTGCAAATGGGGAACACGGGGGCCTGTCCTCGAGGTCAGTGGTTCAGACCCAGATCCAGCGCAGGCAGCAGAGCAGAGATGATTTTACCCCAGGACCAGTCAATGGCTGGTATCGAGTGAGGTCTCCAGCCAGCCCTTCATTGGCTGCCTTGGGATAAAGCCTCCTGTGCAGCATTTCCTCTTTGGATAAATGGAGCACAAAGCAGCCTCAGGAGCCCCTTGAATGAAAGCTCTTCCCCACAGGGCCTGCTCCATCCCTGAGAGCTCCCCCATTCCCTCCACTTGTTCCCCGTTACGCTTTGGGAAGTCTGGTCCCTGAGCCACCGCTGGGATTCACGCACGGGCCCTAAGCAAGAGCAAGGCCGCGTTTATCCCAGCGTTCCTCGTAGAAAGAGAGGAAAGAAAAGCAGAGGCCAGGGTGGGATGGGCCACAGACTGAAGAGACAGAGGTGACCACCAGACTAGACCACGAGTTTTCCAACTTTGCAAACATCCCCAGCTGCATCCAGCCAGGAAAAGGGCTGCAGACCAGAGGAGTGGGATGGGAACAGCAGCCTGCCTCTGCTCCCAGCTCTCCCTCCCTGCCGCTCCTGCCCTGGCTTTCTCACAGCTGCTTTGCTTCACCCCCCAAGTCACGGGGAGGGGAACATGCCCCATGGCAAAAGCAGGGAGGCTGGCAGAGCAGGGCTCCTGCGGAAAGAGCTGACACAGCACTGGGAAAGGCCTTCCTGCAATAAAGCTCGGAAAGCCCGTGCTCAGCAACAAAGCACAAAGCTCCCCGTCCCCGCCGCGCAGCGCCCGGCCCGCCCCAGCCGCGCGTCAGCTAATCCTGGGATCCAGCTGCCAGTTCCCACACACCTGAGCACACACCAGGCTGCCCCGTGCCCTGCCTGACGTGCCCCAGTGCTGGGCACTTGGCCCATTCTCCCCTCTCCTTTTGGCTGGATGTGACTCCAGCTCCTTCCTCAGCTCTTTTCCCACTGTGGGCTCTTGCTCACGCCTGGCCAGTGCCCGGCTTCACAACTCCGATCTCCTTTCTCCTGCAATTCCCACGTCACGTCTCCTTCTGCCCCCACTGCCTGTCTCCAGGATTGCCTCTCCAGCTGGTCAATGCTTGTGCCTTTCTTTGACTGGCCCTTCTTCCACTGTAGCCTTAAAAATCTTCCCACCCCTCTTGTGTCTCTCCACCATCAGCACCACACCCCAGCCCACTCACTCGCCTCTTCTCATCCCCAGCCACTATTCCACCAGGGAATATGTCCAGGATCACAATTCTGTGCTAGGAAAAGCAGGCAGCTGGCCAGGCAAAGACATAGAACCAAAAATCCAAGACTCTTCTCTCTGGAATCATCTCATTGCCTGCCAGCAAGGAAAAAACCCAAGGTCTTTTTGCTTACCAATTCTAACCTGTAAGCAAAAGAAAGGGGACCACAAGCAGAGCCAATGCTTATTTGGTGGTTGGGTGGGGAAGAAAAGCTGGAAAATCAAGTGTGGAGGAAGGGAAAGAAGCTGGAGCTTTGAGAAGAGGGAAGCTAATTAAGCTGAGACTGTCCTGAGACCTTATCTTGATGGGCTGAGTCCCCGAATGCACACGAGTGTTTTCTCTCACTGCCTCTTTCTTGGGCTTCCTTGTTGCCTTGGATGTTGTTCAAGGAGTTCTGGTCCAGTGCTAAATCTCCTCTCTATTAGAGCTCTCCAGGTGCTAAGGAGGAGGGATTTAATGAGGAGCTGTGAAGAGGGGATCAAGATAGTAACCCATGGAGAGCCTCATTTCCGAAACGAGGGAACTTGAGACTGAAGAGATTCAATAAAAACAAAAATAAACTTGATGGCACAGAAAAACGAGAGAACATCAGATCCTTCCTTGCCTCGCTGGTCCGTGGGCTCGGAGCTGGAGCAGGAAATGGGGGAGCTCTCGGGGCTGGAGCCGGGAATGACTCACTCGCCTCCACAATGGGAACGGGACAAAGCCGAAACTCTGCTGACTCAGGCGTGACTTCAGCGCCTGGGTTAATAACTGGCAGCCTCCTCTGGCTGCCCCCACCAGCCAGTTCCCTCTGTCCCCACTCAAACCAAGCCTCTTTCATCAGGCTAGATGCCCGGTCACAGGAAACTATCAAAGATCCAAACGCTGGTCCTCCGTGCAAAACATGGTGAAAAATGCATCCCTGCCAAACCATGCTGGTGCTGGCCAGCCCTGTAATTGGAGAAGATCAAAACTCCTACTTTCCTACAGCTGAAATGCAAGTTTAACAGTCACAGCTTTCTGCCTGCGGTTTTGCTTTCCTCCCATTATCTCTCAGGATACAACATATTGCTGATATCTCACTATCTCCCGAAGTTAAAAAGAAATGTTTCCTCCTCTCGCAAGCGGGAATGCCACGCTCTGTTCTTCTGTAATTTGTTTCAAAAGATAGAAACGAGCTAGTTTTTTTGTAAGCAGGAAAATGTGATATAAGTTCTGGTGGCTGACAAGTAGGAAAAAGCTTTGCAAACAAGGCAAATGCAAACATGGCACCAACAGATGCGATGGACAGACACCCTTCGCTGGCTCCCTGCCTGTGATTCCTCTTTTAATGTGTTTTTATCTTGCCCCAGAGATATCTCTGCCGGGGAGCGGGGAAGGCTCAGACCTCCCAACTTTCTCTGCGTTGTTTAAGGATTCCTGCCCCTGAACAACAGCCCAGAAAGAACAGTGAGTACAAATAACCCCAAATTCAGTGTCCTGCCTGATTTCCAGCCTGCTGCTGCTCAGCTCTCTTATCATCAAGCCCCCGTGCAAGGAATTTCTACAAATTTCACCTCTTCCCGGGTTTATGATCTCCACAGAGCAGAGGCAGACACAGCTCCAGTCCTACCTGGGCCCCATCTGCAGGAATCACTCTGCATATTTATGGAAAAAGCTTTGCATCTTCAAAAGGCTTTTCAAACAGCAACTAATTAATCCTCCAACACCCCGAGAGGCAGGAAAGCGTTATTACCCCTGCTTTCAGGGGTGGGGAAATCAGAGGCGCTGAATGACAAAGAGAAGTGCCCAAGGCCACCCGGGCAAGCACTGGCAATCTCACTCGGTTAGAGGTGGGGATCTGCATGGGATGGTGGCAATTCTCACCTGAGGAAGCAGGGATGGAGGCATCTGTGGGGAGGCCCCGCAGCCCCACCCACCACTCATGCAAATGGCGAAGTCACCTCATTTCCATGGCTGAGGAAACCGAGGGAGATGAAGTGGAAATCCATTTAATAGGCAGAGCCTGGAAACCTAAACACTGCCCAGTCAAGAGCTCCACTAAAGGTTCCCAAAATGTGGCTCACGTTCTTCCCAGCCACGAGCGAGCTGCTTGCAACCAAATCGCTGGGATTTTGCGTTAAGAACACGCCAGAAATTAGGAGAGGCTTTGAGGCTGGGGATGAGTGTCCCATTCACCTTCTGAGCAAAGCCAGCCCCACGTTTCTGAAATATTCCAGATACTGAAAAAGAGTGGGGTTAGATTCGATTTTAGGAAGAATTTCTTTACTGTGAGGGTGGTAAAACACTGGCACAGGGTGGCCAGAGAAGCTGTGGCTGCCCCATCCCCGGAAGTGACCCAGGACAGGTTGGACGGGGCTTGGAGCAGCCTGGGATGGTGGAAGGTGTCCCTGTGCGTGGCAGGGGGTGAAATGGGATGAGCTTTGAGATCCTTTCAGCCCAACCCATTCTGTGACCCCCATGCTGGGTGGAGATGAGCTCGCACATCCATTAAGGTCCCAGCCTCCACCCAGGCTGTCTGGGAATGATTGCTGAGCTCAGAGGGGCCTGCAAGAGCCACGACTGTAAACAAGTGACAAGACCACCCATTAAAGGCAGCCGGAGCATGGGAAGGGGGGAGGAAGGCAGGGAGGGAGGGTCAGAGCCCAGCAGGGAGACCTCCCACCACGGGTCACACATCAGACATCCTCCGGGGTGCCTGGACTTTGCTCTCCTGGGAGACCAACGCAGGCACAGCCACTCTTCCCTGCCCAGCAGGGTGAGGGCTGTCAGCAGGGGCTCAGAGAGACGCACAGCTTCAGCCCAGAGCAGACGCACAGCTTCAGCCCAGAGCAGGCGGCAAGGCAGGACGAGCAGGGAATTCTGCAGAAAAAACGATGATTTGTCCTGCAGAGAGGAGTTCACAAACACCCATTTCCCTTTGGACACCTCTCAGTGGGAGCATTACTCCTTCTGCTGAGTTACCTGGAGACCCAGACTCGAAAGCTGTATCTCCTCAGTGATTGTAATTCAGTGAGGGACACAAGTGAACTTCCAGGAAGAGAAATGAAAGATTCCTCCATGCCTGATTATCCCATTCTCCAACAAGGTGGCTTTGTGCTTCCAGGTAGCCCCAGGGAGGAGCTGGGTTGTGAATTCGATGAGGAATGTCCCTCGGGAGGTGGAATGACACCAGTGCTGAGAGACACCAGTGCTGAGTGGCACCCGTGACGAGTGCCTCAGCGCCCGGGGACAAAGGTGTCCCTTCAAACACAGCCACCTACACTGGGCTGCTTTTGGGGGGCCTCTCTCAGGGCGTTTCACTTTTATCCCAAATCTGCCTGAGCAGGAAGGTTGGGATCCCAATACTCTGACAGGCCCGAATCCCTGTGGCAGGCTGGAATCCCACATTTGCCCTACACCTACTGCTCCCCAAGACTTGATGCATGAGAGACAAGCCAGGACCAAAATCAGCTCCCCGTGGAGATCCATGAACAGGCAGCAGGATGGAGCAAGCCAAGAGCCAACACCCCACTCCCAGCCTCGTGCTGGAGAAACCAGGCCTGGATGCTGAGGGTTAAATAGCTCAGTAGGCCTTAATTGACAGATTTTATCGACTTTCATCGTGATTTCATTGACTTTTGTTCAACTACATCAGCACCAGGCTCCCTGTTTCCTTCTCAGGGAGCAACAAGCCACGTGTAAAAGGATGTGGATGCCAGATGGATTTTCCTGTGCCACTGGGGAGAGCTCCAGTGAGTCAACCTGCTCTTCCAAAGACCAGGAGGTCAGCTGCTCTCAGGGGGCTCCTGTGTGCTTTGTCCCAGCTCAGACTGGGGGCCGCCACAAAAATGGGAAGCATGCAATGAAAAAATAACCGGAGCTGGTGGAAAATTTTCCAGCACAGCATATTTTTCTGATGGAAAGTGTCACTTAGTCCAAGCCAAAACCATCCCCTGGAACGTGCTGATTTTGGCAAAATTCGATTTAAAAAGGAAAAAAAAAAAAGCCCTTTTGATAAGTTTGAAGTGTTTTTTTCTTGTGGACTCTCATTTCTTTCAAATGGATTTATGGTAAAACACCGACCAGGACTGCAGCCAGGATGGGGTGCTTTGGTTGCCATGGAATGGGGACACTTTGGATGATGCCAGGCCAGAGTTTTCTTGTGAAATTTCCTTTCTGTGGAAGTTTTCAACTGACAGCCTGAAAGCAGAAGGAGAACTCCCTCTGAAACGCCCAAATCCCCACTCTGCCAGCCCATCCTGCGTTAGTCATCCCCACAGCTGACCTTTCCAACAGCTCTCACCCCCAAACACAAATCACCTCCCTGGGACTCTCCCCACCTTCATTTTCCACATTTTCTGGGCTCTGATCCATCTGGATTCATCCTTCTCTGGGTCTCATCCTACCCTGTGCCTGGGTTAGGAGTTTTCTGGGGGCTTGGGCCAGCCCTCCAAGCTCTGTGGGACCCACAGCCCTGCTCCAGCACCTCTCCCTCTGGATTCCCTGTCTGTTCCTCCTTCCTGACAGACGGATTTGCTCCCACCCTGCACCTGCCTGGCGTGCCCACCTCCTCCTCCTCCGTCTGCTGCTTGTGCCTTTCCACTCTCTAACAACTCCAGGGGAGGCTGGTTGAGAGAACTCCTGTTCCTTTCAGATTTGGGGGCAAAAAAGAGGGAGGGAGAGAGAACACAAACCAGACTATTACATTTTTTAGCAGACATGACAATATGGACACAGTCCCTGCAGAACATTGTGCATATTTTAAGACAAACTTTACCCCAAAAATGTCAGCCAGCTCCCCTGGTGGGAGGAAGAATGAAGGAATGAAAGGGTCCTCCAGGTTCCCAGCAGAACTTTCATCTTGGAAAAGCTGGAAACTCCTGAGCACCTCCCCCAGTAGAGCACCCTGCTTGCCTGCTGCCTCCCCCAAGGGCTGGAGCGAGGAGGGATGCTCCAAAATAGCACATTTCCCACAGGAGCAGCCCTGTCCTCCGCCAGGGGAGTGCCCAGGATGGGGGAAATGGCTCTGGAGACAAAACACTGGAGGCAGAAGCAGGGAGGCCTGGAGGGGAGATGGGATGGGCTTTGCCCAGAGAGGTTGTGGACTCTCCATCCCTGGAAGTGTCCAAGGCCAGGTTGGGTGGGACTTAGGGGAATTAAATGGTTTTTAAGGTCCGTTCCAAGCTAAACCATGCTGTGATTCCATGCCTTCACCTCCCATGCCAGGACTATCACCCAGGCGTGCAGAAAGAATCCCTGGGAAACAAGAACTCCTCCACAGAAGGATGGGACCAGCCTGGCTGTGGCTCCCCTTGGTGCTCCACCACCTCTGGACGTGGCAGCTGGGCTCGGGCTGCTCACAGTGTCACTTGTTTGTCACCTCTGCTTGAGCTGAGAGCTGCTCAGAAGCACCTTTACTTGCTGCTTAGGGACCAGAGTGACAGACACAACACGTCTGGGTGCTTGGCTACCTAAGGAGGTGCATGGGAGGATATAAATAGCTAATGGCAAGGGGAAAGAGGACAAAAAGTCCCATTTCCAATCTGGTAAAAAACTGACCAGAATAGGAGTGGAGGAAGACTTCCAGAAATAACCACGTGGGTATTAAATGAAAGGAAAATGAATTAAAGGAAAAGAGAAGACAGGGAAACGAGACTAAAAGGAGCTTCCGAACTTGTTTGAACAGTAATTGTCCCACCCTGGAAAAAGAGTTAAGGTCACCTGGGTGCCACAAACCGTTACTGGAGGTACCTCCAGAGTGACAGGTAGCAGTGGAGAAGAAAGATAAGTGTGTAGATGAATGTCATTAACCCCTGTTAGTGCAGGGCTTAGAGAGTTCAAAGGCTCAATCTGCGGCGAAGGGTGGAGGTCTCAGGGACTGTGTCTGCCTTGTTTGTAAAAACTCTGAGAGGAGGCAGTTAAATAAAGCAAAAGTTTCTTCCAGGCTTGAGAACCTCCTGTTTCTGATGCTGCCACAACACCAGGGCTGCGACAGCCACAGGGAACTCTCAGCAGATCAGCAGTGTGGGGAGCACATCGGTCCAGGAGTGCCGGGGTGGGTTCTGTGCATCTGAGGACTCCCCGCGCCCTGCGCCAGCGAAACACAGCGATGGAGCAAACAGAGCACAGAGGATGAGAAGGATGTGCCCCAAAGGGAAAGGAAGAGCCTTCATTTTGGGGAGGGACACACCTTGCTCGGGAGAGATCCCATCAGAGAGAAACAACAGCCCTGGAAAGGAAAATAACAGGCTCTTGTCAGGGCGAGCTGAGAGGGAGCCCAGTGTGATCCCCACGGCTGTTCCCAGCCCTGTGGGCTATCCAGGCTCAACAAACACCGAGAAAAGGACTGGGACACTTGGCTGTGGATGTCCCCAAGCGAAGGACTCAGACAGGGAAGCAACACAAAGCCCAAGAGGAAGAGGAAGTTTACAGCTGGCCTCAGAAAAGTCAGCGTGGCTTTTCCTCTCGGAGCTTCCACATCCCCTGGGAAAGCACAACAACTCATCTGCAAGTCTGCACAGCGCCCTTTGGGAGTTGGAACCTCGGGCCTGACAACTCAGTGGCAAAGTGTGAATCCAAAGTAATTGCACTGTTTGCTCTGGGAATACTCCAGATACACTTGGCATAGCAGAGAAACACTCAGAATTCTCTCACTGTAGGATCTACAAACCCCCTGTTCTCTCACATCCCCAGGATTTGTTTTTTCTCTTCTCCCATGCCTCCTTCCTTTCCATTGCCCTGATTTTAGAAAAAGGCATCTGAGTTTCTGCCTTCACTCCGTGCCTGTGTAATGAAATCTTTTTATCCTCCAAACCTGCCCTGCAGAGAGGGGGTTCCCTGGAGCAGGCAGTGAGGGGAGGGTCCCTTGGGCATAAAGACAAACGATCTGCAGGCAGCTGTTGTTGGGGCTGCAGGGTTAAGCCATTTTAATTACCCGCAAGCAGAGCACCAGCCAAGGAATGGCCGATGTGTAAAGCAAGCCCTGCTGTCCCAGCGGGGCTGGGATGTCTCACCGGGCTCCTGCTGATCCTCTGTTAGATTAAATTCTTCAGTGAGAGCTACCCTACAGTTTTATGGCAGCGGGGATAACTTCCCTGCACCCACGATTGGGTTGGGGCAATGCCTGTGATCCCAGAGCAGTGCAACTGCAAACCTCCCACCTGGACAGCAACACTGCGAAATCCAAGGAACTTCAGCAGGGTTTGAAGGTGTTGGTTTTCCATTCCTCACACCGCAGACAGGCAGATCCCTGGTCTCTATCTGTCCCCATCCCACCAAGCCCTTCCCAGCTCCCAGCAGTTCCCCGTGGTCCCCTCATATCCCTTCATCTTCCTCAGGTGCCCACAGCAAACCCAAGGGAAGGAAGATGGTGTTTGGGTGTGTTTATATGTGGGCAGAGGGAAGGGAAGGAACGGATCTTTCCCAAGGGACTCCGACGGGAGTCAGGGCTGAGCAGCTCTTCCAGCGCAGGGACGGCCGTTTAGGTCACCCTGCTTTGTGTGAGGGCATTGAGGCTACGCCGGGGCTCCTTCCCACCAGGAATGTGCCAGACTGTGCTGTCAAAAACTGCTGCACGTGCCTAACTCCCCTCTGCCTCCTTCCCAAGCACTCCACAGGGCAGTTCAGGGCGACCCAGGGAATCCTGTCCCCTCCCAGCTGGCAGTGGCTCTGCTGCACAGACCTTCTTGGTTCCCTGCCTCCATCCCTTCTCCCCCCGTGCCTGCAGGTACTGGGAAAGCCACAGCTTGGTCCCACGGGACTCAGGGTCCCCAATCCTCCCGTTTCCCTTGCCTTGGCGCACGGGAAGCCGCACCCTGACCTCTTCCAGCTCCGACTTGCTTTCCCAAATTGGGCCGGTTTTGGGCAGGACGTGCTGGGACCTGCCACCTCCTCACCGAGCCTTTGAAGGCGGCCACGTAGGCAGCTGCACCCGCAGACCCAGCCCGCAGACTTTTGTGTGGAACAGCCACAAACCCGTGAGTCACCTGGCTCCAGCCTGGGAAGGCTCCTGGTCCCTCTCCCGGTGGGACACGCAGGCCCAGGACAACAGGACTCCCTTCCCAGTAACTCTGGGGAGGGCAGGCTTCTGTGCCGGGTTTGGGAGCAGGATTTTGGACCTCAGGGTGGGAGAAGGGGAGGCCTTTGTGCAGCCTGCTGTGAGAAGGGGGACAGGGACAAGGGAGAAGGGACTCCTGGTGCCACAGCAGATAACCAGAGCAGATGGCTCCCTGCAGGGCACGCCCCGAGTCAGGGAGGTCTGGTGTTCTCCAGCCTCAGCACAGGAATCTGCCTGCTTGGGGGATTCTCCCTGCTCAGCACTGACCCACCTCCCCTTTCCCAGAGAGCCCCTCTCCCCCTCAAACCCATTTCATCCCATTCATCTGCCCTCCTCCCCTCAGTGCTCTCCGAGGAGGGCTGAGGGTGAGCTGAGCCCCCTGACCAGCAGGGCCCGGAGCAGGGTGTGTGCACAGGGAACATTTCGGGGAAGAGGAAAGACGTGTTGTATTCCAAGTGCACACGGCCGCTTCCAGGGCTCGGAACAAAACGCTCCTGGATTTCCGGCTCCAAATCCCCCACCAAGGCCATTTGCTCAGCCAAAGGGACAATGGAGACCTGACATAAACAATCCTGTAGGATCAGCACATGGATAACCAGCCTGCCCCTCAGCCCAGCTGAGGCCAGCAAGACACAATGTGTAATTAGGTTAATGAGCTAAGCACGGGTTTTAATTGGGATTCCCCGATTTACTGGTCTATGTCCTCCTTTTGTTTTACTGCTGGTGCAGGTTCCTAAAAGCTGCCCTTGCTAAAGGCCCTGATATCAGAAAGGTCTTACGGATCTTTAATTGTATTTAATCATCGAGGTAATTAATGATCCTTGAGCAAAATGGAGATTGCATCTAGAGTAGTTCCAGTCCTGCCCTTCAGCATCTGTTGTGTCTGGGCACAGGAATTCTGCAGGCACGCAGGAGAGGGGTTCACACAGAGCGAGACAAAACAATGGAAGAGAGAGGAGAGCGGTGGGAAGAGAAGGGACTGGGGGGAAAAAAGCACATTTAAAATGGAGCAGGAGCTGAGTAGAAGAGAGGGAAGCAGGGAAAGCCAGACAATGCCATTCCTTCTCCTCGCAGACAGGAGCCATTTCATTCCAGAGCCCGGAGTGCTGGCCCAGGGCGGGTGGCTGGGTGTTCCCTGTGTCCCCAGACTGGACAGCCTTGACCAGCACTCGGTGCTCAGACGACTCCCACGAGACAACCACCTGCTCCTGCTGTTCCCCTTCTCCACTCCTTGCTTCCCTCTGGCACCGTTTCACACCCTTTTTTTTTTCCTCAGGAAGACATCCCCAAAGTTCAAAACCTTGAGCTGGAACACGGGAGAGGGGGAGCAATGGGCAGCAAGTCCCAGCACGTCCCCTCTCTCCCAGGCCACAAACCGTGCACCTCCCATCCCTGCTGCCAACCCCTCCGCTTCTCCCAGAGCACAAACAAAGCCTGTCCAACCAGAAACAGGGCTGCCTGCTCCGACTTGCCCCAGAAAGGCAGATTTAGTGAGAAATGTCGCAGGCAAAGCAGCAGGGACGTGGAATCGGTCCTTGTTGCTTGGGACGTATCAGAGCTGTCCTGAACGCAGGGATGTGCGAGCAGGGAGCCGGAGGGGGCTGTGCTGGCTCGTTGAGGAATGCCCCCTGGCTCCCAGCCCCAGTGACAAGGGATGGTGCGGTGCAGGAAGAGCACTGCCCTCCCCTCCTCCAGCCCCGGCAAGGCTGAACTCAGGACAGTTGCACAAATTGCACGCGAAGCAGTGCAGCCTGGTAGTGGGGTGATATTTGGGACTGCACGAGTCCTCCCCAAAGGAAAAATCCAGCTGCCACAGCAGATCCACCCCTCTCATTCCTGGTCTGGAGGGCTCTCTGTGCTAGAGCACGAGTGAAAGGCCCTGGCGAGGTGCTGCAAGGAGCCTGCTTTTGTTCTGTCACTGTAAAGGAGCCCCAGCGTGGCTCCAGATTGGACCCAGATAAGCTCTGTGAGTTGGGACTTGCACAGAGGAGCTGTTGGGTTGGGCTGGCATTTCCAGCTGCCCATAAACTGGGCTCCTCAAGCTTGGGGCAGCCTGGAGTCAGGGCTAAGGGCTGGGGGCAGAGTTCCCCTCCAGATACTGAAAGCCCAGGTTTTCCTGGAAATCTGTGGCTCTGTTACCATGGGAAAGGCGCTGTGCAGAGCCAGTCCGGACTGAGAATCTGCCCCTTCCCACTCTGGAACAAGCTGCCTTCCCAGGCAGGTTTCAGCTTGCTTGGGCCGTCAGCTTGGCGGATCTCATTTCTCGTGTTTTTTTCTCCTTTATTGCCTCCCTATCTGCCCCAGGCCTTGAGAAAGGGCTGCCTCCTCCTTTAGAGCATTAGCAGCCCTGCCAGTTTTCCCCACTCAGAATATTTCATGCACAGGCCCTTCTTTCTCCCACGCTCCCTCCGCATCCAACCTTCCCCATCCCACGTCCGGCCGCGGCTCCTGTGGCAGCTGGTGCCTCCAGGTGCTGGCATTCCGGTGGTGTCCCTGCTCCCTGGGCTTCATCCCTGCTCCCTGGGCTTCATCCCTGCTCCCTGGGCTTCACCCCTCCGGCCACAGCACAACGGAGCAAACGGGAACACGGGATGGGAGACACTGGGAGAGGCAGAGCGCCAGGAGCTGCAGGGGAAGCAGTGACACCCAGACACGGGGGACACGGAGCGAGCCAGCGCAGAGGGACCAGGAGGGGAGGAGGTCACAGGCCTGTCCACAGGGATGGGCCTTGAAAAGGGACACTGCAGTGGGGACGAAAAGGGCTGGAAACTGGGAAAGCCTGGCTACAGATGCTGGGTTTGGTCGTGCTCCCACAAAACCCTGCCGCTGGGTTTTGAGCAGGGTCCAGCCTCCCTCTCAAGGCTGATCCCCGCAGCCCCGGATCCTGGGAATGGCTAAGCTGATTGCAACAGCCCCGGAGATCTTCATCGAGCCTCTCCTCCTTCCCAGCACACCAGATCAGGCCGCCTGATTGTGTCATTTATTCCCCCGTAAACAGAGCAGCCAAAGGAGAAACCCAGCCCAGAAATGAGAAACTTTTCCTGGAGACACAGCTGGGCCAGGCAGGAGGAGCAGAGCAGGGATGAGGCTCCCCGGCCTGACCTCACTTGTGCTGGAGCTGCCTCGGGCTGGAGGCACAGCAACGTCATCTGCAACCCGGTGCCCAGCTGGCAAAGACCCCTGGTGGGTCCGTCCTGCCCCACAGGACCCTCCAAAAAGCACCCACAGCTCTGGAGGAGAACACAGCCAGCCCTTGTGCTTCAGGGCAGGAGCTGATCCTGGCTTGCCACAGCAGGGAGGAGCTGCCCCTTCCAGGCATGTTCCCTGCTGTCCATTCTTCCCTGCTGCCACTACCAAGCACTTTCCCTGGGCTGAAAGGCAGGCCCGAGGTCCAGAGCCAAAATCTGCAGCAGTGGGGCTGAAATCCTGCTGCCTGCTTGCAGAGGTTGTGTTATATCCCACCAGGGAGCGGCTTCCAACAGCTCACCCCCTCCTGTGGGGGTGCAGGCTGCTGGACTCCATTATTCCTGTGGATCCCTTCCAGCTCAGGATATTCTGTGCCTCCATGACTGATGTGCAGCGTGACTTGGATGTGCAGCGTGCAGCCACAGCTGGGATCCCACAGAGGTGCTGAAAACTGCCCCACTGCCACCAGGCCACCGTGTCCTGCAGTGGAGGAGATGCTGGGCCACCCTGAGGGGCAGGGGAGGAGCAGGGGCTGGGCTCCCCTCTTCGATAACCTCGCCCTGTGCCCCAGCTCGGTGCTCAGAGCCCCAGCTCCCCTCCAGCTGTTTTGGGGAGCTCCCCCTCGGCCAGGGCTGCCCCAAGCGGCGCCCGGGGCTGTCCCTGGAGCTGCTCAGCCCGGCTGCGGTGCCAGCTCCCGGGGGCTGGCGTGCGAGGGAGGCAGGCTGTGCTGGAGCTGCTTGCCGAGGGCGATTCCCCTCTCGCGTGCCAAGGGCAGCCAGCAAAGCACTGGCTCCCCCTCAGACTCTCAGCTCTGCCTTCCCAGGAGGAAGGGGAACGGGCAGAGTGGCAGGCTCAGAGACAGCACAGAGGCACCTGACTCACAGCTCCCGTGTCTTTTCCTTGTCTCCCACCCTCCACACCACCTCTGGCTCTGCCTTTCTGGCACCTCTGCACACAACAGCATCGCTCTGCCGTGCCAGGAGGAGCAGCCTGACAAATCCACAGCAGCGAAACTCAGCCTGCAGGGAGCCAGGGTGTGGGAAGGGGAGGGCTGGGGGGGCTCACTCGGCCCTGTCACACTGCAGAAACACCTCCCTGTCATCCCTGCCTCGAAAGCTCTGCACTTCACAAACACGAATGCAAAGACGTCCGGCAACTGGAAGCACCATGACAGGAGCTTTTAGCCACAAAACAGCAAAAAGCCCCCACTGTCCTTGCCTGGCACTGCCAGATGAAGAAGGATCAAGCTGAAGCGTGCACAAAGCTTGTTTGAAAACTCCTCTCGATCCAGGGCCTTTGTTTTTTTACAGAGGTAGAAGCAAAGCAGAAGACCTTGAGAAGTCACTGGCTGAATCCAGAGCCTGTGAAACCTCGCCAAGTCACTGAGAAACCTCTGAACCACTGCTCAAATAGATTTTAAATGGAGTCCCAGGCCTTCCTACGCTGAGGGTGATGAAGAATAAAATGAACCGAGAGCTTCTCAATGCACACATTGAGGACAAATGGCTTTTTCATTGATAATGCCAGGAGCTGCAGCCAGGGCATTCATCAGCATGTTTCGGCACCTCTCAGGACTGCAGGATTCTGCCCATACTTGTGTTAAGTGACACATTAATAGGAGCAGGAGTGCAAGAGGAGTGCAAGGACTCACAGCAGCTCAAAGAACCACAGAAGCTGCTGCCAGAATTCAGCTCTCAGAGTCCACCTGTGGAGAGCAACTCCCGCAGTGCAGGCAGCAGCTCCCAGCCAGGTCGTTTGCCTTGGATTGTCCTCTGCCACACCACAGCTGCTGTCCCAGAGGAAGCTCCGGGCTGGGAATCACCCGCAGTGAGCACAGGAGATGATGGTTCAGCTTCAGCCCAGTCATCCCTGCCCTGTCTCATCCCCATCTTGGGGAGGCTGGGATGCCCTTGTGCCCTGTCCACCCTGCCTGTGTGTTCTGCTCTTCATTCCCCTCAGGAAGCTCTTCCCAGCCTTGCTGTCGCAGTTATGTGGCTCTTGGGACCGTGCGGGAACCCAGGCACGGAGATGAATCTTGGAGAGACAGTAATTACTTCTGTCAGATTAATAAATTAATAAATCTCCCATTTATTCTCCAGATTTAATTTCCAATCCTTGCGTTTTCTCTTCCTGTCACACAAACACACCACGAGAAAATGTGGGGAGGCACAAGAGGAGCAGGAAAGGGGAGAAGGAGGCTCCAAGAAAGGCCCACCTTCCCCACTGTGAAGCTGTTTAGCATCTCCAAGCCACTGAAGCGGCTCCTAAAGTTGCAGAAAGGTGAGAGGAGCAGGAGAAACTCTGCCTGCACAACGAGCACCCCCCTTGATGGAAAAACCCAGCTCAGTGCAGACGTCTTCATCTTGGCTCTCTGTCTGCACTCACTGCAGAGTCAATGAAGAGAAATTCCTAATTCAGGCACCGTGCATAAGAAATCCACCTTGGGCTGGACAAATCCGAGCCTGGAAGTGCCCATTTATTTCCTTGGACACGAGGGAGTCTGGATGATTGGCTCCGTATTCCCCTGCGGTGTCAAAGCAGGGCCTTGCAGGGACCTCTCTCAGTGAAACCGAGCCTTTCTCACTGACCTGGGCAAGAGGGAGAGCTCTGCTCATCCAGAGGCTTCCCCAGCCACTGCTAAAATCTCTTGTTCAGGAGACCCCAGCCTCTGTCTCCTCAAGGAGCTGCTGAGCTGGAGAATCCATTTCAGGAGAGCGTTTTCTCCTCAGAAATGACTTCTGAGGTGCTGCTCTCCTTAGAGGGTCTTAACCAGGGCAGCCACAAGGGGAACATCAGCTGGACCTGTCTCCTCCTCCTTGGCACCACTGGTTCCGAGCCCAAATTTCTGAGCAGAGCATTTGCCTTTCCCATTCCCCCTTTGCAGACTCCCCCTCTGTGACAAGTGACACCGGCTGCCGATCAGATTTCGGACTCATCACTTAAAGATGATGCATTTTGGCCCAGTGCTCAGTCCAGCCTTTGTCAAATGACGCTTGGTGCCACCCCCTCCTGCCCTCCTGGACCAGTCTGAGGCTGAGGCAGGGGCAGTGGAAGCCCAGCTGGGTTTGTTGCAGGGGAGGAGGCGCTGCAAGGACCTGCCCCTGTTTCCCAGCTCAGCGGAGCTCCAGCGGAGCATCCATGTAGAAATAATAGGAAGGGGAGGAAAATTAGGATCCTACTGTGGGCCATCAGGTCTTTTCCATTCCTTTCCCAGTCACACATCCCTGGATGACCCTGGATTCCCTGCCTCGCTTGCAATTTCTTGCTGGCAAGCACGCAGGCAGGAGGATGAGAGGCTTCTTGCCAAAAAATAGGTGGTGAGAGCAGGAATAAGAGCAGAGACATTAGAGAAGCCAACAGAACCAACCCCTCCTGCTCGAAGCATTCCTCTCCTGTGCATCCCAGGCAGCAGGACGCTCACCTGTGCAGGTGCAGGGCGAAGCCAGCGCTTTTCCTTGTTATTTCGGGGAAGCAGAAGGAAAATCCCCCAAGGATGGCCGCAACCCACGGCCATATTCCGGGCACAGAAGGTAAAAAAAAAAGCCAGAACAAAAGGCAGCAGCGGCTCCCTGCCCCCTCCCTGCAGATGTCCGCTGGCTGCTGCCTAATCCGCCCGGGCAGCCAGGCAGCAGTGTCACCCCGCGGGGGGACAGCCCTGTCCCCTCCCCAGCGCCCCGCACAAAGGGGGGGTCAGCGGGGCCGGGGGCGGCTCATCCCCGCTCCGCCGGGAGCAGGAACAAAGCGCCGGGGCCGGGAATTCAGCGCAACCAACAGCATTTCCATGCTAATGAGCGCTCCCGGTTCCATCCTGCCGCCCGTGGCAAATTGGAGCGAAAATCCGGGTTTGAGAGGATGCAACTTTTATGTCCGATGAGCGTCGCTGGGCTCCAACACCAATCCTCTCCCTCGGTTTATTTTTAATTGACTCCTACTAAGCCGGAGTGCATTTTCATCCGTTCCAAATGGAGCAGCTGCTGAAACTGAAAATCAGCAGCAGAAAGTGCGGACGTTTCTATTTTGCGGTGTTCGCTCCTCAGCGCTCCATTTCCAAACCTCAGCAGCCTGCCCAGAACAAAGGATGCCTCGGCGCAGAGCATTAACCCCATCCTGAAACCTCCGGATCCCCATCCTTGCAACCCTCACATTCCACCCTGAAACCCTCACATTCCACCCTGAAACCCCTGCATTCTCATCCTGAATGTCCCCATCCTGCACTCCTAACATCCTCATCCTGTAACCCTCACATCCCCACCCTGTATCCCTTTATATCCCCGTCCTGCAAGCCCTGTACCCCCAAACTGCAACCCCTGCATCCCAATCCTGCACCCCTCACCTCCCCATCCTGCATTCCTCCTGTCCCCATCCTGCACCTCCCTCACATCCCATCCTGCATCTCTCATATCCCCATTTTGCAAAATCTGCACCCTCATCCTGCATCCCTGCGCTCCCATCTTGCATTCCTCACATCCCCATCCTTCGCTCCTCACATCCTCATCCTGCGCCCCTCACATCCCCACCCTTCAATCCCTGCATCCCCATCCTGCGGCTCCTGCACCTCCATCTCGCATCCCTTCCATCCTCATCCTTCAAAAGCTGCGCCCCCAGCTTGTATCCTTCACATCCCCGTCCTGCAGTGCCAGGTCTCTGGGTTATTATCCCTCCCTGGATCCTGCACTGAGTGTCACCAGCACGGTGACAACGTGCAGTGCAAGGTGAGCCTGGAAAAGCTCTGCCCCCAGGCAGGGAGTGCTTTAATCAGCAGGGTCAGCACCAAGGTCTGACCGACTGACCAGCACACAAACCCCAGCACCTCACAAACAAGCCCTGGCACGGCTGTGCCCCCTGGAGTGGACAGCTGGACTCCAGGAGCTCATCCCAAGGCTGGGATTTAGCAGGCAGGATGTTGGGATCAGGCACCAGAGCCGACAAGCTGGGGCTTGGTCCTGCTCACAAATAAGCCGTGCCCTCCTCCACAAGGCAAACACCAGCTGGCCAGGCCGTGGCCATCCCGCTGCTTAGTCCCGAGGGATAACAATCCAGAGACCTGGCACCGCAGAACACACCGGACAGCCCTGGGGATCGCCAAATCCCTGCACCAAGCCAGAGTCAACATGGAAATGCTGCAAATGGGAGCGCCTGGGATGCAGCCCGGGAGCTGGGACAGGTTCCCTCCAGCAGGGATTGAGCTCTGGGGTCTAGCTGGCTCTGAGGACACTCGGAATTCACTCCCTGCAAAGAGGGGGAACAGCCAGTTCCTAGGGGTGTGTGCCAGTGGTTTTGTAGGTAGCCTGGCCACGGAGTCCAGCTGCAGGTGCCTGCTGGAGAGGTTTCTGTACGCGGCAAGAATTGCTAATGGGGGAATAAAAGCTCAGCCTCCCTCCCTGAGGAGTTTGCAACAGGATTTCTACAGAAGCAGTTATCCAGGGCCTGGATCCCTAATCCCAACAGAGTCAGGGGGAGGCTAGATCCTGGTGTAGGAAGCATATCCCTCTCTCCTTGTCTGCCTTGGAGGGCAGAATCCAAACTCCAAGACGGAGCAGGAGGAGGGGCAGTGGATGCAGGTAACACTTTGCTGGCGCGTGTCAGCAGGGCTTGCTCTGTAAATAATATTTCACACCAGGGGCATGCTGAGTGCCAGTCAGTTCAGGTGCTTTGGCATTTATTGGGTTTGCTGGGAGCTGAGGTGCTCAGAAAACCTGTCACTGACCAGTGTGCTCCAATTTTAAAACAACTGATTAATTAAAAGCTGACCCTGAGGTTTTTTTTTGAAGGTCTGTCCCTAGCTCTAAACCCCGAAAAAGCCATTTTTATCTTTTGCCAACCAAACAAATCCAGCTTCAGACCTCTGATTAAATATTAACAACTTTGCACAGACCACAAGCAAGCTCCACAGCTATTTATTGCTCCAAAGGCAGCTGCAGCAAGAAACACAGAACAAAACAAACAAAAACCAGCCAGGAACAAACGGTGTCATCCACATCAACAAGTTTCCCTTGTATGCTTGAGTCAGCTTGGAGCCAGGGGGCATTTCAAGCTCGATTCACTGGGCTCAGAGCTCGGGGACCTGGTGTTGTCAGAGCTCCCCCAGCCCCAGATGCCTCCCAGCACCCCTTTCTGGAGTGCTCCATGGGCTGGTGACGTCAGTGGTCCTCACTTCGGATCTCACTGCAAAACCCCTGTGATGCCTGAAGAGCTGGGGGAGGGTGAACTGGTGCCTGGCTGGATTTATCACCCTTGCATCCCCGTTTCCAAGCCCAGTTTGGGGCTGGCAGAGGCCGGGCAGTGACGTTTAGGGACACCAAGATGAGATGAGGGTGTGCAGGAGGCACTGAGCCCACCAGCAGCCACAGGGGTCAATGTTTGTCCCTGTGCACTCACAGCCAGGGCCAAGTGTGGGACAGCACTGGCACCAAGGTCAAAACAACGTCCCCATGCCCAAATTCCCCCGTGTGACCCCCTCTTTGTACACCCCACGCATCCAGGAAGGCTTTTCCCCAGAATCACTCGATCCCCTGGAGCGACAGGACAAAAGGGGATTGTTCCCCATCTTACTCCTGATCATTACTGGAAATAAGGAAGCAGCTGTGCCCGTGTTTGGGCGCTGAGCCAGGCTGGGATCCCCCTCCCCACCTGATTTCCAGGCACGGGCTCAGGTTTCTGACGCACGGGATCAAATAACCCATCACTCAGGGCAAGATTATTATCCCCTATTACCAATTCCATGCAAACAGCTCTGCTCTTCCCAGGATTAAAAGCCAATTAAAGAACCTTGCTTTTCAAGGGGAGAGGAAGCTGAGAGGAGGGGTTTTTGTGGGGCTTTTGTTGGTGCCTGGCAGGTAGGAAATATCCCCCATAAGGACTATCGATGAGTTGTTTTCAGATCACATTGATTTTGCTCAGAACCGTTTGGGGACTCGTGTCTCCAGAGGAAAAAGTGAAACACAGAGAGGACAACAACAAAATCCCCGTGTCCTAAAAAGGAACAAGAAAGAAATTTTATTTGCAGGAGGATCAATGGTGTTTGCTGAAGTCAGCAATTGGTGTTTTGGGTTTCAAAGCTTTCTCAGGGCAAGGGAGCCTTACTCTCAAGGTGAAGAGCAAGCTCATAAATCTGGGAGAAGCTTCAAGCCCAGAATCTGCTGATTCCCCGCTGCAGGGAGGGCAGAGCCAACAGGAAAAGGGCATTCGCTCTGCAAACAAGAAGCAGGATGAGCGCCTGTAAATCGCTGCTCACAAGGGAACAGGTGACATTCAGCCCCGCTGCACTCAGAGCTGGGATAAAGGGGAACACAAAGGTGACTTTAAGCCAGCTCTGCACTCACGAGGGCCACGGGAGCACCTGGTTCCTCCTCTCAGCTCCCAACACAAGCCTCAAGTCTGATGCTGGGAAAACAAGGCCTGCCCCCGGCCCCAAAGCCTAAAATCATGGAATGGGTTGGAAGGGAACTTAGAGATCAACTTCCCACTCCCCTGCCATGGACAGGGACAACTTCCAGGTTGTTCCAAGCCCTGTCCAATCTGAAATGCCTTCCATTGCCTCCTGCCCTGGGAGGAGACGTGTCCAGGGACGTGTCCAGGGCAGGGGGAAAGCCGGAGATGGGAAAATCTCCGGCTGGGACTGCAGCCAGCACGGCCAGGCTCCACCACAAAAGTGCACAGAGAGAACCCACCCCATCGATCCCGCTTCCCCGGATTTAGGAGGAACAAACAAAAAGCCTCATCATCAAAATGCCCAGCCTGCCTTTGCAGCCAGTGTCCTACCCAAATGGGCCCTGGCTTTAGGGTCACAGGATCGTTAGGGTTGGAAAAGCCCTCCAAGACCATCGAGTCAAATCTTTGTCCCAACACCCCCTCATCAGTAAACCACAGAGCTTCCCCCAGCTTGCTCCTGTTGCCCCCCTGCCTCTCCCAGGCTCACGCTGCTCCCAGCCCCAGCACCACCAGCTTGGAACCAGCTCCTGCCAGCCCTGCCACTGAGAGCAGCCTTGTGGTGCCAGGGGAAGGGGGAGCAGGGGTGTCGAGCTCTCGCCGGCGGGTGTTTAGCACACCCACCCCCCTCAGCAGGCAGGCAGGTGACCCCTCAAGGTCCCCTGCAACCTGAATTATCTTCTGTTCCTACCAGCTTGCTAAACCAGCACAAAAACATGTCTGTCTCTCTGTCAATCTGTCACTTCACGTTCGCTTCATTCTCGTCTGTCAAACGTTAGCCCAGATCTCGCTGTCAACAAGCAGATATTTATTTGTTGTTTCCTCTTTTGTTTGCTTTATTTTCCGGGCCATTTCCACTGGAGATACAGCCAGGCAGGCAGAGCCGTACGCACACAAATCGCAGGGCACCATTTTCACTCCGTTCCAGGCTTTTTTCACTGGGAAGCCTGGGAGTAACTCGCTCTGACAAGTGACTCTTTGCATTAAAACCAAGCTGCCAGGCTCCTCTTGGCCGCACACCTGGGCAAGGTGAGGGCATCTGGGCTGGGCAGGGATGATCTTTATAAGGTCCTTGCAACCCAAACCAGTCTGGGATTGCATGGGAATGGCTCCAGGGCTGGGGGAGAGGCAGAGCCCCCCTGTCAGAGCATCCTCACTGCCTGTGGCCATGCCAGGGGGTCAGGAGAGCTCCCAGACCTCACCTGCACAGCCCCAAACCCTCACCTGGCTGCTGCCACACACGTGGATAAGAGACCCAGCTTGGAGGGGAAGGGAGAAGCGGAGAGCAGGAGGAGCCTGGGGACAGCACAGCCCTGAGGGGGACACCGGGAGGAGCCAGAAGGGTCCCCTCCCTCTCCCCTTCATTTCTGCCGTGGATAAAAAAAAAAAAAAGGAACATTTTCCTGCCTGGATGTTTTTTTTTCCCGGCCCATCTCAAGCCACCCCATCGCCATGGCAACGGGCCGAGAAGGAACAGATGGGCCTGGCAGCCAAATCCCCCCTCGAGGCAAATGCTCAGGGCCACACGCCCCAACCTGGGGACAGCGAGGGCACCCCCCTGGCACCCCTTCCCCCGGCTCCTCGGGGTGTCCTTGCAGGAAGAAGGGACGCGGCTCCCCTCCCAAGGGGCCTGAGATCCACCTGGGCTCGCCCGGCTGTGGGAAAATCCACATTTTCTCAGACATCTGGAGCATCTCCCTGCCCGCCTCCAGCAAACCTCGCCCCTAAACCGGGGCATTGCCCAACAGGACGGGGCACAGGGGACGGACGGGATTCCCATCCCTGCAGAGAGTGGGCACAGGGCTCAGCTGCCCCGGCCTCGCCGGCTTTCCCAGGTGGATTCATCCGACCAGACTGGGATGAGGAGCGGGGTGGGTGAAGATAAAACTCAGCCACTAATCTCCCTGTGGATTAACCGTCCACGTGGGGCCTGGTGTGGGGCTTTGGAGCAGGCAAACAACAGCTGAGCCCTCCTGGAGTTCCCACAGCTCCTCTGGAATATCTGAGAGGAGCAGCCAGGCCTGTCCTGGGCACCCAGAGAGAAGAGGGTGTTCTTTCACCTCATCTTTCACCTCCTCTTTCCTCACTGTGCTTGCAGAGGGAGCTGCAAACCTGATGCAGCTTGTTGTGGTTAGCCCCAGAACTGGCTCCCTTTTTGGGGGAAAACAGCGAGTGTGAAGCTACACTTCAAAGCCTCCAAAGCTGTCTGGGCCTGCACAGGTGAAGGGCTCTCTGTGGGGAAACACAGGCTGAGGGCATCGAGAATCTCTGCTGCAAGAAAAGGAAAAATGAAGAGAAATGGCTGTTCCTTTAGGAGCTTCAGCACAGGCTGTCTCAGCTGCTCGAGCCCATTTTCTGCTGAAAAACCCAAAGCAACGCTCGCTCTCCAGAGCCAGTTTTGGAGCTGTTACCACCATTATCCCAACTTCCTTCGCGCCACACAAATCCCTGTGGATCGTGGCTGAGTTCTGCCGCCCTGTCCCCATTCCCACAGGGGCCAGGCAGCTGCTTCCCCTGCCCGCAGAGTCCCCGGGAGATTCCGGGGCTGGGAAGCAGCGTTCCTCAGGGCTCAGGAGCCAGAGGGGGCTGAGGACGGGCAGCAGGGTGGGAGATGGTGGCGCTGGGAGGCTGCAGGGAGTGGGGAGCCGAACCCCTCCTGCCTTCCCTGCCCTTCCCTGCCAGGCTGCTCCCTGCCCGTGGCCCTGGCACGCTCTCAGGGGTGCTGGGTGCTGGCCTGGGGGCCCAGCCCGGCCCAACCGGCTCCCAGCCCACACCCGTGGGAAGCTCGGGAGCCCGTCCTGCCTCTCAGGTGTGGCCCTTGGCCCCCGGGCTCCCTCCCGGAGAGAGCTCAGCTGCCAGCTTGGATGCGGCCGCCGCTGCTGGAGAGGGAAGGGCAGCTCTGCCAGGGAGGGCAGAGCCTCCCGGGGTGGATGGCAGCACCAGCACCCCTTTTGGGGGCTTCCTCTCCTTCACAGGGGGTTCGCAGACCTCTTTCCCTGCTGGTGTCTGGAATCCCGGGGCTTTTCTCTGCAGAACAGGTCGGGTGCAGGAGCAGCCGTGCCCGCGTCCCACGCGCCAGCAGAGCCCAGCCTGCCCCACACCCTCCCCCTGCCCCAGGAGCCCACCTCCACCTCTGCTCCCTTTCCCGGATCAAAGCTGCCTCCCCTCCCTGTATTGCAAACATTATTCAGCTCCGAGATAAGAAGCTCTGCAGCAGCACTTTATGAATCCCACAGGAGGCAGAGAGAAGCAGAGTGAAAGGGCTTAGTGTGGCCAGGACAGAGACTAATGTTCCACGAAACACCTCTGCAAAAGAGAGCCACGTCTTTTTCCCAGAAAGTCTCCTGGGAAGCTTGGGTAATAATTAACAATTATCGAACTCTAAACCCTCCATCTCTCTCTGTGTCCTGACCAGGATTTTGTAATAACTCCCCCAGTCTGGAACACTCCCAGCCCGGGGTGCCGGGGTGCACTGGGGCTGCAGGGTGAGGAGGAGGAGGGTGCAGACAGACTCCGGGGGCAGGCAGGAGGCAGCTGCTGACTCTGCTGCTTCCCTGCTTCTGCACTGAGCTTGGATGTGAACCTCCCTTCCTTCCTCCAATGAATCCTGCAGCTCCTTTGGCCACAGAATGAAGTGGCTCTTTGTGGTTCTTCCCAGGGAAGTTTCTCCCAGCCTTGGAATGCCGTAGACTCTTGCATATGGCTGAAATCGTCATCTACCCAGGAGAGAGACTGGAGAGCTCTTCTAGCACACAGACACTTGTTTAAACCCATCTGCTGTCTGAGCAGCCACAATCGGTGCCATGTGAGGCCCACACCGGGACAAGCTGGGTGCCTCGGCGGGCCTGGCTTCCATCACGACCTGGTGGAAGGACCACGGAGTTTTGGAAGTGCTCGCTCATGCAACAAAAAGGGTGCTCCTGTTATCTGCATCCTGCCACGGGGCAACTCAAGTGTCAGGAATCCTGCTCACAGCCATGCGGGGAGCTTTTGGGAAATCAAAACACGCTGCAGGTGTCTGGAGACTCCCACTGCTGTCCTGGCAGGACATCCTTCCTGCCCCAGCACCCACAGCAGACCCAAGGACAGGGCACCCTGTCACAGTCACTCCTGGTGCATTGTCCAGCAAAGAGCCCGGGTGTGGGTGGGAAGGCAGCAGGGCTGTGCAGAGATGTCCAGCCCACACCTCTCACCCACCTGCAAGCCCTGTGGAAACCAGAGGTGACCCAAAGGCAAAACCAGCAGAGTGAGAAATCGAGAGACCTTTGAATTCAAGCAGGCAGGGAAGCCAGTGGGCCATGCTCACCCGAATCCACGAACATCCCACACCCAGAGCAGGCAGAAACTGGGCCCAGTGTTTGCACTGACAGAATATTCGTACACGGATCCATGGAGAAGCATTCCCTGCCTTCTAAATTCCCTGCCTGCTTCTGAAAAGAGGCCAAGCAAAGGGGAGTCACCTTTCCCTGTGCTCCTGCTTGGATCAGGGAGGATCAGGTGTGCAAGGCTCCCTGCAGACGCGGGGCGATGCGAGCAGAGCAGAGAGGGACAGCTCCGGCAGCTCCTGACAAGGAAAGGCACTCAGAGGTGAAGTGAGCTGGCCAAGGATATTCCAGGGAGCTCGTGGCAAAGCCAGGAAATGCTGCCAGCCCTTCTGAGCTCAGCCTGCCTTTGCCATCACCTCCAGGCCATTTTTTCCCTGTAAGTAAAAGCTGATTCACGCCTGGTAGGAGTCGGTGTGAGGCAGCAGATATTCCCATTTCCAGTGAGGTACTGTAAGGTACTCCAGGGGCACGGCAGCATTTGAAATGTCAAGAACACAAAAAAATATATGTACTTAAAGAGAATGATTTGAGCCTTTTATTTCCAAAGTGAGTTTAGAGGCAGTGAAAGGTCTCAGATCAATACCAGCAAAACTGCAAATTGGAGTCCTCCCCTTCGCCACAGAGAGGGTACAGCTGAGACAGCATCTGCACCAGCAGCCTGCCCACAGCCCCTGCCAGCCTGCCTCAGCTCTGACCTTGAGGAGTTGCCTTCAAGTGGGAGAGGGAAACTCCCCCTTCCCTTGCAGCCCTGGGCTTTTGTTCCCTGGCTGCTGATTTATTTAACTTGGGTACATTCTGTCTAGGGAAGAACCCAAGTCTTGATAAACTCACTCCACGTGCAGACACCGAGGAGAAGCCTGCTTCGTCCTGCAGGTGGAGAGAAATCCCCAGGGGGTTTTGCAGCACAGATTTTGAGGTGAATCCAGAAGAGAGCTGAAGTACCAGGCTGGCTGTGGCACTCTGGAAGGTGAGATGCAGTTGCCTGCTCAAGTGCTCCATGATAAACAGGCTTTTCTTCCCCTCCCCTGCCCCACAGCCGTCCCTGTGCTCGGCCCCGTGCCCCAGGAACCCCTGGAAAGGTTGTCCCCATCCAAAGCTGGGATCAATACAGCTGTCAGGCTCCGGCCACATTCCCCCTGCTAATTGGAATTACAACAGGCAGACTGCAGCTTTCACTCCATCTCTCTGTCACTTGTCATAATGTAATCAAAATCCCTCTCTTTATCACCGAGCGTGACGGGAGCAGAGGCGGCCACGAGACTACAGATTCCTTCCGAGCTCACTGGGGCTGGGGAGCTTTGCCACAGGGCTGGGAAAAGAACCCCTCACTGCCAAATCTCCAGCTTTGGGATGAGCAGGGTAATGGGAGCGAGATGGGGACGTGGGGTGCTGCGGGCAGGGGGTGCAGCACCAGGGTGAGAGCGGAGGCAGCCACAGGTTGGTTGTGGAGGTGGGCAGAGCCCAGCAAGGAGCCTCCCTCCTCTTCCTCGCTGCCAGAGCCATCCCAGGCTCCTGCCTCCCCTCAGCCACAGGTTCCCACCCGCTGCCAGAGCCAAAAGTGAGCTGGGATCACTGGATAAGGCACGAGGCAGCCTGGCACGGGCACGGGGCGCTGAGCAGGACTCAGAGCACAGCTCTGTGCTCGCACAGGAGCCCGGGCACGTCTCGCTCCCGCCTGCTCCGGGGGCTCGGCCAATTTACGGACCCAGGGTGATCCATCCTGGGCAAATGGAGCAGCATCTGTGATTTGTTGGTCATTATTAAACAGCAGTAATGCAGGGCTGGATTACCCAGAGGAGGGAAGGATCAGCAGCCTGGACGTACCCAGCTTCCCCGAGAGTGGCCATAAACCAAACTTAAATAATTAGAGTGCTTGGGTGGAGATGCAGCCTCTAAGTATTCTTAGGCTCGCACAAATAAAGGAAATAAATTCTTGGAAGGTGCCAGGCTGGATGGGGCAGAGGGAGGCTCATTTTCCAGATCACTTGAGAGCAGCCGTTATAAATCTCAGTGAAAGATGCACCTCCCCAGGCTGGCGATATTTTTAAACTCCGAGAGAGAGAGAGAGAGGGGGGAGAGAAAAAAAACACGTTTTAGTATTTACACCACAGGCAAAATGGGTATTTAAAAATCAGGGTACATTTTCCAAAGTCTGTTCCTGCCACGCCAACAAATAAAGAATTTTCTTTCTATAGTGTGCTAGCTGGCAATATTAGCCCCAGAGAATTCGCTGCTACCACCATCATTCTGTTGTGAGCTGAGGAATCAAACTCCCAGAAGGACTGGGGGAGTCAGGGGATAAAGGTTTTCTTTCACTGGCAGATTTCTGCTCCAGCTCCCAACTGAATCAGCAGCAAATGCAAATCCTTGGAATCCTGAGGGCTGACTCCTGCCCTGTCCCTGCTTGCTCAGTGTCTGGGGTGATGTCCCAGGGGACTGTCCCAGCCGAGGTGAGGCCTGGAGCAGGGAATCCATGGATCCACATGGGCAGGATCACCAGGGCAGTTTTCCTTCCTGATCCTTTGCTCTGTTCCAGCTGGTCAGTGCTTCCTGCCCTGCACGGGGGCTGGGTTTTGGGTGGACATCCAGGAAGTCTCGTCAAGAGCTGACTGATCACAGGCGGAATGAGGCTGCAGGTGACAGGATGTGAGAGCTCCCAGCCTGGCCCTCCTGGAGAACCCCAAATAAGAGCTGCCAGGGCACTGCCTTTCCCTGCAACCACTGCAGCCTTCCTGCTCCTCAGTCCTGCTCCTCGTTCCCTCCTCAGGCACAGAGAACATTCCCCCTTTTACAAGCCCCGCTCTGTTCAAGCCTTTCTCCCTCCCTCCCACCCCTCCCCAGGACTGCTGCCATCCTCCCAAAGGATCCCTCCTATCAAAGGGGTACACGAGCACACCCATCAGGCATCACAGCATCCAGCAAATCCCCAAACAAGCCTCCTCCGAAGATCAGAGCACGCTGTAATCACTCCCTGTGCGAGGAGATCCCGACGAGCCCTCCCCCATTGCCCTGGGTTCTTGCTGAACCCGAGCACGAGGTAAATTTGGCAAAGCTCAGTCCCATCGCTGGGAAAAGTCTCTCGGTAAAACTCACACACACAGAGCTCCTGGCCTCTCCTGCTCCCACGGCAGCACCCAGATATTGGGGGGCTGCACTGGAGTGAAGAGAGCCAAGGCTGCCCTTTCCCTCAGCACCTTGCACACGAAAATAAACTCACCATTCCCAAGCAAAATATCCAGCACTCCATCGAGCCTAGCAGAGCCAAGAGGGTCCTGTATCCAATGGAAACTGGCAGCTGATATGAATTACAGCATGGCAGGGATGCTGCTATGCAACACATCCCTGCTCCTCAGCGGCCATAAATGGGCACAGCCTCGGTTCTCCCCCGTATCCAGAAATGCCCCTTCCTCCAGCACGGTCCCCAGACACTCTGTTGGTGCAGCTGACCAGGGGAAGAGCACAAAGAGGCCGAGGAATGAGGGGGCACCACCAAATCTGCTGCTGCCTCCTGTTCCAGCCCTTAAAACAACACTGCTGCTCACGCTGCCTTGGCTGAGTGAGGGGATGGGTGAGAGCAAGGAAATACAACCCCTCCGGAATGGGGGAGATCTTCTCCTTGTGTGTTCTGACCTGGATTACCCATCCTTAATGTTTCCTCCAGTTTTGGCACCCCCAGGTTAGGAAAGCCACCAGCACTGGTGGGAACATGACTCTGGGCTTGCCTCCAAGGGGTCTCTGCTGACTGTACAGCCCAAGAAAAGTCAGAGTAAAGCCCATTAGATGCCTCTTCCTAAGAAAAACGTAGCCAGAGCTTGATGCAGTTAATTCTCCAGTGGAAAGTGTCCTCCTGAATGCAGGCTTTGTGTGGTGTTAATTCTAGGAGAGGTTTCAAGGCAAGGGGAACCTCCATCAGGGCCATGGCTTTGGGTGAGTTACGGCTCCACAGAACTGATAACTCATCGCTGATAACTCATCACTGATAATTCATCTGGCACCAGGCTCGAGCTGAGCCGGCTCACGTTGGGCTGCTCAAGGAGGGGGAAGGGTTCATCCCTCCCTGGCTGCTCTCCCTGCCCTGAGTGCCACAGTTCCTCACACAGGCCAGCAAAACCATCCCGTGTCAAGCTGCTCTGCACAGAAATCAGGAACAGTGAGAGAAACCCTGACCTTTCTCCTCCCCACCCTCTCCTATTAACCTCTCCCCTGGGTCTGTGACTTTTGCCCATCAGGGACCGTTTGTAACCCTCGGCTTTGCCAGGACACTCAGCACAACAACCTCAAATTACAGTCCTCTGCTCTTGAGTCACAGCGGCCTCTTGTACACACCAGCACCAGACCCTGAGTCCACAGCCAGCACTCTGCCCCCAGACTGTGCCCTCGGGCTGCGAAAATGGCCAGTGGAAAGCTGCTCAAGCAGCATCTCCCTCGCTCCCGAGGGTGTCCTGCCAGGGGATAAGAAATGAAACCCGGTTTTGCCACATGTGAGGACCTCAGTGCAAGGAGGAGACACCAGGTGAAATCCAGCCACAGACACAGCTGCAGACCCTGCACTGCAGCAGCCTCGCTGCCTGGAGCCTCACAGAGCACAGGGCGGGTTCTGCTCTCAGGTGGCCACACGGCACTTCATTCCAGCCCCCTCCTGTCCCTCACAGACAGGCCTTTGTGCTGGGAATGGCTCTGGAGAGGCTGGATGTCAGCCCTGGCTGCGAGCTGCACGGACCCTCTGTCACTGCTGGCCGTGCCTCCGGATGCCTCTCTCCAGCACAGGGAGAGGGAGGGATGGATCTTCCACAAGAGAAGCAAATTAGCCTCAAAATCAGCCTGATTACAGGGTTTCCCAGGTAGGGGGAGAACTGCTGGGAAGAGAGATGGAGGCTGAGCCCTCTTGCCTAACCAGGCTTGGGAGTACCTGCTGTCTCTCAGCCAGGTGGTCCATCTGGTGCCTGCCGCTGCTCCAAGGCAGGGATGTGATTTGCAGGTCCTGGACCGCATCTGGAGCATCCCTGCATGGTCGGGAGCAGATGGAAGCACTTTGCTGTTTCCCGCAGCTAGAAAGGCAGATAGGCTGGGATGGAGGACAGAAAACCCCTTCATTGTGTCTTGACTCCCAGGAAGGAGAATCACACTGATCCTGCCTCTCCTAAGCTCCTCTCCCTGCACACCTGGAGGCTGAAGTGCTGTCCACCAGTCCCAAGCTGGTCTGGCTCAGAGCCTGCAGCAGAGCGAGGCAGAGTTGGGTGGATAACGCTGAGAAATGCTTCCCTCTTGCATCACACCCAGTAATGTCAAGGGAGGATTATAAACCTCCTGCAGGGACTGCTTTATGGTGGGGGAATGGAGAAGAGATGGTTCATCAGGTCGGGTCAGTTCCTCCCACCCATCCCCAGCACCCCACAGAGCTGCTGACGCGTCGAGACCGCTGGCCAGGCCCTCTGTGCCTCCCTAACCGGGGCCTTCCTGTCCCCCCGGGCTGGGGACAGCAGGGGACTGGAGCTGTCTCCCCTTCCCACGGCCAGGAGCTGCTGTTCGCCTGCCCTGGGACTGCAGCAGAGCCGGAGCTGCCGCAGCTCTGGTGCTGCCGGTCTGTGGGACGGGCTGCAGTCAGCCCCAGACGGGACAAACGCTCAGTGGGCAGCAGGAGCTGAGCTCCCCACGTGTCCCCAAGTGCCCCTGGAGGCTGGGACACAGCACGGGAAGGAACACAGCGCTGCAAAGGGCAGCAAATTTCTCTTCCCGTTTCTCCATGTGACAGAGAAGGGACTTTAAACCCGGTGTGGTGGCAGAGGGGAAACTCTCCTTCCTCCCACGAGTGGTGCTTCAGCATTTTAGCAGCTTGGTGAGGGTTTTTCTTCTGCTGCAGAGCGGAGGGGTTCCCCTTGAAAACCCTGTGCGTGTGACGGGATGTGCCTCAATCCAGCCTGGACTAAGCCTTCCCTGGGAGAAGCCAAGGAAACTGCACCTGGGAGAACATCCATGATCAGCAGCCAGGAGGAACCGTGTCATGAGACGTCTCGTTCCTTAGTTAAACAACTCTTCACCTGGAACGCGGTTCGGGAGCCCTCGCTGCAGAGCTCGGAATTCTCCGTGCTGGGACGCCTGTGCTCCGGTAATTAACACAAAGAGGTGTCTCCAGTGCAAACTGGGTCCCTGCTCCAGTGGCTGGCGGCACCAGCTCACCCTTCAGCAGAGCTGCCCTGATTTAATCTGACGTTATTTGAAAAAGCAAGATCTCCAGGGGCTGTGAGATTGAGTACCTTTCTTTGTCCCTCCCTCATTTGTTTCTGCTTTTTTGCACTGATAAGCCCGGCTGGCCTGTGAAAGGGACTGAGCAAGAGCCATCAGCACCTCGGGCAAGGATGTTGCAAGACTCAAACCCATTCTCAGCAGCTCTGAGGGCTGTGGCCATCCTCCCGAGCACTCGCCAACTCTCCCCTGCAGCTCTCACACGCAGCCCGGCTCCTGCTCTTCCAAAATTGTCTGGCTGGGAGCAAACCAGTCTGGTGGAAGGTGTCCCTGCCCAAGGCAGGGGGTTGGAACGAGATGATCTTTAAGGCGCCTTCCAACCCAAACCATTCTGGATTCCGTGATTAAAACCCCTTTTTCCTGCAGTGCTTGCCCCCACCCCTGTCTGCTGGCAGTGCTGTGCAACTCCCCAGGGTGCTGGAGGTGGGACGGAGCCTCCCCCTGGCTCGGGGTGGCCACTTGCTGCTGTCCCCCCAGGCTGTCCCCAGCCTGAGTGGCACTAGCAGAGGGCACGAGGTGCCAGCGGCAGCCAGGCCTGGGAAGCAGGTCACACCGACCGGCTCTGCGGGTTCCCTCCGTGATTCAGCCGAGGTGTGAGCGCTGCTCAAAGCAGCCCTGTGGTGCCTCCCTTTAAGCTTGGCTTTGTGGCCGGTCCAGCTGCGGCCCAGAGGAGGGGTGATGCAAGGAGAGATGTGCCAGGCTCTGCCAGCATCTCCTCAGCCGCCAGCTCATCCCAAGCACTGGACGTGCTGCTGGAAGTGCCCGCGCTCCTGGAATCTCCCCGCTGATGGCTCCGTGTGCGCTGGGCTGGGAGCTCCTGCTTGATTAACACCGCGGGTTCAGGGAGCAAACAGCAACCAGAGCCCTCCCTGGCTGTGCCAAGGGGCAGACACCCTCCTGCTCGTGGGCTGAGCTGCCTCTCCCCCAGCCTGGCGCCTCACCCACGCTGACACACTCGGGAGCTCCTCAATTCACGCCAGGGTAAAACCCGACCGGTCGGTTTAAGTGAGGTTTAATGAGAAAAAAATCAGCCAAAGACACGCTTTTGCTTCCTGAAATAGCCTGATGCTGCTGTTTCGGAGTTTTTGGAGGAAGCAGGTGGCGTGGGAAGAAAAAAATACCATCCAAGAGCTCAACCCAAAGGCTGAACAAGAGTCTGGCAACTTTTTTGCATTTTGGAAGCTACTTTGAGACATTAAAGCAGCTCTAGAAAGTACAAGATGGAGCAGATCCTCCAGTGACACGCTTTGGCTATTCCCAGCACTCCAGAGAGCTGTTGTACCTCCCCAAAACGATCCCTCCCTCCAGCTGCAGCCAAGTTTGACCTCAGCCCTGCAGGTCACCACGGCTCAGTCAATGCTCCTTTCAAGCGCCGTGATGGAAAAACCCCCGTGTCAAAGCAGCTCCAGCCACCTCTGCCGCTCTCCCCTGCGGAGCATCTCAAAGCACTTTGCAAAGTGTTCCCAGGCCCCTCTGGGAGATCAGGAGGTAGCCCAGCAATAGCAGAGAGGAATTTGTCTGCAGACAGCACTTGGGAACAGAGGCCCAGATGTGCAGAGGCAGGACCAGGCACAGATGATGCCTCTGCTCTGTGTGGCTGCATCTCAAGCTGCAGGAGCTCCACGGCGGGGATAAACAGACAGATTGTTAAGGCTTGTAAAGCATAAATTGAACTGCAAGTGTTCTTAACCTCTGCAGGTCAGCTGCCCGGGATCTCTCCTCCCCTTCCCCCACGGCTTTCCAGTAACCCCTGTTGGTATCAGTATCGTGAATGGAGCGTGAGTTGATACCTGGTTCCAAATGGATGGGCATGGAAGGCTGCAGGAACCATGAATTGAATCCGTTCTGGACGATTGAACTGCTCACATTAAAGATAATTTGTTAAGCAGATTTTTATACGAGACTCCTTACAGCTTTTACAGCGGCGGAACTTTTATTTCCTTATCAGGAAAAAAAAAAAGCTAACATTATCTGAAGGGGAACAGAATGAAATGGCACTGATCAGCTGGACCCGAAAGGTTTCCCAGAGAGCAGGCAGTGCTCTGATCTTTCTGGGGTGTTGGGTATGAAACCACATTTTCCAACAAGTCCACAGCTACCAATTCACTTGTAGAGGATCCTGAGTTTCCTCTCCCTGTTAAGCAAATTTTGTCTGTATTCAAAGCTTAAAGACAGCTTTATGTATGTGTATAGATATGATTTTGGCACGATGCAGTGTGAACTTGAGGAACTGCGTGCCTCAGGAAGGCATCCAGAGCTGGGGTCTGGTAAAGACTCTCTGCTTTGTGCAGCACCGTGCTGGTCCTTCCCTGCAGCTCTGGGTCCATCCACGGCCCACACAAGCACCCAAATAAATGAAATAAAGGAATGAATAAATAAATAATATATAGGCTCAGACACTCCTGCAGCTGTGGTGCATCCACCACTAAACTGGTCGGGCCGAGAGTCTCGCCCACGCAGGCTGCAGGGCACCGGTGCTCAGGGCCAGGGTTTGGGAAGGATTATCCTCCTGGAACACTGCGGTGCTGGCTGTACCCCGGCCTTGGCAAGGCACCACGAGATGCACCACTGGCTTATCCTGGCAGAGCTGTCAGCGGGACAGTGCAAGACAAACTGCCACGCTACTGCAGTGGCACAGATGAGCCCGCCTGACTGCTGGCAGCACAGCCCTGAGAACAGCCAAAAATAGGAGAAGTGCGGGAGAAAAAGTCTCTCTTGGCAGGACAAGGTGAGATGCCAGGCTGTGTCAGGGTCACTGCGTGTCTCCTTGGTGAGAGCAATTCCCTGAGAGCATAAAGTCCTTCTGGTTTCCCCAGCACAGTCACCACAGCATTACTGCACCTCCGGTGCCTTTCCCGGGGCTGTGGGGAGGGGTTCCTGCGCGGGACTGCTGGGTGGAAGGATGAGAAAGAGGGAAGGCCGGGTGAAGAACGGCATGGAAAGTTCTGAGAGTCCTTGTGAGGAGCCCGAGCTCAGCCAGGCAGCTGCCTGCAAGCACAGAGGAGCGCAGGGAGCCCGAGGCTGTCCCTTCCGTCACCTCTTTTTGCAATGCACAGCAGATCCCTTTGTCCTGGGAATACCGAGGTACACCCAGCCCTGCTTTCTCATCGCCCTGTTAACCTTTTCCCTCTCACAGCCTCCCCGGTTTCTGGATCACCACCCCCTCCCATTTCATCTCTGCCCTCATCCACTTTAACCAGACCATCCAGTCGCTGTGATCTGTCGATCTCCCATGTCCTGATGTTATCGCCTCCCTGTCTTTGCCAGCGCCAGGGAGCTCTGGGCCCTGGCATTGCTCTGATGGCCCAGAGCTCGCTCGTTGCGGCCACATCTCAGAATCACAGCCCAGCCAGCCCGGCTGCTCCTCTGGGACGCTGCCCCAGCCCCAGTATCGGAGGGGTGGACGCAATTCCACGCTGCCTTGACCGCAACTTGTCTCCAGCTGCCGATCCCCGTGCTGCTGCAGGCACAGGCTGCCTCCCAGCCCCGCACAAGGCTGGATCCACACGTGTGCCCGCTGCCAGCGCTCCAGCCCCAGCCACCAGCAGCCGAGCCCCAAAAAGGCAAAACATCGGCTCTGTTTGCATCTCTCAGTTCATTCACAAGCTGTAAACGCAGACTGCCGATCCCCTTTCCATGGCTCCGACTCCCGGAAAGCCCTCCAGGATGGCATTAACCCGTTCTGCACCGGAGCAGAATAAATGAGTCCCCGCAGGGCGCTCGCCAAAGTGGGTCACTCTCCCGCTTCCCAGCGCTGTGCTGGAGCCCGGGGCAGGACGGAGCCCGGGGAAGGGACACACGGACTGCTCTGCCACCGCCCGGCTGGCTCCACCGAGCTGGGGAGCAGTCGATCGGCATCTTTGCCCATCTCCTCCTTTCCAGGGATGGATCAGAACCCAAGGGATGGATCGGAACCAAAGGGATGAATAAGATGCCGTCAGGCAGCCAAGCTAAAAGGCAGTGAAAGGAAGCTCTGAAACCTGGGAGCGGTCCAGCCCCTCCGCGAAAGAGCCCGTGGGAAGTGTGTGTGGAGGGGCGCGGGGATTTTGGGGATGCTGGAGAACCGAAACCCTCGATCTCTCCTCCCGAAACATCTGCGCTCCGTGCCCAGCCTCGTGGCTGCCTTTCCGGGGAAGCCTGGCTGCTGCGCCTCGCTAGACGCTGCTCGATCCAAAAAGCAAACAAACGGCCTCAGCTCGCAGGGCTCCGGAGCCCGCTGCCTGCAGCTGCTTCCAAAACAAACGAGCGTGTTGTTCC
>VZTI01005530.1:40088-51572 GCA_013397865.1 Struthidea cinerea
CGGGGCTCGCGGACTTGAGGTTGTTCCCGAATTCCCTTCGGACGCCGGAGCGCCCGGGCCGCGGCTCTGGCACTGCCCGACACCCACCTCCCAGACAGAACATAATTTTTACTCTGTACGATGTGAAATACGTGGAACCTAAACTGGCAATCCCAAACGCCTGGGGCGTGGATAGCGCAGTGATTTCCTGGGGCCTGCTGAAAGAAGGAGCTTGTCCTGGCCACCCTCTGTGTGCGCTGATAAGCGAGGGGATTCAGAACCGGCACGAGAGCTGATGCGCTGGAGGAGGGGGCAGCGGCTTCGCGGCGCTTTGTGGCAGCCTTTATTATGGGGACACAGACGCAGCCTTTGTGGATCTCTCGCCAAGGAGGTGTTCAGCCTGCTAATGCCGGCTCCTGAGCTGCCCTGGCCTCGGCAAGGATGCTGAACCCCAAACAAAGATGTGAACAACAATGACAACAACCAACAACAAAGTCATGTTGATTTCAAGCTCCATTAGAACAACACAGGAACAAATCAATGCCTGGCAGGCAGAAAAGGACGGAATCAGTGGGGAAGGATACCACACATAGTGGGAAAGGGAAAGGGGGGGGCAGCCGGCAGCTATAAAAAGATACCCCTAAGGACCCCTTCAGCAGTCTCCTCCTCCTTTTAATTCCTTTAGAAGTTAATTCCTGTTCAAGGGAAGGATGGGCAGCTCTGTAACAAAGCGGATTAGCCAGATACAAGGTTTGTTCCGAAATAACAAAAGTTATTGCGTAGTAATGAGGTTTAGTTAATAGATTCGCAGACTGTGAGGCCGCTGGGATTCCTTTGGACGTCCTGCCTGTGGAGCTGAGGCTGCTGAACTGATGATTTCTGCCTCCTGCCTCCTCTGTGAAGCTGCAGACCTGAGCTTAGGAGTGCAACCCCTGTCCTTGTGGACAGGCAGGCCATGGGGAGTTCCCAGCATCCTTGTTGCTGGTTGGTTTTCCTGCCTGTGGAGTGTTTATCTGTCTAATTTCCATTTTAATCCATAAAATCTCATTATTTCCTTTCCCAACTCCATTAAAGAGATACCTCCGATGAGACATTGCTCCCCTGGGCAGGTGTCTCTGAGTTTCCATGGAGTTCCCCACATTAACAATGTTTCAGCTCACGTTGTTGCCGGTGTTAGGTTCCCCCTTCTCCCATTTCTCGTGTTGTCACTGCGCCTGAGCCGATGTCCCCGAGATCTGTGGGGCAGCCGCACCTCAACACTCCTCCTTCAAGCTTCCTGCATTTCGGGTGACATTTCCCTTCAAGAACTGGGGGGATTTGATAGAGCCTTGGGGCCTTGGCCTCCCAAATCACAGACCTCAACCATGTGAGACAAAAATGTAAATCCATTTAGCAGCAGCAGCAGCAGCAGTGGACCATTAGCCCTGGTGCATCAGGCCTGACTTACTGAGCCAGAATGTATTATTCTCATGATCCTGCACAAAGCAAAACCCATCACATTTGGCACGGTTCTGGCTGTTAACTTCTAAGATTTATTACACGGTGCCATGGGGCCCCTGTTCCGCAGCGTTTTGTGAGTCCAAAATTTCCGTGAAGCCCAAGGGGACTTGTGCATGAGCAGGAGAGGCAGGAGCAGAATGCTTTGGTTTGGCAGTTTTTTGTTATTTCTAGGGGAGGACGATCATAATATGTAACATATTTAATTGCATCATACTTTATTCTTTTTTTTTTAATTTGGGGAGGTCGCTGTGTGCATGTCCTCTGAGGGGCTGCGGGAGCTGCCTTCTGCTTTGCTAGATCAGCTGGTTTAGCCCATTTTTTACTTCCCTGTTCTACCCCTCACAGCAGTGGGTTCCTACAGCTCATCTCAGCCAGGGATGTGGAAGAGGAGCCCTGACTGTGGTGGCTGCAATATTGGGGCAGGGGATTTCAAGGTTCCACTCTCCCAGGAAAATAATTTCTAATACTGCAATATTTACCCTTGGTTTTATTTATCTTGGGGTTTAGGGCTGGTAAAAGTCTCGTTTTAGGTGGCAAGCGGCCACCAAAACAGAGATCCAAAGCCCTTCCTGTGCACCCCTGTGAAATCTGGTTTAGGCACAGACACTGGAAGTGGTGCAGGAACTTGGCTGACACTCACATAAGTTGTCACGCCGATTTCGTTCTTGAAAATTGCCATTAGAGCATGAAACAATGTTTGGCTGAGAAAAAAAAAAAAAAAAGGAAAAAGCAAAAACAACAGGCTTGCAGTGTTTTGTCCGCCCAGCATTTTGGCTGTTCCGCCGGCACCGGGGTTTTCTGCTGATGCTGCCGTGTGAGGTAATGTCTCCTCAGCAACCTGCTGGAGTGGGACCTCCCCAAACCCTTCCCACTGGAAAACGTGGTCTTTTGGCAGCGGGCAGGAGTTGGGATGGGGTTGGTGAGGGTTCTGCACTGGCACAACTCCTCTGGATGGGGTCTTCCCCGGCGAGCTGATGCACATCTTTCCCCAGGGTGGAACAGTTCCTGGAGTCAGGCTTGTCCAAATCTTTCTAAAGCAGCTCCTGTCTGCTGGGGAATGAGCACAAGAACGGGGCTGGGCTGATGGATGGCCCTCAGGGGAGCCAGGAATTCCCCCAGTGCCTTCCCAAGCAGTGGCCTCTTCCCAGTGGCTCCCTGCCACTTGAAAGGCTCAGTGGGAATGGACACCTTCTATGAGTTTTTTACAGTTGTGACTACCAGAAAGTCTTGGAAGGAGGGGAGGAGGAGGGGGGAAGGGATTGTTCTTGAAAGCATTCCTCGGTGGGGTTTTTCAGCTGCTTTTGTTTGCTGCAGAGCCCACAGCAGAGAGCTGTCACTCCGAGCGGGGAGCGCGTTTGACACTCCCGTCTCCGCCGTGTACCTGGTGTGTATTTGCTGCAGTGCTGATTACATTAACTCCCGTGTTTATAAACATTTGGAATCAGTGCAGAAGGCTGCGCTCAACGGAATTTTAAAGCCGGCATCGGTTTTATTTTTGCTTTTTCATCTGTAAACACGCACGATGCGTCCGCGGCGCAGCCAGCAATGAGGGATCGGGGGTGCAAGGGGCTTCCTGAGCTGATTCCGTGCTTGGCTTCGCTTCTGAGCCCTCCTGGTACAGCCTCCCACGTGAAGTCGCACACACACACACCACTGTATGCCCTGCGCAGAGAGCTCACGCTCCCTCAGACCTCCGGGCACCATCCTGCTTTAAAAGGCACTTCAGCCCCGATAGTCGCTCCTGCCCTGCTGCTCTCTGGATAGGGCCAGCAGCTGGAGGAGGAATTAAGTCTGAACGGGGGAGAAAACTGCCTGGCAGTTAATGGGAGCTGATGGGAGCTGCGAGCAGCAGTGGGGGTTTTTCTGAGCCCCTCTGCTGAAGGGTTTGTAAGAGGCTCGCTGCGGGGCTGTCGGAGTGCCGTAACCCCGGCAATCCCCACAGCACCCCCTTGCGAGGCAGGAATTAAACGGTAATCCTCATTATACATGGAGAAAAGAAGCCCGGGGAGATTAGGAATCCCAGCCTCGAAGGAAGCAGGATGAATTCTGCTACGGATTTCCAGCGGCAAGCGGCTGGAATGGCAAGGCTGGTGGGCTTGGGAGGACCCACGGTTTGGAAATGCCCTGCAAGGGCTGGAGTGAGCGGCTTTCAATGCAGCCAGCCACATGCTGGGAGAGAAATTCGGGCTGGAATTTGAGGTCTTGCATAGATAAGAGTGATGCAAACAGCAAGCATGTCCTGCTCAGACCACTGCCCCGAGGTTCGGCCAGCAGTGCTGGGCACTCCACTGCTTTGTGTGGGCTCTGTGTCAGCCTGTTCCCATCAGCAGAGGATAATTCCTTCATCACAGCCATGGAATGCCTCAGAGAAGGAGCTGTTGTCTTCCCAGAAGGAGCTGATATGGAAGAAGGGATTTAAAGGTCTCTCTTACATGTGCACAAAGCACTGGGGACGGTGTGTGCGCGTCCACGGAGGGCCAGAGCCAGGCAGGAGATGAGGCACGGCATCCACAGGGAGCCCGTGGCACAGGGAAAGGGAAAACAGAGGAGGAATCAAGAATGAAATCAGCAGAAACACTTCAAAGGGCATTGCTGATGAGGTCCGGCAAGGGGAATTCTCTCTCAGCTCCGAGATCTGAACCGAGGCACAGGCACAGCTCGTTCAGAGCCAGCAGTTCCTGTATTAGAAAATAGCATTTATTATTGAGCAGCACTGTGCCCTGCCATCCCCAGGGCCTTGGCAGTGCCCGTGAGTGGCAAGGAAGGCAGGACACAGAGTCCCAAACCAGCTCTCGGAGCAGCCTCCTGACGGAGGGTGTTAGGAGCTGCTGTGCAGCCATCCATGAGGGAGAAGCCACAGAGAGGATTTCTCCTGCCCTGGAAATTCACTGACACGCTCTGCTTCGGGTTTGAATCGGGATCAGGGCTTGCTGCAAGTTTACAAGTGGAAATAAGTCTTTTGCTTTTAGTGGTCGGACAAGCAGGCTTCTCTTCCTGCATAAGCTCTTTGGGGCCTGATCTCCGGGTCACGGGGAGGTTTGCGGGCCTGTCTCATTTGCAGGCTGTCACGGCGGTGGCACGGGAGGGTGAATTTGATGCTGTGGCAGCAGAGCTGCTGTGAACGGGGAGCTGTGCCCCTGCAGCCGTCCCAAATGTGAGGGGCACGTTGCCATCAGCAGGGTGAAGCCACTGTCACCCTCTGGAGTCCTTGAAGCTGGACCAGATCCATGTCGAGTGCAATTCTGCAGCAGCTCCAACGCCAGAGCCAGGAATTCTTGGTGTAATCCCGGAATGGGTTGAGCACAATCACCGCTGTGAACACAGAGCAGCCCCAGGGACAGGAATTTGCCATTGTTCCTGCTTCAGCAAAGATTATCTCTTATCTCTCCTGCTTCCAGCCGTGTCATTAGTTTCTGGCTGTCCCAAAAAAAACCAGGACCCTCTGCCCCCCCCATCCGCCAGGCCAGGTGGGCAGCACCCGGGTGGGACACAGGGATCAGCACCTCCGAGAGACGCTGATTTATCATCCCCGAGGCTGTCGGCTTTAACACTCGATAAACAGAGGTGGGAATGCTGGAGGCTGAGTTTACCTCGTCTGCGTCCAGCCCGGGGAGGGAAGGGGTTTTACCCCGAACAATGCAGCGTGAGCCCAGAGTAATCACCCTCCCAGCCTGCTTTGTGAATGCCAGCTGGGCCTGCCCGATGTCTGTTCAGAGGGGTTTTGCTGCAGTCTGAGGAGTTAGCAATGGCAGTCTGGAGGGGCTCCAAGGGGAATGTTTCTGTCAGCCTGGAGTGACTGCAGAGGGGCGGTGGGATGAGGTGACCGCTCTGTCCCCGAGGACAAACCTCTCCTCACGGGCCGGTTCCCTCCTCCTGGCTCGTTGTGGGACAATCCTTCTCCTCCATCCATGAGTTTCTGCTTTCTTCTGCAGATGCTGGAGGGAGGAGGTCACCTAGGAAATCACGAGACCTCTCCAAAGGCTCTGGATGGCTTTGCCCATCTCCCTGCTGGCCTGGCAGTGAGGATGAGCACTCCTCCTCATGGCAAGACTCCCCAAACTTTCAGCCAGCCAAAGGAACAGGCTCTGCTCCTAATTCCTATTTGCTGTTTGGGTTTATTTGTGATGGGAAAAAATACTGGGAAAAACTCATTGGATCAATGGCACTTCAGAGCCTTCCCGTGAGGAGAAGGGATTCATGCAGGCTTTGGATTTTGGGGAGCCAATTCTATTTGCCCTCCCTCCTAAGTGTGACTCTGTTTCCACGTGCCACGAGCCACCCTGGGCACCCACGAGGAGCTGTAAAGTGACTTTAATGAGTCATCTCTTGCCGAGCGGGGACAAAAAATGTCACATTAAATTCCTGTTTGCACATTTTTCAAATGCGTGGCTCTGGCTCTCCGACGCAAACTGAGCTCGCAGTGGAAACTCTCTGCAGGGCCTGCATTTTCCATGGGGTTTTGGGGGGATTTGGTGACGTTTCTGGGCCCCAAACCCCTTTTTCATGGGGGTCAGCTAAGGCAGCATCTCCACAGAGTTTGGTGGTGGTAAAATTCAATGTTTTCTACAGATTTGTGGCAAGGAGGAAACTTCTAGCAGCAGGAAGAGACCCCTGAGTTCAGCCTGTATTTCTGACACCTTTTTTCCCATGGAATTTTCTGTGTTCAAGGCCAGGCTGGGCCCGGTCACATTTCATTTCACCCCGATACGAACAACGGGGACAAGAATTCAGATCTCCCAGTGCCTCTATGATATCTTTTCTACCTCTCCAGATTTGGGGCTGAGCCTTCACCATCTCCTGCCTCAGTTTGCCACCAAACGTGGGAAGTTTGGAGGCCAAAAACCCTTCAGGCATTTAACCCAGAGCTGGGATGAATGAGTAACTGCTTTCCATCTGGAGCATTATGGGGAAATTGGACCTGTGTGGAGGTGAAGTGAGGGAGGTGGATAATGGCAGGGACAAGCTCTTAAGGGCTTTTTGTCCTTCTGCGGGCAGCAAAAGTCTCTTTTCTCTTTCCAGATAACCTGAGAGGAGCAGGGCTGTGGGCTCGCTCCATTTGTCCAGTGATTCTTTCAAGTGTATTTAAATACTTTTACAGCCTGTGTTAATGAAACTTTGGTGACCCCGGAGCTCCTGAGGGAATCCATCTGCATCTAAGTGATGGAAAATGAACTCGTTAATGGCCGGGCCCTGCTTAGTCAATATGGGATATCGATCCCTGGTGATGAAGGGCTGGATGGGAAGGGGCTGGGCTAAATGGGCTTTATCCCGGGACGAGCAGGGGTGGGTGGGCAGTGACTGATGGAGGGCTGGGAAAGCTGCAGGGATTTAGGAGGGCCTGCCAGACTGAGGAACCGGTGCCTGAAGGACACGAGGAAGGAGGAAGGGCTGCTTGGGATGTGACCACAATCTCTGCTGTGCCTGTGCACTGCCCGGCTCCCGGGGTCTCCTCTCCCGACTTCGCCAGAAACTTTGGATGTCCCGTTTTCCCCGCTGTGAAGGAGAGATGTCGCTCCCAAACCACCCAGCCCTGCTCCCAGCAAATCCGATTTCCTCTTGTCACAGCGGATTCAGCACGGGCACGGAGATTAGGTATGGATAAGGCAGGAGACAAAGGCTGGCAGCTCCAGAAAGCCATGGAAAGCTGTGCTCTGGGGGCCTGGGTCCCCTGGGAAGTGCTCTGAAGCACTCTGGAATGTCTCTCGGGAGTTAATTTGGGGGAAGGGCTTGTCCTGGTCTTGCTTTAGGGCTAAAAACTCCCCCAAACTCTTTTTCCTGCTGCCCATCATTGAGGGAAACAAGGGAGAAAAGCGTACCTGGAAATTTGGGAATCTGCTGCAGGAAATGGGAATTTCCCCCGTGCAAACCCATTGCACAAAGGGAAGGGAATGAGGAAGGGGGAGGATGACAGGCTAGAAAAGGGAATAGGGAACAGAAAACGTATTTTTGGTGCGTTTTGGGCGCAATCCTCTTATAAACAGTGGCAAAATCCGTGTTGGGTGTTTGAAGAGCGCTGATCCAGCCTTTCATCTCTCCCGCAGGGCAAAACAGGGCCCAGGGAGCTGGGAGCAGGGCCCCAGACAGAGTAAATTGGTCCTGTTGCGCCGCTATCCACGGGGTGATGCTGATTCTCATTGCAGAGCCGCAGGGCCCAGCGAGATCAGAGCAGCGGGGCTGGCTGGGCTTTGCTCGGGGTCCCTCTGCTCTGCCTCGGGCCATCCCCCTCATTTAAAGGGATTGCAGGAAGAAAAGGCAAGTTTGGGAAAGTCAGCAAAGCCTGTCTGGCTCTGAAGCAGCTTCGGAGGTCTGGAAGGGGCTTTGGGAGCTGCAGTGGGCAGAGCTGAGCTGTTTTATGGGGATGGGACGGTGCTGTGGCCTCCGGGGATCCCCACATCCCCTGGGCCAGATCCTCAGCTGATAAAAGCTGGGAGAAGGAGCTGATTTATGGGCACGGAAGATCAGCTGCAGCAGGCCCCCAGGGGAGCGTTTGAAGAGCACTCGGCTCTCTCTCCTCTCTCTCCACTTGCCTTCAGTCACTGAAATCTGCTTCATTAACAAACTCTCCCTAATCACTGCTCCTGAGCAGCCGAGCACTCTGCCCACTGGGGCTCTGCGTGGAGCTCCTTCCCAAGGATTTTTCCAGCCGATATAACACACACTTTAATGACTTTGCTTCTCCTCAGCCAGTTGTTGGAGGACGTGGAGCAGCAGCTCTGCACAAGGGCTGAATGTTAGCTGCGAATCTGCTGACACCCTGAGCAACCAGACATCTTCCTTCCCTGGAAAGGGGTGGTCTTTCAGCTAAAAAAAAAGGAGATTTGAGTCAGGGAGCTGGGAGCAACCTGAGGTGATGCTTCAGCTTTTAGGCATGTCACGGAAAAAGTATAAGGGTCTTAAAGGATTTCAATTTTGTGTTTTCAAAAGAAAAACTCTTCCAGAAAATGCAGTTTTTTCCTGATCTGGAAGCGATTAGACTGTGGCTATGAGGGAGGGAAAGATGGGCATGGAAAAGAGCAGGTTCAGGCCTGGAATGACGCTCAGGATCTGTGCTCAGCAGCGTCTGTCGGTGCCGGGCCTGCACCCCTCTCTCTCCCCACGGGTGACAGAGCCCCTCTCCCAGCCCTGGATCCGACATGCAGAGCATCACCGGAGCTGTTCTATTCCCATCCTGGCGTGGAGCCATCTGTGTGAGACGTCAGCGTCTCCCCCTCACCGCCCCTTCCAGCAGCGCCTTTGCCGTGGGGAGCCGGGCGCTCGCCGCGGTGCCGGGGGAGCAGAGCAGCCCAGCCAGCCTCACATCCCGTGGGCGGCTTGTTTTCCACCCTTCCCACCCTCCCGGTGATGAGGAGGCCTATTTTTCTCCCCTTCCATGCGCAGAAATAGCTCCCGCTTGTCGTAAATCACCTCGGCTGCAGATGGTGAGTCACTGGTTGATCAAAGGCGAGACCCTTTTCTGGGTCTGGGAGGAAGAGTGGATGCTTCAATAAATCATTAGGAATCAGCAGCAAAGAGCTTCCCTTGGGTCTGAGGAGAAAACCTTGCCACCCCCTCCTGTGTCCCCGTGCCCCTGGCGTAAATCACAAATTTTAGTGTCGTGAGTGGGGACGCCTGATTTAGGATCACTGTCACAGCCACTCCTGGGCGCTGGGCAGGATTTTGCTGCCCCAGCCATCAAATCTGGACAGCAGCAAGGGGACAGGCACTGTGGCCGAGGGGTTTGGACGTGCCAGGAGCAGGGAATGAGAAGGGACAGAGTGTTGGCATGTGCCACTCAGCGGCAGAGAGCGAGAGGAGGAACGCGGAGTCCGGCGGGATCAGCGTCAGCGGGGCACGGGCGTGACAGGAGCTGGCGCGGTGGTGGCAGCGGCGGGCAGGGGAAGGTGAGGTGCCAGCCTGTGACAGAACTGCATCGGGACCCAGGATAACACCCCGGGCACCTGTGGCAGGGTGGGAACAAGACCAGGAGCACCACGGCAGCGGGGAGAGGAGGAATCCCTCATCCTTCATCCCTCATCTCCCTCATCCCATTCCTCTGCCGGCCTCGTGGTTGCAGTGCCCTGCCCAGGAGGGAGAAGGGGTCACACCGGAGCAGAGGAGGGTGCGGGAGCTGCCAGGGAGAAGGGAGAGCCCCGGAGTTGTCCCTGTACCCCGAACTCTCCTTCCCTCTGCTGCGTGTCCCCAGCCGGCCTCTCCGGGAAGGAAGAGAGAGAGATCAATGGCTCTTGAGGCAGAGACTCCGCGGAAAGCAGATGAAGGGTTTGCCATCTGTGAACAAGTTGTTCTGATTGAATTAGAGAACATTTAACATTTACAGATAATTAGAAACAGCCACCCATTACAAAGGCGGCGGGGAAGGGGAGCTTTTGAAAGGCGATTGGAAGCTCCTTGACACATCAGCCAGGGGAGCTTTTCAGACACAACTTCTGAGCCTTTCCAAGCTCTTTGTGCTCCTCACATCCCCACATCCTGGGAGCCAAGAATCTCTCCCTTCTGTCCTCTCCATTACTTTTTAACAGCCTTTTGCCTTTTTCTCCCCTCCGCCCTCAGCCAGCTCCTCTCTGGGAGGTTTTTGCGGGGTTTCCTCTTTGGTCCCATGCTGGGCCGTCAGCTGCGAAGCAGAAGAGAAAGAAATTTGCTTTTCTGCTCCATTACTGTCACAATTCCTTTGGTCTGGAGTTGGGCTGCGCAGCCATGGGGAGGGACAGCCCTGAACGCAGAGGCTCCTGTGCTATCCTGACCTCTGCAGGAGAGACCCGGACCTAAAGCTGGTTAGCGTTATTTTTTTCAAACTCTATTACAGAGCAAGATAAAGACCTTTATAATAGAAAAAAAAAATTGGTTGTAGATTAAAAAAAAATTGTAAAATATGTAAAATACTCTTTTATGCTCAAAAATACATTCTCCTCTTTTTATCCTGGTGCTTATTTAATGTGTTTTTACATCAACAGCATTAAGAAAAGCACGTTTGCCATCCTTTTCTTTTGAGCGGCAAAGAAGCTCAAATTCCCCCAAACACAAAAAGAGATGATTTCCATCCCAAATTCCCTCTGAAAAAGAACTGGCATTTCTCAAGCAGCTCGAGCAGTAATTGCCTCGCAGCAGTGCCGGTGATTTCCCTGCATCTGCTGCAGAGAGATACCCAAGGGGTGAAGCCGTAAAGCTGCAGCTGCCCTTTGGCTGGAAGGAGCCTCAGTGATGGGTTTTGGGCAGCAGATCCAAGGCTTGGCCTCTGCTCCCAGAGCCACGGGCAATTCCCGGAGCAGAGCCACGGGATCCCTACGGGATTGCTGTGCCTTGCAGGAAGAGAACCCAGCCAGGGAATGAATAGGTTCGTGTTTGCGTGCTGCCCTCTTAGAAGGAAATGAATGCCCAGAGAAGTTCTGGATGCCCCGGAGGTGTTCAGATACCGGCCGGACAGAGCTTGGAGCACCCTGGGATAGCAGAAGGTGTCGCTGCCCGTGGCAGGGGGCGGAACAAAATCATCTCGAAGCTCCCTTCCAACCCAACCCAACCCAACCCGACCCAGCCCAACCCATTCCTTGAGTCGGTGAAACGGCAGATCGAGGTCTGTCCCACAGATGGGGGGTGAGGGTCCCAAAGATGTCAGAAATCCTGACCGGGACGCTGATACCGACTCGGGCACAGCTCGTAGCCCGTCCCTGTCCCCCCGCTGGCCAGGCTGTCCCCAGCAGCCGATGCGCAGGGCCCTGACAGACATCTAGTGGCATTTCCGATAACTACAGGCACGCGTGGCTGGCAGGGGGTGCCCGGCAACTGGGGGGCACGGGGGTAATGCAGCAACAAACATCAGCCGCCGGCCTGGGGAGCTCCAAACCCTCATCCTCTGCTCTGGCAGGGAGAGAGGGAGAGATCCGTGTTCCAGCAGGGTTGTTTCTGGGAGAGCCGGGCTGGATCGCTGCAGGCTAACCCGGAACACCCCGGCCCGGTGCCACCGATACCGGCGGCTGGTGCCGGGCACGGGCAGGGATGGTGGGGGCGGGGAGG
>VZTI01005530.1:51968-77895 GCA_013397865.1 Struthidea cinerea
GGATGGTGGGCACACGGAGGGGATGGTGGGGGCGGGCAGGGATGGTGGGCACACGGAGGGGATGGTGGGCACCGCATCCCCGCCGCGGGGCCGCTCCGCACGTGCCCGCACCCCGGCTGGGAGCATGAGAAAATGCCTCCAAGGGGGTGTCAGACACAGTTACAGTGAAGCACGATATTTATAACAAAGTGTGGGGGAAGGTGTCACATCACATTACGCTGACGCTCCGGCGCCCGAGACGCGGGGACGGCGCTGCGGAGCGCGGATGCGGGGAGGGCCAGCAGGCAGCAGGAGGAGTCGGCTCTGCGAACGCCGATTCCTCGCCGGAGCCCACCCCGAGCAGGGTTTTCCCGGGGCAGGAGAGGAGGGCAGGTCTCCCGTGGGTGCTGGCATGGCCCGCTGGTGTCACTCGGCTCTGGGAGCCACCGTGCCTGGCCCTGCTCTGCTTTCCTGTGGGGGAAAACGAGCTGCAGGTGTCTCCGGTGACCTTAAACTCTGCTCCGTTGTCGCTTTTCTGCACGGGCATGTCCCACTTGTGCGTCAGCTGGCTTAGGAGCACAGCCTTGCTGATAGACCTCGCTTTACCAAGCCGAGATTAAACGCTGCAATCTTTTGAACAAACAGTTCTTTGGAGGAAGCTGTGTCCCTGCAGGCAGCTGGGATTGCACAACTCCCTCCCTGCGGTCCGGGACTCTGAGAGTGCCCAGCTCTTCCCAAAGAAGCCAAGGGCAGGCCTCAGAGCTGCAGTTCCCTGGGATCCTGCGTGGAAATTCCCTCACACGTTGCACGGAGAGTAGTGGGAGCTGCTGCACACACACAGGAGTGTATTTCTGTGCATTCATCTCCTGCTCCTTCCCTGCCCTGGCAACGGCACAGTGAGGCGTGGATGCAGCGCAGCACAGCCACCCCAGCCCTCTCCCGGGGCTGCTTGCCCGGGAACAGCTTTGGGCAGCTGCCGTTCCCCCTCCTCCAACACGGCAGCATCTCCTGAGGGAGCAGCCAGCGCCCGGGCAGGCAGAGCGGCTGCTCGTCCCGTGCAGGTCTGGTGGCAGGTGAGGGCTGTCCCCACAGCGAATGCTTCTGTCCCCGTAAGTCCAGGCTCAGGGGAACGTGCACTGAGCCGTTCTACCCCTCGGTGCTCGGCCCTGTGACTCACTCTAAGTCAGCCACGCTGCCCCACAGCCTCTCGTGGGCCAGCTCAGCCTCTGCCCACACCAGCCCTGCTCTTCCCCCGTTTCTCCCCCCACGCAGTTCCCTTTTCGGGGGCTCAGCTGCCTGCAGGGATCCATGTTCTCTCCCAGGGTGGTTTGATGTCAGTTAGAGCATCACAGCTCTGTCCAGAAGTGGAGACCTCATCCCTGCTGGCGTCGGTGCCAGCTTTGATTCTCCTGGGGGTGCCACTGACTGCTCTCACTCGAGTGCCAGCGTGGGTCGGGGTGACCTTGGCCCCGTCGCCTGCCCTTCTGAGGCTGCTTCCAAGTGCCTGCAGCGCTGCAGCCGCGGCGCCTGGGTGGGGATGGCAGCCGTGGCTGCAGGAGGGAGGCTGGGCTCTCCCTGGGAGGGGACATTCCCTGGGCAAGGCACCAGCTCCTGCCTGCTTGGCGAGGAGAAAGGAAATAGTAATTTTCCCAGGGGAATGCGCACTTGACCTCAGCCCTGAGCTGAGCCAGCCCCCACCCCGAGCTCTGTCAGGTTCCACTGTCAGTGGTGATCATCAGCCGGCAGAGGTGACATCAGCAGGCAGAGGTGACATCAGCACATTGATGTGAGATGCCCTCGTTAGGTTGTCACTCAAGGCTGGGCTCCTTCACTCCCGGCATGGAAAAGAGCCAGGAGAAAGGAGGGATAAGAGCAAGGCTGGCATTTAAAGCCCGGAGGGGAAAGGCTGGAGCACCCTGACAAGTGTGGTCTGTGGGTAGTGGTAGATTTTGGCTGCTTCGGGGAGGGAAAGGTGCTGGAAATGTTCAGGGAGAGCCTTTCAGGAGGTTGTAGACTGGGTGTTATTGTACAGGGGAGTGCCGGGGGCATTTTAGTTGTGTCTGGATAACACCTCCCTGTTATTCCCATGATCTGTTTGGTCTGGATAACACCTCCCTGTTATTCCCATGAACTGTTTGGTCTGGATAACACATCCCTGTTATTTCCAGGAGAGGAGTGCACAGGCCAGCTGTGAGGGATGCCGGAGCGTGACAACCCAGGGAAACCCATCCGCACAGAGAACATTTCCCAGAGGGATCAGAGAGGGACACAGCGCTCAAGCACAGCCAGGGGTCCCTGCTGGCTCCCTGCACACCCCACAGCGCGGGTGACACGCGCGGTGACGGGGCTGTCTGAGCACAGACGTCACCTCTGGGGAGGGGTGGCTGTGTCACTGCCAGCCCTGTGTCACCCTCGCAGCCGTGTGTCACCGCAGAGCCCGGACACAGCACGCCTGAGTCGCTCAAAACTCAGCGCTGGGTCCTGATGGCCCCGATGTGGGGGTGACAGTGGGGGACACGTGTGTGCCCTGGGAGGCACGGGGTGTCCCTGTGCCAGCCCAGCCCTGCCCGGCACGAGGCCACGGCACGTCCAGCCCGCGGATGCGGCCGCAGCTCCGCTCGCTGCAGAGTTGAAAGGAGCCTCGTCCTGCTCCACGCGGTGACTAAGGCAGCCTGGCATTTACCCAGGGTTTATTTGGACACTCCCGAGCCAGCTGCACACATTTTTTTCATTTGCTTTTTGTCTGACTTCATGCCCTTTTGGTGATTGCTTATAAACTCGGCGCGGAGAAGGGACCAATGCTCGCTGCTTCCAGGGGAAGGAGGCTCCTGCAGCATCCACCAGAGGCAGACGGACCAAGAGGGAAGCAAGCCGAGAGAGACAAAAAAAAACCCCCTCATGCATTATCTGTCCTGGAAACAGCGTGTTCTCTTCACAATTCCCTTTGACTGTTTAGGGAAAGATTTATCCTCTCCTTTCTCTGACAGCAGAGTTTGCAGTGTTCCTGTTAAGTTCAGGCCAGCCCGGATTAACTGTGCATCCTCAGTGTCTGATTAGCTCTGTTTGCTGTGTTTTTATTGACCTGTGCGAGAGGAAAATCTAGGTCAGGCCAGGCTGATGAGGCTGGAGCTGGCTGTGTAATATAAATCAGTACAAACGAGGCCATCCAGCCGCTGAGCCATCAAATCGCGCTCCGGGGTGGGTCGCCTCCGAAGTGTCCAGGGGACATAATTAGGAACTTTCCCAAGCTGTCAATCAGCCAGGAAGCCTGGTTTGGGGGTGGAGGGCGGGGAGGGGTTTTTTTAGGAGCTGCTCTATTGTTTCTGGGTGAGGGGCATTTTATCAGCGAGCGGCTGGAGCGCAGGGATGGCTGCAAATAGCAACGGCCCCTGCCTGGCTGTGACTCCGTGTTTCTGTGCACCGAGGAGGGATGGAGACAGCTACAGGAAGCCTGCGGGGCCGCAATGAGTTTTTCTACGGCGGCAGGAGGGGAGGGCAGAATCTTTTACCCGGCTCCCTTGCTCACAGACCTCACTGACGGCTTCTGCCACGCACAGCCGAGGGGGAAGCAGCGGAGACCGTGTGCTCCTGGCAGTCCTGGATCTGCTCTAACGTTGCCACTCCCGGTTTGGCTGGATCAGAGCAGGCATCAGCCTGTGACCCGACCTGCAGCTGTGCTAGTCACCCTGCTCTGGGGGGAAGGAGCAGGCGGCGATGGCTGTGACAGGCTGATTTCAGCTGCCTCACAAAACCCCTCCGCTGCTGGGAAAGCTCTTCGCAGGGAGACAAAGGTGTCTGGTGCTGGAAGTTTCCAGGCTGGGAAGCAGGGAGCAGCCTCAGCTGGTGCTGTCTGGGGTGTGTGATGTGCTGGGAGTGCGATGTCACACAGCATTAGCTTCACTTTCTGCGGGGCCGAGGCGCCGCGACAGCGCAGGGGACCGCAAGGGAGGGGGCAGGGGAGCAGCAGGGCCACGCACAGGGGCCACACCCCACAGTGGGCACTCAGAGAAGGGGTGCTGTGGGCACAGAGGGCAGGGCAGGCTCTCCCTGCTGCCAGGATGCCCTGCAGGGCTGTCACAAGGCGCTGCTGGCTTGGCCTCAGCACCGCAGAGCAGCCGGCGCGGGAGGCGAGCTCAGGTCAGCGTCACGTTGTGCTGCCAAGAGCCACACATGCGATGGCCAGGCAGTGCCCTGGCCACGGGGAGGTGGCCCTGGAGAAGGTCACCTGGTGTGGGCAGTGGTGTGGGCAGAGCCGGGCAGGGTGAGTGCAGCCCTGGGAACGGAGCAGGGAGTGTTCGGTGCCCTGGGAGGCAGAGCTCCTGCTCTCTGTGGGAACCTCACACAGATGTCAGGCCTCAATGACCCTGCAGCCCTCTCCCACCTGCAGGGATCTGGAGGGACTTTGGGGAGCAGGAGCACCTTCAGCGGGAGTGTCAGGAAATGCCCTGTTAGGAACAGGGACAGCCCAGCAGCATCTGTACAGCTACACCCCCAGGCACAGCAGTGTCCAGTGCTCTTCCTCGGGGGAAAACCCGGCCAGGAAAACAAGAGGAACATCAGCTTCTGTGGAGAGAGAGAGAGAGAGAGAGAGAGACCTGCTGGAGAGGCACGGGGTCCTCCACCGAACCCATTCAGCTGAGTCCACTTCCAGGGAGATGCTTCCTTGGGTGAAGCTGGTGGGATCCAGGAGCATCCCCTGCAGCCCCCGGCGCTGCCGGTCCTGCTGAGCGGGGCAGCCAGCCGGGGAGAGCGACGGCCCTGCCTCCCCGAGGCATTGACATTCCCTCCGCACGCTGCTCCTGCCTCCCCTTCTTTATGGCTGTGATTTACTGACGTCACAGGCGCAGCATCGCCGAATTGAATTTACGGGAGGCTGAATTTATGATTAGAGGAATTAACCCTTCGCCACTTCGTGCCTCCCCCAGCCCCTTCTGTGTGCAGCTCGCTCTGCTCTGCAACACTCTGACAGAGAGACCCCACGGAAGACCCTAATCCCCAGAGGATAGCTGCTCCTCTGGAATGAAGGGATCAGGGAAAGGGTTCTATGGGAATCTGGGCATCCGACATTCCCGGGCTCTGCCCACAGACCTGCAAGCTGGCACTGCAGCCGCTCCATCAGGCTCCTGTCTGCTCGTTCCATGTTAACAGCCCTCTCCATAATGATGTATTCCCACTTCTGGGAGCTTTCCAAAGCATTCCCAGCAGGTATTTCTCAGCCTCGCCATCCCCTGCCCCTCCCCTCCGAATTCCACCCCTCTCTCCAGCTGGATTATTGGATAAACTGCAAGACACAGAAGCCAAACAAAGGAGAAAGGGGAGCAGAAACGAGAGGCACTTTACAGGTCACAAGCCAAACTCGCTACAGGACGCAGCTCCATGGCTGGGTTTGTGGCTGGGGGTGTTGGAATGACTCCATCCTCAGGAGCTAATTTGGGACGTCCTCTGCTCCCCGCCTGGGGAGGAAATGGCTCCTGTGCAGAAGGCACTTGTCTGTGACAGATCTCTTGTAAACAGCATAATAGCTCCGTGTCAGACACGCCGAGACATCTCTATCAGGTGCTCTGCCAAAGCCCCAGGGGAAGCTGGAGGACAGAGCGTGGTCAGCAGAGATTTTCCAGGCACAGGCTGGCTGAGATTCCGGCTGCACGGGGCCCCGGCTGAGCCAAAGGCTGGGGCAGAGCGCTGGCTGCTCATGAAAAAGGAGCTCAGTGTTGTACCTGCAGCATCACACGCCCAGTGGGCTCTCAGCTGAGCAGCCTCGCTCAGGTATTCTCATCAGAGGCACTAAAGAAACGATGGTATCAGAACTGGAGCAGGATGGAGAGAGGGTTTCCTGCTCTGGGGGAAAGTCAGAGACTTTTTTTTTCCCCAGAATGAAAATCTTGGCGCTTTTCATCAATCATCAAAACCCACTTTTATCCGGGCTTAATCACAATGATTCATGTGGGCCTTTTAATATTTTTTCCTACTCCTGTACGTGTATTCACCCCACCTTCCCTTCGTACCTACAGTCCCCAAAACCCGAGTTTCAGGTTTGGACTGAAAGTGCTGCTGTGTTTCTTTTCCTCGGGGGCTGTTGTTGAGTGAGGGGATCTGTCTTGCTTTCAATGAACCCCTCGGGGTTTCTCTTTCTGCTGGAGGCTGAAACCAGAACAATTTTCGTGGCCATCAGCGTTCCTCTGGTGATGTGATTTTTCCTCTCCAGCCTCTGAAAACCCACACCCCTGTGCCTGTGAGTCCATCCATTCATCCATCCATTCATCCATCTCCCCATTCCCACCCTTCCCTTCATTCCAGAGCAGCCCCTGGCTACGCCGAGCCATCCCGAGCTGCAGAAATCCTGCTCGAGGTGGGGAAGCTGCAGCAGCAGAAGGAGCCTTCACAGCAAATAGGCTTTATTGATATTTTATTATGCTGTTTAGCAGGACCCTGGTGCCTGTAATAAAGCATTAAGGAAGTGTAGCAGCACATTCCCATTGATCCCGTTCAGTGCTGTGATATTTCTGGCAGGACTGGGCACAAAGAAAAGGAATAATTTTGCTCCCCTCCCCTGCGCTGAGTTGCTGATGGCAAAATGCCCCGGGAGCTGGAGGATTAATTAGATTTACTGTGACCCCCAACTGAATAATCACAAACCACACGGTAAAAAGGAGAGGCTTTGGGGGTTTTTGATCCGTACAACTGCACGGTGAGGGGTCTGGAGAAATCCATGATGACTCAGGAGAGCTCAGATCTGCCCAGCCTGGCATTTCCTGGCTGAGGATGGAAATGCTCTGGGCTGGTCCAGGGGAAAGACGAGCTGGAAATCCCTCTGGGTGACAGAAGTATTTGAGGTTTTGTGTGCTCTGGGGGTCGCAGCTGCAGCCTGGCTGGGTTCCAGCACGGGGAACAACCCGCTGAGCTCTGTACCCGGCGGGCACAGGTCCCTCTGTCCCCCAAGGTGACCCCAAACCCCCTGTGCCAGCAGAGAGGGAGCCATGTGAGCCCACCAGTGACAAACCGTGGTGCAGGTGCCTCCCACAGCCCTCCAGGGGACACCTGTGACCTTCCAGAGCTTGTACAAAACCACAAACCAGAGAACAGGGGAAAACGGTGAAAAAAATGGTGAAAATGGTGAAAAGAGTGCCAGTGGCAGAACAGACACCAACTGCCTGGCCACTGCCCCACAAGCCAGACACACCAAGCGAGTGAAAACACTTTTGTTTCTTCCTCCCTGGTGCTTCCAGGGACTCTGCCACGGCCAGGCTGGAGCAGGGACCCCATTCCCAGAGCCTGCCCTGGCCCTGGGCCGGGTGTGTGCCCTGCGGGGACAGCAGCCGTGCCCCAGTGCCAGCAGCCGCGGGCTCTGTGCCTCTCCCGGCCCCTGGGGATGGGGTTTTGTGCTCCTGCTCTGCTTCACTGCTCCGGGCAGGGCTCGGCAGTGCCGGGGATGCTGTTCCCAGCTCCTGGGCACCCGGCAGCCTCTCCTGGCTCCGTGTCAGCTGCTCCAGATTAACCCGCACGCACGGATCAGACACATGGCCTTTCCAGAGGGGTGTCTGAGGAGGATTTAGCTCCACTGTCACCTGGACAGCTGCGGTTCCACACCCAGCCTGGTTAAATATTCACAGGGCGCGGAATCCTTCACAGTCCTGTCCCCATCCAGAGCTCAGGGAACAACTCCGGCTGCCCTCCCAGCGCTGTCCCGCTGCTCGCCAGCACGGGAATGACCCCCGGGCTCTGTTTGCTCCTCTACAAAAGCCCTCCCCAGGCTCTTCATCTTCCTTTTCCTGTGAAAATCGGGGTAATAATCGTAGTAACCCCTTGGATCGCTGGAAGGGGACGAATCATTAGCTCCAATAACGATCCCAGAGGTCTGAACTTCTCTTTTCGTGCATCCTGGTGCTCACAGAGGTGTGAATGTGCTTTTTCCCCTTTCAGCACCCCCTGCACCCCCTCGCTGGGACCGTGGGGACAATTAGTGGCTGTACTCTCCTGAGCGGTGTGTAAGGAGGGGGACAACCCCGTAATACCAGCCTGGGGTTTGGGCTGGATTAATGAGCTGCCGCTTGCACAGCTCTCTGAAGCCTCAGACCTCTCCGAGAGCTGAGTGTTATCATCAAACAGTGATCCATTCGTTCTGATCATGGGCTACGGCCCCTCCAGAGCCTCCCTGGTGTCATTTCCCAGAGCGCCAAAGATCTGTCTTTGCTGTTCCAAAGACAATACCCACATTTTTTTAAGGAGATGTGCAGCAAAATTGTCCATCTGCAGTGTGGGGTTGGTGATTAAACTCCTGGTAGCTGGGTTAGAGCTGAGCCTAGCAGTCACAAGGGTGTTAAAACCCGCAGTTTTCTGCTTCTGGGTCACCTGAGCACCAAAATTCCTGAGCAGGCTCTGCCCTTCATGGTGACAGTGCAGCACCTTGAACCCCCTTTCCACTGGAATTTTATCTGGCGCCAAAACTGGGAAGGAAGCTCTTAGCTCAGAGCTCGAGGAAAGCTTTAATGCGTCCAACCTCGTGTTTGAGACCTGTCTGTGCCCCCCTGCTGCTCCTGGGCAGTGTTTTCAGAGCAAAACCTGCTCCCAGGTGAGCTCCAAAGGGCAGCTTTCGTTCCTGCATCCCTCCTGGAGCTGCTGGTTCTCACCCCTGGGAAGAGCTCGGAGCCTCTGGCACTGCCATGCGCATGCAGGAGCATATTTCTGTCTGGAATAGAGGTTTTATTCTTGTAAACACTGTATTTATTATTAAAAGAATACATATATATAGGCTGGCGAATTCATATTGCACCAAAAAAAAGTCATAAAGCTCCCACTAAAGAGGCGGGAAAATGCTGTGAGGAGAACAAAGCAGGAATTTATCACCGGGTTTGGGCAATCTCAAAGCCAGGCATGGCATTGTAAATAAAATACACAGCGCTCCTTTCACCACAAATGTACCCTCAATCAGGGAAAAAAATACAAATAATGTGAGATCTGATCCGCTCCTCAATCAGGATGTGAGTTATGCTCAGGAATCAGAAAGATAAAAAATCGGGGAGATTTCTAAATCACTCAGGTCTTCAAACGCTGGGTCTTCAACTGCTGTCGGAGGGAGGAGCTTTGGGAACGAGCAAAGTGGGGTGAGGAATTTGGAATGCCTCAAATGTTGAGGTTTAATCCCAGTTTTCTTAAATTCCAGCGTCCCACAAGTGAAGACAGCCAATATTGCTCATCTTTTTGGAACAATTTTACCAAGTTCCCCACACAAAACATTTTATCCTTACGGGGTGATTTAACTCTTGTTCTGCTTGGCGCAGGCTGAAAAATTCCAGGATGGGTTTAAACCCAGAATTTCGTGCCTGAGGAGGTCCTTTTAACGGGTCTTTGAGAGGGATTAAGGAAAGCAAAGCTCACTAATGTCAGGCTTTAATTTGCCGCACTGGCTCCACGCTTGTGCTGGTGGATTTGTGGGGACTGCGAATGAAGGTGAAAGCTTTGTAGGCACTAAAACCACGGCGGCAGTGACTTGTGGAGGTCCTGGCAGGGTGTAAAATCACAGGGAACTCCCTGGCTGGGGGAATTTCAGCCCTGTTTTAAAACACAGACAAGGCAGAACCCGGCCCTGTGCGCCAGAACCTCCCAAGGATGCCGCAATGCAGAATTATTTTGTGCCTTAATGCATCTGATACTGCTCCAGAGCTATTTAAGTCCAGCTTAACTTGTTCTTGATCCCTTAATTACATCATTAGGGCCATTTCCAAATCAGTTCTGTAAAATATCTCGCTCCCGAGTCTGCGGAGAGCCATTACCCGAGTTCTGATCCATTTCCCTGATAAGACTGATTAAGTTTTAGTGAGGCGCTGCTTCCTCTGGGTGCTGAAGGCGCCAGAGAGAGTCTGTGCCTTTGGGTGACAGCCTCTTCAGGTGACATTCAGGTCTGTGGGGTTTGGAACACTCCGGGGATGTTTTGGTGGCCGCAGCGGTGTGGTGGGGGTAGCTCAGAGCGCGGCTGCTTTGTACAGATAATACCGGGGGTTTTATCGCAGTGCTAACCCGCGTCCCGTGGCTCCCAGGGGTGCCCGGGGTGCTCGGAGGGGCGGCCAGGAGGGGGATGAGCAGCAGGAATTGTCATTCCACGCCTCGTACAGCTGGGGGCTCCGAGGCACAGCAGCACCGAGGGCTCTGCCCGGCCGAGCAGTGCCTCGCTCCTTCCCCGCGCCGGGAGAGCCCTTGTGGGTTCTCCTGGTGCCCGATGTCGCTGTCCCGCCCGAGACGGGTGAAGAAAACGACGGAGTCCAGGCTTATGGACAAGGGGAAGCGCTTTGATAATTTTCTGACTACTTTTATAGGATAGATGGCAAAAGTGTGTTGAGTGGCAATAGGTAATTTGTTCCTCGGCCATCCAGCCCTTGAGAGGATTGGCCAAGTTTTAAGATACCTATTCCAAAATATTTTCAGAGTTAAAGCCATAACAAAGCAAAACAGCCTGCGGGGGCAAGAAGTTGATGGAACTGTGACCTTGTTTAAAATAGTTTACATAGGAAAGACAGTCTGCTCACAGAATATTGAGAACAGGCTGAAGAATTTCTCCACTTCCAGCTTTTTAGCACCGACACCCATCAGCCAGAGGGTTCCATCTCCAGCTGGAATAAATCCTCGCAGCACCACGGGGCTCTCGCCGCCGGCTCGGCGTTCCCCTGTGAACACCCACGGCAGCTTTTCCTTCCCAAATTCATCCGCGGGGTCCTTTATTAACCTGGGAATGAGGCTGTGCCTGCCCTGCTCGGCCTCGGAGGCCCTGGCCACACGCAGCGCGGGTTCCACACAAACGCAGCGAGCCAAAAACCTCTTTATTGGAGGAGCAGGTGTAGAGCTCGGCAGGATAAACACGGCTCCATCAGGAGGGGAGAGCGGCCTCGCCGCAATCACTGCTCCTGCGAGCTTTAATCATCCTGCTCTTTGTGCTCCGCGGAGAAGCCCCCGTGATCCATCGGGACTTTGAAGTCTGGTTGTGGAAATGTAAATGGAATGAGGGTTTTTCTTCTGCCCGCTGCTGCCCTCCATCCTTCCCCGCGCCACGGCGATCCCAGCGCCTTTGTCTCCCCCCTCCCCACCGCCTTCCCTGGCAAAAAGTTAATAAAAAACAGGAGCGGAGCTGCCCCCCGTTCGTCTCCAGATGTGCCGAGCCTACCGGGACACGAAATGTTCTCCTAATTAAAAATAAAGAGGGGGCTCAAAGGGAGAATTTTGCTGCTGGTTGGGTTTTTTAGAGGAGCTCAGCCTGGCTTTTGAGAGGAGCAAGGTGTGTTCAGGCTGCTCTGTGTGGGTCTGCTGTGCTCCTCTAATCACTTTATTGTCCCCCTTCCTCACAGAAGGAGAGAATTCCCTGAGGTCTGATGTTCCCACAAGCCTCAGAAAAATACTCATTTTTTTGTCTCTACTATCTTTTTTTGTTTTTTGGTTTTTTTTCTTTCTGGGATTTGGTGACACCTCCCAGCATCCACAAACCCCTGGAGCTTAACTGAGCTTTTCTGGGTGTTTGGGGAAAACAAACTCATCATCAGTAGAAGTGAATTTGCTATTCCTGGAGAAAATTCTGAGGATTCAGCAAAGGGGAAATTAGAACAACAATTAAAAAAGAGGAAAAGTGCTCTTCCAGACTGCTCCATTGTGGGCGGTATTTTATTTTGGATCCAGTGTAGATCCCAATGTGCAAACGCCAGCTTGGAAAGAGTCTCCAAATCTGGTGGACTCCACAAACTGGGAGCGTGGCATCCTCTCTCTGCAAGAGAATTTCAAATTGATGCCATTTCCTGCCTTCCAGCAGCCACTGGGTCCTCAACCAGCGATGTGCTGCTGATGGAAAACACCCTGGCATGGTGATTCCTGAATTTGATGGCTTGGAGGGAAGTTTGCTGCTGGGCTGGGGAGATTCTGTGCTCAATTACAGAGAGTGTGTTATGAATTGAGCAGGTGAGGGGCTGTCTGTGCTGCCTGGTGACTCCAATCTCTCCGGAGGAGCAGCTGAGGTCAGCCCAAGTTCATTACTCTGCCAGCAGTTTATGATTTCTTTGTTATGGAGGTTCAATACCGATTGATTTTCAAATAAACTTCTTTTTTTGGGAGCCCAATTTAATAAATTCACTTTATTGTGCGGGCTTTGATGTTATTTTCCATGCGATCAGCATAAAGCTTTTCCCTTGATTCCCCCACCATTGGTTTTCAGACCTTGAGGCTCTTCTCTCCCTCTCTCCTGATCAAAAGCTGGGCAAGGGCTGAAGCTCAGCTGAGGCTCAGCTCTAGGGGCCAATTTCGAAGCTGTAATTCAGGAATTCAGCCAGCCCAACACACTTTTTTTACCCGAGCCCGTATTTTCCCAGGTATTTTTGGTTGGAATCAAGGAATTTCAAATCTTTTTAATGAGTATTAACAGATGGGAAATTTCAAGTGCTTGAGCACTTGCATCACGGTGCAATTTCGATAATAATTGTGGCCATTCCCCAGGGATGTGTGGGAATCAGCTTGGCAAAAAGGGATCTTCTCCACTCATCCAAGCAAGGAAACTTTATCCACTGTGCAAACCCAAATGCTCTGGAAAACAGGAACTCCTGCCAGCCCTAAACACAGAACCCCGTCAGAACGCGCTGTCAGAGGGAACTGGGCAGGGATCTGGGAATCCCGGAGGATGACTGGCAGGAGCACGGCAGGATTGGTTCAGGTGAAAGCAATGCGGGCAGTCCTTGGCCGTGCAGCTGACCCCATCAACTGGGACAAATTACTTTTGAAGATTTCTCCCCAGACTTTTCCTTGGGAAAACGTTTTCTCCCATCCTCAATATAAATTTATTCAGTCAATTAAAAATCACCTGCAGCTGCTACCAACCCTCTAGACCTTGCTTGGCATTGGAGGAGGTGGTTTTGGCTGTAACCACACCATGTTTTAGGCGCTCTTTCCCCAGGTGTCAGCAATTCTCTCCCTAGGTGTTTCCACTAAAGCCAAACGTCCCCAAATCCCCATCACCTGGGGCACCACCTCTGCAGGAGATTTATTGAGCAGCTCAAGCCCCTGCCCAGCTTTTGGGATGTTCTGCTTGAGGTGGCGCTTTCTGTTGGGCTTGTTTGGGTTTTTTGTTTGTCTGGGTTTTTTGTTTTTGTGCGTTTCCAGTTTGCAGTCGCCCCTCGCTGGAGCTGTAGGGGCCGGCTGATTTTCCCCTCTGCTCTGCCTTCCTCGACCTTGGAGCTGCAGAAAAAGGTAGGAAAAACTTTCTGTTGCTGCTTTTTGTGCGCCTCTCTCCGGCCTGGAGTGCCAGGGGAAGGAGGGAGAACCTCTCTGGGGGAGATGAGCGTGTTTTAAAGAGCAGCGATATCCGTCAGTGAGACAGCAGCTGCTCTGCAATTCATTTCCAGCTCTGCTGCCTCCTCCTCCTCCTCTCGGCCCAGAAATGTCGACACAGCACTTTTCTCTCTCTTGGGCTGTTTATTGAGGGGGTTTTAAAATGCTTTCAGTGTGTCTAGGGGCTGTGTCGAGGAAAGGACAAAGAAAATTCGGGAAAGCTCTGAGTCTGTGCAGCCCCGCACCCCTCCCTAACTTTACCAGTGGCGGATGAGTTAATTTTACCCAGGCTGAGCCACAGGAGGCCTGAGGAGCATCAAGGGGAGCTGCTAAAATCCATCCAGCAGTGCCCATCTGTTGATGTGGCATTTGCAGCCTGTCCCCGTGCTCCTCGGGAAGGTCACAGGGCACCGAGGGCGTCCGGGAGCGCGGCTCGGCAGCTTTTTTTCGGGAGGTGCGGGACGCAGCCCGGCTGCTGTCGCGGGGAAGGGCAGGGAAGAAATTGGCGGCTTTTTTTTTTTTTTGGGTGTAAAACGTGAAAAAAATGGAGTTCTGGTATTCCCTGCGAGCACCTGAGTCGCTGTGCGTAGCCAGAAGCATTCCCGAGGTTGTCCCCGAGTCCGGCCCTTTCGCACCCGATGCTCTCTGGCCTTGCCTGTGCCGGAGGTCTCCATTAGCAGCTCGTTTTTTGGGGCGTTTTCAGGGAAACTTGGGCGGTGTCCCTAACTACGGAGCGAAACCCCTCGTCCTGCCCCGAAACTGGGCTGGGTTTGCTAAAACCGGGAGTTTTGTCCTCGTATCGGGGCCGTTTGCAGTCGCGTTCTGGGGAAGATGAGTAAAGAGAGCCGTGGTTTTGGTGGGTGGTGGATGGGAGTTGTTAAAGGAGCGTTTTGCACCTCCTGATAGTCGGGATATACCGAGATACACCTCTAGACAGGCTGATTTAACAAAGATTGGTAAAAAAGGAGTGTTTGCTAAAAAAAGGGGGAGAAACTGCCATACACAGCTGAGCCTAAAGCTGAAAATCTCCTCGGGAGCAGGTGGTTTTTGGCGCTCCAGTGATCGTTGGTTCATTGTTTCTCCATTCTGCTAAGAGAGATTTAAAGAGCATTTTGGGGTTGTTTTTTCGGCCTGGTCTGACGGTTTGAGGGGGGAAATGATGTGTCTGCGTGTCGGAAATTCCCTGGGATGGTTTTTCTTCGAGCGCCTGTCCTTTATTGCCGCTGCTCCCGTGATGCAAACCCCGTCCGTCCGACGGCACCGGGGGCTCCGGGAACGCTTCCTTAGCCTGCCCCAAATCATTCGGGATCCTCGGGAGCAGCCGATGAACGTGCTGAAAGGTTTAAAATGTGCGCCGCTGGGTTTATCCGGGGTGATGAAAACGCTGCTTGCTTTAAGTCAGGAAAGTAAATCTTCCCTTCTAAAATTCCCCTTCTTTCTACAAAATTAGAGGGCCGAATGGTCACCTGGAACTCCTTCCTGGGGCAGCGTTTGGGTTCAAAAGCTGTTGTTTCGGTGGAAAAAAAAAGTTGATTTATGCCAGCTGAAGATGTGTTTCTGAAACTGCTTTTAAAGCGTAGCGTTCCTCTCTCAGCATCCCTGCGAGATAAGGATTTACTGCAGCTGTTGGAGAAATGCAAATTTTAATTTTTTTTTTCCTCTCTCCACAAAATATGTCTCCTCATAAAAATGCTTCTTTGGCGTGTGAAAGTATTTCATGAGCATCTTTAGGTTTTTGATGGGAGATGGGATCCCAGAAAGCTAAACTTTTTTTTTCCTTTTTTTTTTGAGCTTTTTTTTTTTTTTAGAACGCTGAGGTTTTTTTGCTCGCGGTGTCAATTATTTACATTTTCCCCGATGATAAAAAAGTGTGATAAATGGAAGCAGGCAAGTTTCTCATGCACACAGAAAATGGTGTTTGGGGAGAGTGAAGAAATTGCAGTGTATTATGGTGTTTCAGGCAGCTCTGCCAGTGACAAGCTTAAGCTTAAAATAAGAAAATCCTGGGTTCAATTTTTATTTGGCAGTTCTCTTTTCTTGCCTTTTATCAGCTCCTGCAAAGCAGTCCACGCTTAAAGAGCGGAATCAATACCCGGGAAGGGTCAAGCAGCTTACAATTCATTACATGTGTGTGCTTCTGTCTGACAATGCGGTTCTTGTTTCTCGTTTCTCCTGTCAGCTGCTTCTCGGGAAAAAAATAAAAAAAAAAACATAAAAGAAAGGAAAGAAAAGCAGGAATAGACAAAAAGACAGAGATATTTACCTGAGTTGTTGAGGGAAATGGAAGTGGACAGGTTTCCTAATGTTACATGCCTAGAACAGAAAGGATTCCTCACCCTGCTCCTCTGTAAATGCTGGAGAAGCCTTTGTGCTGTTCGCAGGGAGCCTCAGCTCCAGGATTCCCCACTAATTCCTTCAGAAATGTGCCCGAGATGCTCCTTGGCCTGGCAAGAATTGTTCAGCAGATCAAAGGCGAGCAGCAGGGAATTGTTGGGCTCTTTTCCCGGTTCTGTCGCTGGACGTGCCCAAGGCAATCCGATCCTTATTTTTTTCCCAGAGTTTGTTGTTGGTTTTGTTTTTTTTTTTTTTTTTTCTTCTCCTTGTTGTGGGGCAGGAGTAGAGGCAGCTTTGGGAAGGGTCGGGATGTAAAACTGCTGGAAAAATCCCTGCTGGGGAGGGATCCCTCTGGTGATCCAACTTCACCACAAGTCCCAACCTAACTCAGCGTTCTCCCCAGTCCAGTGGTGTCTGCAGGTGCCCTTGGAGGTCCCAACCATCTCCACTCAGCCGTGCCCAGCTGGGAGCTGTAAATCCAGGGACAAACCTTGGGCTGGGGGTCCTGCCCCAGCAGCTGGAGCTGGTTTTCCTGGTGCTGAGGTGGCGGAGGCAGTTTGAGACTGGTGGGATGTCACGCCAGCCCTGGGGGGGCAGTGTGAGGAAGGGGAAATTGCAGAGTAAAGTCAAAATTATATCAGGAGAGGTCCTGGGCTGTCTCCCGTAGTTCCCTGCTGTCACTGATGGAACCTCCGTGGATATCTTGGCTGGAATCTCCCAGTGAAAAGCTCCTGGAGAGCTTAAAAGAGAGAATTTGGGTCTGGGTCTGCCTCAGAGGGGGTTTTTGGGACCACTTGATCGCAGCCAAGTGTCTGGGAGGGCTCGGTGACAAAAACTTCTAGCCTTGTGAAGCTCAGATGGATGTTTTTTGCACAGGATCATCCTGCAGGTTGTTTTTAGCCAGGCCTCGTTTACTTTTGTGTTTTCTGGGCGGGTGAGGGAAGACCAAAAGGAGATTTGGTTTTTGCAGCGTATTAATGCAGCCCCTCTTCGGGGCTCCTGAGGTTTCAGGGTTCCTCTGCAGGGGAGGGAGGAATCAGCACTGTCAGCTTTTCTACTTTTCTACCTTTTCTCCCATCTTGAGCTCACAGGAGAGGTTTGGTCATGGAAAAGTGGGGCTGGTGGGACTTGGGGATCATCTAATCCATCCCCTGATCCCCTCCCCTACTGATTATACCACACTAACCCTGGTGGAAGTCCCTAAAATCCACCTCCAACACAGATCCCATGCACTCAGCGGTCTGTTATTTACCCTCAGCATTAAAAGTTTATCCTAAGAAGAAATTTAAACCTCTCTTTCCCCATCTCCTTGACTGCAGCTTCACCCTGCTTCCCCCTGCCCTGCCTCCCATGGCCTGAAGGATAATTGCCCTCTTCTCAGAACAACCTTTTACATGAGAGAAACCTGCTCTATCTCCGGCTCAGAAAACTCTTCCCTGGGCTGGCAAAGGTCAGATGAAATTGCCTTTCTTTGAGGCTTGGATTTCCTAAGCCTCCCCATCCATCTCCTGGACGTGCAGGGTGTTGATACAGAGCCCGAGGTGAGGTTTTGTTCACCAGAATCCCACTGAACAATTGAATTCCCACACCCTGCCGGGGTGGGATGGCAAAAAGCAGGGCTCCAAAAGCCAGGATAAGTCCATACCTGTGTGTCAGAGCCACAGACTGTTCGTTTTTTGCAGCAGAGCTGTTGGCTTTGGCTGGGGAAGGGACCTGCCAGTGTCACCAACCTTCCCCCAGCTGGCTTTGGCCGCAAAAGCTGTTTCCCAGTGGGATCTGCTCACGCAGCTCGTGCCCTCTGGGGCTGGCACCAATGCGGTTCATTCTCCCTGCTTGGCAATCAGTAGAATCCCTTGTCTCGGGAAGCTCTGGGTCTGGTTTTATGCCCTGAGCTTCTCCAGAGCGAGATGCAATCCCTGTCAGTGCTGACAGCTGCAGCTTTCCACGTTAGCTGGGAAAATATGCAGGAATAAACGGCTCGTGCATCTCCTTCCCGAGCCTGGCACGGCTCTCCTGTCATGTTTTCCCCCAGAACTCGATGTTTGCAAGTCTCTCTGCTTAAAGTCAGATCAGCTCCAGGAACAGAGCACACGAGAGCTACAACTTTCTCCCTCTCCCTCCCCTCAGCCTGAGTGTTTACTTTGCAGCCGACTCTGCTTGAGCAATTTTTTGAGAGCACAGTTTATATTTGCCTATGCAAATCAGCTGAGCAAATATGCTAAGGAGCTCCAAAGATAGATCAGGAAGTCTCAGCACATGCCCAGCCCACAGGAAAATCATCCCAGGCCATTTTTGGTCTCTGTTAACCCTCCTGCCTTCACTGGTTTTGGGGTTTTTTTGGCAGGGAGGTGCTGTCCCACCTCTTGGGAGCCCGTGGCGTGGCTGTTCTGCACCAGGAGCGCACGCATCGTTGTGCATTCAGAAATCAGTTGTCTTTCGTGTCCTTTTATTGGAGAACAAGCAGTTCCAGGAGCTGCAGGAGTCACAGCCAGCTTTCCTTCAGCCCCGTGATTTACGCTGGAGTCTCTGGTGCCTCGTAAAATTCTGCTCTTCTGAGGCTCTGGGCGCGGTTGGAGAGTTCATAAAAATCCTCTTCCCTCTGGGTGCTCTCCGAGCTGGGCCCAGTTGTTGCCTTTCCTTTCGGGGCAGGGAAAGCATTTGACCTTTCTCCTTGTGAGTTCCTGCCAGCGGTTATAAAATAGCAAAAAAATGGATTTTCCTTTGAAACTGGTGGATGGCTGAGATAGATTCCAACACCTCCTGAAGACCCCTGCCTTCCTAATTTGATTTGGCCTCCCTGCACGAGGGGAAATGAGCTGCTTGTCATTCACGGGGCTGACAAACAGCTCCTGCAGAATGAGCTGTTCAGCCGGAAACGTTCCGGCACAGCGTGGCCACGCTCCTCTGGAGCACAAGTGACTTCACTGGAGAGTAATTACTCCACTTTGGAAGAATGCTAATTACTTTGGAGAGGGTTTTTATCCTGGAATGAAAACCTGCTTGTCGCAGTGTCCTTTGGGAGGCGTGAGGGAATCGTTTCCCTGCTCCAGACGTTTTCAGATGAGGTCTGAAGAGGCAGGGGCTGTTGTGGTGCTGAGGCTGGGGAAGGAAATGGGGTTTCAGCAGCTCTCTGGGATGGTTTATAGCAGGGTCGATTTAACCTTGGAGCATGTGGAAGGCGACACAGCTTCTCAGTGCTGTTTTTAGCTGAGTTTCCTCAAGAAATGAGCCTTACATAAGCAGTGTCTGTATCCATAACTTCTGCACCATTAACCGCTCCAGCCGTGTTTAGCACAGCACAGAAGGCACCAGGGGTTGGGGTTGCACGAGTTTGGGTGCTCAGAGAGATCCTGTGCTGAGGGAGAGGCTGCGGGATGTCATTATGCTGGTAAAACATGGAATTACCTGTGGAGTGGGATGGCTGAAAGTTCTTCCCCTTGAAAGGAAAGCCCTCAAATGGCAAAGCCCATCCCACCACACTCCCAGGACTGATTCCTGTCTGTCATTTTATTCTTGGTGGTTTAAGTCTTCAGCAGCCCCACAAACTCTTCTCTCAGACTGAGCTGGAGCCAGCTCTGAGGAGGAAGAGCTGTTGCTCATCCTCTTCTGTAGGTGCTAAAAAGCGAGAAGCAGAGAAATTCTTCAGCCTTTTCTCAATACTCTGTGAGCAGACTGTCTTTCCTATGTAAACTATTTTAAACAAGGCCACAGTTCCATAAACTCCTTGCACCCGCAGGCTGCTTTGCAGGATTGTTATGGCTTTGGCTTTGAAAATATTTTGGAATAGGTCTCTTAGGACTTGGCCAATCCTCTCAAGGGGTGGATGGCCGAGGAACCAATTACCTATTGCCACTCAACACACTTTTGTGATCTATCCTATAAAAGTAGTCAGAAAATTATTAAAGAAAAGCTTCGGCTTCCACTTGTTCATGAGCCTGGACTCTGTGGCGTTTTCTTTATGCACCTCGGATGTAACAGCGACACTCTTCCTATTTCGCTGTCCCAGCCCAGGCTCGCTGGAAGCCAGAACATTTCCCTTGCAGCCCTGCCGCTGGGGATTGCTCTCTTGGAGAGCTGCAGGAGGGGAGGAGAGCTCTGCAGCAGATCCTCCCAGACAGAGTCAGGCGGCAGCTCGGGGTGGTTGTGGTGGCTCTGCAAATGCTTCACTGTGCTCGCAGCCAGAAGCAATCTCAGTCTGGAAGGCTTTGCTAGGTGGATTCTAACCCCTTCCCCCTCAGCTCTGCAAGGCGAGGGGCAGCCCTTGCTCCTGAGGACCTGAATTGTCCAAACTCGCTGTCCAAATGAACATTTTGGGTGGAGATTTGGTATTTTTCACGTGACTGCATGAAGGAGGCAGCACCTCTGATCTGCTCACCCGGGTGAGAAGGGAAGGAACAGAGGAGGAAAGTTCTGCTGCCTGACCCGAGTTTGCTTTGGGGTAGGGATTGCTCCTCACCTCCTTCCCTTGGTTACCTGAGGAGCCAGCCTGGATAATGTGCTCAATTTAACGCCTTCTCCTGGGTCTTGGACGTGCTGGTGAGGTGTCTCTGAGCAGAATCGGGATCCATCTGCTGTGACTCTGCAGAATAACGCAAAGGGGGAAGAGAATACTGGAAAATGGGAAAATCAGCCCTGCTGGGGCACAGGGGCCACTTCTCGGCATGGTGTGCACCCAGAGCAGAGAGGTTTGGGGGAAAAGGACCTGGTTTTGGGTCCTGTCATCACAGCTCAGGCAGGGCTGCAGGCAGGTTTGTTGTCATTCTCAGGAGTTTGTCCTCCCGGTGAGGGGGCGTTCAGCCCTTTTTGCTCCTGGTTGTGCCACAGCTGAGTCAAATTTGGGGCAGAGGGACCTGACTGCCCCAGGGCACAGCGAGGTCACCCTGTCCCCAGCCAGAGCAGGACAGGGGACCCCCCCTTGTCCTATTCCAGCCCTGCCTAGTGCCAGGACAGCTGTGGGAAGAGGCTCTTGGCGGTGTCAGGGTGACCCTGCAGAGCCCTCTGCCTTGTCCCCAGTATCCCCACTGGTCCCTGCTGGTGCCTGGTGACAGCCAAATGCCTGCTGGAAGGGCTGGCACCTTCCAGGGGCTCTGGGATGTGTTCCCAGATCCAGGCACAGCAGGGAGGATTTTTTTGTTGTTTGGTTTTGTTTTTTTTTTTGTTTTTTTTTTTTTTTTGTTTGTTTGGTTTTTTTTGCACGTGTCAACATTAGAAAGCAAAAACCAGCCAGGGAAACGTTGAAGGATCTCTCGCCCAGCCCAGCTCTTGTGCTTTTGTTTGTCAACACTTATTTTTGTTTCCTGACACGAAGTGGAAACATTTGGTCAGTGTTTGGCTCGTGTCCCTGCTGCTTTCCCTGTCTCCTGCAGTGTCACTTGGAAGGACATTCCAGGCTTTTTTAGACATTTCTGTCAGGCATGAACCTGTAAAATGTTTTGGGTGGGGGGTAACAGTGTTTTAATCCCAGGAGATTTGGTTTTGTTTTTCTGGCTCCAGGGCTGCTGTTTGGTGGAGGGAATGTCCTCAAAACCTTCTGCAGAGCTGCTGAACTTGTGATCATTTACTTTAGCAAATGAGGGGATGGCACACAGGAGCTGGACAGAAGTAAAAATGATTTGGCTGAGCTGATGCTCAATGGTCCAAGTCTTAGTTGGAGTCTTAATAATTTTAATGCAATTACCCTCACAATTATGGTCAGATAAATCAATGCTCAGAGATCAGGGGAATCTCGAATCTCTTTGTTTTGTTCTCTGTCGGGAGTGAAATCCCCTGCCAGGAGGGATGGGACTGTGACAATCTCTCCTGGGACAGCTCCTCCTGCCGACCCCATGGTGGCACAGTGGGAGTGGGGGTTTATGGCAGGGAAAGCCTTTCTCCCTTTCTTGGGATCACTGGGAGAGCTGGGAGCCAGGATTTGGCCAAGCAGGGCTGGGAATGAGTGACCAGGACAGCCACAGTCACCGGTGTCCTGCTCTTCCCTGGGGCTGCACAGCTGGCACATGCCTCAGTGGGAGCCTGGATTTATGGATTTCACCTCAGCCTTGCCAGCTCGAGGGACCTTGATTTCCATCTTGAAGCTCTCCAGTTCCCAGTCACCCTTGCTTGCTTTATACCTCTCATTTCTGGTCCTTTCCCCCTCTGACAGGTTCTGTAAATCACCCCTGCAGAGGGTTGCTCTTCCCTGGCCACCGGGGCAGGCTGGATGTGAATCCCTGGGCTTGTTCCTGCTTCCAAGCTGCTCTTCCATGCCTCTTTTCAGGCAGCTGAAGCTGAAAGGATTGGTTCTGAGCAGTGGCTCGGAGCCTGCCTGCTCGAGGGAGCTTCCCTGTAGCCTGGAAGGATTAGCTAATGTGGTGAGGTACACTCGTCTGGTTACCCGAGTGCTTTGTTCCTGCTTTTCCAGAGAGGAATTGCTGACTCCCATCCATGTGCGCTCTCCAACTGCGTTTCCCGGAATCTGCATCCTTTTCCAGGTGCCAGAACTCCATCAGAGCAGAGGAGGGGGCATAAAAAGGGCCCCTCAGTTTAACACTTTCACCTACGGTGTTGATAAAAATTCCATCCTTGCCCCTGAACTTCCTCGGTGACATCTGCATCGTTCCGTTCCTCCCACAAACCAACCCCAATTATCCTGCTGCTCCGGCTGCCTGTTCAAAGCCCCTCGGGGCAGCTGGTGCCTGGATGTTTACTCCAGCCAGAGCAGCCAGCTAGGAAGTGCAGGTCCTAAAACAATACCAGTAATGAGGCTTTTCACTCTTTCTTTGCTGGCCTGGGTGTGTATCCCTCTTTTTTCTCCATCCTGAAAGAGCAAAACTTTAGTATTTTTAGGGCTTTTTTTTTTTGTACCCAGCAAGCTTCCCTGCAGGGCCAGGTGTTTGGATTCACCAAGCTGTGCTGGCTGGGATTGTCTCCTGGGGTGAGGATCTGGAGGATGCTGCAGCCAGCCAGGGAGTTGTGCTGTCTGTACGAACTTTCCACGAGGCTTTTGAGGGCTTTTTCCTTTTTGTTCAGGATGCTTTGAATGTGGTTGCTCATGATATGAATGAGGCTTTGTGTGTGTGTGTATATATATTTTTATATATATATATATATATATATCTTTGTGGTAGGAGACATGCTCTGGCACGTGTGTGCTCCTACGGAAGGTGGTTTTATATACATTAATTTTATATTTAAAGGGTGTTTGCATGCGCAGGGACCTCCTCAGGCAGAATCCTTGGAGAAGGAGGTGCCTGAATGGAACATTCACTGGGATGTGGGAAATGGGAATCAGCTCCTGCCAAAATCCAGTGCAGAGTTCAACAGGCATCAGGCAGCTACTGGGACATTTTGGGAGGTGCAGGGATTTTGTCTTGTCCTGAGTGGTGAGGCATGAACAGACCTGGATAAAATGTCTACAAATAAGGGGTCATTCTGTGGGGTCAGCTGGCAGGGCTGGAGTCCCCGTGGCCACCCCCAGGCATGTTCTGCTCTCTCCATCCACATCCCAGGAGCATGGATATATTCCTTTCTCTGCTCTGCCTCAAGAGCAGGATTTTCCCCCAGGTTTGGATGTTTTGTGATGCCCTTGGGGCATCACCTGTACTCCTCCCCAGGCGAGAAGGCACTGACTGGCTCAGCTTCCCCAGAATCCTGGCACTGCCTTCCCCTGCCCTTGAAGGCAAGGGGAGATGAAGAGATAGTGCCTGGCTGGCCACCAGGACGAGTGGTTTTCATTAAAAGTGTGTGAAAAGCCTTGCTGTTTTTCAGCAGTGATTAAATGAAAATATATGTACACACCAGAGACCTGATGTCAGCCCCGTGGGCAACGCAGCCCGAGATGAGAGACTGAAGAAATAAGAAATTGTCACTGATGTTATGAATTCGCTGTGCCCCCGGGTCCGAGGGTTTTCCTTGATGACAATTTTTTAATATAGTGCATTGAGATCGCTTTGAAGCCAAGAATTCCGAGCGCAGCTGGCAAAAAGGAGGGATTTGCCACGCAGGGGCCTGGCAAAGGCAGGGATTCCTTTCAGACAGCCATGAAAAGTAAACTGGGGGCAACCCAAAAAGCACTTCAGGGCTCTCCTGCCTTCTGAGCAATGACCAAAACACTTGGGGGGGTGGATTAATCTGGATTTTTATCCCCTGGGGGTCAGGAGGGAGCTCTGGATGCTTTTCAGGGCAGCAAAACCACCAGATTTGCCTCCTTACAGCTGGAGGTGTCGCAGCTTTTTTGACCCCTTTGCTGCCCTCAGCATCAGAATCGGAGATGCTCAGCAAGTGCCTGCTGAGATATTGCCCCACAAGCGTTCCCTGCGCCTCAGCAAGCTGCAAATGCGGGTCAGGGCTCGGGTGGGAGGCAGGCAGGCAGCTCCCCTCATCGCTGGTGCTCGTTGGAGCTTTTTAGGCCAGCACAGACTTCTCTTCCTTCTCCCCTGAGTTTTATAGCTCACCTTTAAATTCTCCTTAGAGAACAGAGCAGGCACAAAGGCAGCTCAGGAAGGGCGAGAGACATCCTTGTCAAAATCCTTGCTGTCAAAAATAGCTGCCTGAGACGTTCTCCCTCCTGCTGCTTTGAGCTAAATTATGATCATAACTCGCTGTCCTCGGGTTTTTACAGCTCTGTGCGTCCTTCCCTCCACAGCATCTCCCAGCCCCGGGTAGCTGCAGGGCCCAGTCCCTTCCTCTCATGTCAGACATCACAGGCAGCGAGTGCCGAGGCTGCAGAGATCGAGGCTGCCGGATCAAACAGCCCCGAATGAACGTGGAACCGGTGGCTTCATTAGTGCCGGCCTTTGTAGGGCTTTGGAAACCTCCTTGCAGCAGGGGGGGAGGGAGTGTGGGGTCACTGCTGCTGGAGGAAGGGGACAGGGCTGTTTGGGGTGTGCAGCTGCCCAGCTCAGCCGCTCACAAGTGGATTTAAGCAGTTCTTGTTGGCTTTATGTTTGTTTTGGGGCAGAGCTGGTGGTCGCCTTTTCAGCTGTGCCCCCCTCGCTTTCCCTCTTCTGCACCTCCTTAAATCTTCAGGGTGCGTCCTGCCCAAACTTGATCCCGTTTTATCCTCCCCTTGCTGAATCAAAAGCTGGATTTGCAGACCCTCAGGTGCTGAAAGCAGCAGTCCTCTGCTTATTTTTTCTTTTTTCCTCTGCACAAGTCTGCTCCTGACCTGCACAGAGAGCCCCGGGTACGTGCCAGGTCACACCATGGGGAGGTGACGCAGGGCAAGGTAACCTGGATTACCCTCTTGTGTGCTTTTCATGGATTTTGCCATTGATCCCAAGTTCCCCGATCCCAAAATCCCGGAGGATTTTGAGCCTGGGGGTTTATTTCCCTCACTAACCAGCTTGTGATGCCCTTGCAGGCACAGCGTGGGTACCCTGCAGCAGCCCCTGCTCGTGCTCTGTGCCCTCGGTGAGGGTCTGGCTCTCTCTGCCAGAGCAAATGCAGGAATCCTGCAGCTGGGAGAGGCTGGACTGAGCACCCGGAGTGAGAAAAACCCCAGGGGTGTGCTGAGGAGACTTTATTCCTTTGCTGGAGGAGTCCTGGCTGGGAGGCAGCCGCTGACAGGGCTCGGAGAGGCTGTGGTGGGAGCACAGCTCAGTGCAGGGGCTGGGGTTTGAGGGGGATGGAGAAGGACCAGGCTGTGAGGGCATGAAAAACCTCCCTGCTGGAGGTGCCCTGTGCCTCTGGCTCTCCTGGGCTGAGGTGGTGAACGCAGTGATCAATACTTTAATCAGCAGCGCCGCTGTAACTTGCCCGAACTGGGAGGAAAAGAATCCCAGAGATGAATTTGGGGCGCTGGAGCTCCCCTGTATGAATAATTAAATCACTGAGGCAGGTGGGAAGGGGCAGGGGTGGGATGTGGCCCTGCCAGGCTCGCAGCAAGGACAGTTCCCGCACTGGAATGTGCTGCTGCCCCTCTGAAGAGGGAGCTGGGAAATGCCAATTTAGCGATTGCTGTGGCCAGTGGAGCATTTGTCACCTTTCCCTGGGCTGAGCAGCCTCTGGCTGCTGTTCCTTGCTCGTCCTGGAGCCCCTCAGGGATGACTCGAAAGCCCTGCCGGTGCTGTGCCTTTCTCTCGCTTTTTCTCGAGGGGATTTGTCTCTGTCCACAGTGTTCCAGACAGATGAGCTCCAACACGGAATGTGAGGTCTGCGTGGTCCCGGGGCTCCTGGAAATCAGCCTGACAAACTTCAGGTGCCCAAAGGTCTCGTTTTGAAGTGTGAACGGACTGGCACAGGCAGAAGAAATCCCTTTGAGCCCGTGAAATCCATGGAAGGAAAGGGAACTTTTTGGGGCTCAGGTATTTGGGGCAAAGCCATGTGATTTTTTTTTTTTTTT
>VZTI01005530.1:77905-102832 GCA_013397865.1 Struthidea cinerea
TTTTTTTAAAGGATTAGCTGAGTGGAGAACCCCGTGGGGATAAGGAAAAAAAGGCTGTTCTGCAGTGATTCAGGAGTTTTCTTTTAATTTAAAAACTAAGGGCAAAGTCTGCTGGCGTTAGGATTTTAATTAGGGTGAATTAAAAGCTTAGAGGATGGGAAGGTGGAATTATCTGTAAATAAATAACTCAACTCTTGAAATCTCAATGTACAGCATCAATAGAGAGGCCTGAGGAGGGCAGATGTGGGTGAAAACCCTGCTGGGGCACATGGAATAAACACAGGAGAACGAGGGATGGGTTTCAGTGCTGCCACAAGGAACTTGTTCGGCCTTTAAGAGGCCCAGACAGTTTGTGATAAGGGATGAGATCTTCTTCTGCTGCCAGCGAAGAAATATTGGCAATAAAACTGCTTTTAGACTGTCCCACGATGCGATTAATTTCCTAGATTCTATTTATTTTTTTGTGATGAATTGGAAATCCCATTTCCCATTGATTTTCTCAGTTAGAGGGACGCTGCCTGCACCGAGCAGTGAGCTCAGGGCAGCAACCTGAATTACTCACACCTGCTTCAGTCTCATCATTCCCATCAGGGTGAGTTTAGTTCCATTTGGCAGCTTTGAAAGGACCACACCACAGCCCCCCCAGACCTGTAAAGCATCGAATCCCCTCCTCCAAAGCATGTTCAGCTCAATTTGCCTCCAGGTTTACATCCCCTGAGCCCTTGGTCAATAAGTTTTCCTCTTCCCCCCTCCCCCTGCCAAATAAATTGGCCTCCAATTAAATCCTTGGAGAACATCCAGATAAAATTGTTGTAGCTCCTGTTTTACTTCTCAGGGAGAGGAGATGAAGATTTCTTTTTAAAAGCCTCATGCAAATGTGCAGCTCTTGCTGCCGTTCAATAAAGTTGATCATTTTACTGAGGAAGTATCAATGCAATTTTCCACACCACTGACTTAAAGATTGGCTCTGGGTGGAAGTGCAGCCATTCCTTTTTCTCTCATTTGCGTGGGGAGCAAACAAAAAGGAAGAAAAATCTTCTGTTGTCTCCCTGCTAAATGCTGTTGTACCGTAAATAAATCCCTGGAATTCTGCCCCAAAACAGGCAGCACCACTGCACTTTTGCAGGTTCCCTGTTCCATCTGTGCCTCAGCTGAAAGCAGAACTCGGGAATGTCTTTCCATCCCATTACATTTCCCAGTGAAATATGTGAGAATTGCCTCGGATGTTCGTGGGAAGCCATCAGGATGTAAAACACCTGAAAATGAAATATTAACTTTGCCCAAGCCAGTAATGGCTGTTGTGTTTCGTGTTATAACACATTAGGGTGAAGTTCCTGCCTAAGAAAGGAATAAATAAAAAAATCCCCCAGCTCCCATCCCGGGAATGACAGGCTGATGGGAGAGGATAAAATTGGAAAGTTGGGGGGGGGGATGGAAAAAAATATAATATATTCACAGTTTAGATGACAGCGAATATAAAGACAGACTGAGCTTAAGTGGAAGTTGCAAAATATCCTTGGGAAGTCTTATTCCCTCCAGATTGCTGCCAGATATCCTAGAAAGTGTGTGTTTGTAGCAGGAGAAAAGCAAAAACCTTATGGATCCGGGAAGTAAAAGCGTCTCTGTTGCTGTTTAGTTCATGGAATCGTCAGAAAAGCTTGATGTTTGTCCCTTTTTTGAGCAGTTTCCTGGCTGTGCTGATGATATTCCTGGATATTCCTGGAAACGTGCACCTCTCTGGGCACCGGGATGTTCTCTGCCCTCCCCTCAGCCCCGGTGCAGGTGATCCCTGTCATGGGGGGCGAGGGATATGGGGATTGTTGGGAAAGCTCCAGCACGGAGCCCGTGACCTCCTCCTGCAGCCCCCAGGCGGGTGCTGAGGGATGGATCTGTTAAACCCAGCCCGGGAGGTGCTGTTTGAGCTAAAAGCATCATCCATAACTCCCCTGGAGGCCTTTCCCGGCCCCGCTTTGCTTGCGGCACGCGCCGAAATTAATTCTTATTTGCGGGCTCGCGGTGGGGGAAGAGGGATGGGAAGCAAAGAGGGGGAAGTGCAGGCGGCAGCTGCGTTAGAAACGAGTGGAAAAGGCACTGCAAGGTCCCCCGGGCTGGTCAGAGAGGAAAGTTTTCCAGGGGAAGGGTCCCACGCAGGGATGGCTCCGAGGAATAATGTTTTGGAGGAAAACCATCAATTATGATGAGCAGCGAATTCTTCCCCGAGTGTTTTGTGCTGTTAGGGACACATTAAGCAGAAGAGGGGAGCATCCCCATCAATAATGATTAATCCACCCCTGTCAGCAGCTGGATCCTCGCTACCTGCCTGAACCAGGCCCTGGACTGTAATTTAACACCCAGAATTGAGCACAGGCTGTATTTATCACCGTGATTTTGTTGTTCTTTGTTGTGACAAACGTTATCAATGAGTGTTTGTAGCTTGTGGCTCAGCTGTGGTGCTGCAGACTCGCCACACGTGGTGCTCTGCCAGGGGTTTCACGTGGTTTATCTGGGATGATGATAATAATATTCCTCATCTGAAATAATCATAATGTTCCTTATCTGGGATTGGAGGTGCCTTTAAAAGCGGTTCCATCCCCAGCTGGGCCAGGGCTTGGCAGGGAGGCAGCACTGACACGTTCTGTGCTAAAAATCAAATTATTATTGAGGCTTCTTAATCTCTGCGGTGAGTGGAACCTACTCTGGCTGATTGCTTCCAAGGAGAAAACTGAATTTCTTTTTTTTTTTTTTTTTTTTTTTTTTTTTTTTTTTTTTTTTTTTTTTTTTGGTCTGTATTGGGATTTTTGGGGCACCCAGGAGTTGTCAGAACAAGGGGGTGATAATCCAGCACGGGAGAAGCGAGGACAGGGAGCACTGCAGTGGGCCTGCGTGGGGGGAAGCAGGAAAAGTGGGTTAGGGGAGGGAAAAGAGCAGGAAAAAAATGAAAATTCCTATCGGGAAAGGTGGCTGTGTCCCCTGTAGTCCATTCCAGAGAAGCCACCGTGCCCTGAGTGAATTAATCTGGAGTCCAGAAGTCTGCAAATCTGTTTATAGTGAATTCATGGAATAGAACCATCCTTTAGGTCAGAAAAGTTCTTTAGTATTGAGCCCAACCTAATACTGCCAATACCACCACTAATCCCAGTGCCACGTCCGCACCGCTGTTAAATCCCTCCAGGATCTCTTCAATCCCCTGTGCCAGGGCTGGGCAACCTTTTTGGTGAAGAAAGTTTTCCCTAAAATCCAGCCTAAGCCTCCCCTGGTGCACCTTGAGGCCTTTCCCCCCCCACCCTATCACTTGTTACTTGAGAATAACAAAAAATTATGATTTAACCATCTCCTGCTTTTTGTAATTTATTTACCCACACGTTAAATGCTGCTTAATGTGAATTTGTAAATTTATTCAGGTACATTTTGCTGGGATTTTTTGTGTGTGTAACTGGTGGGCGATTCCTTTCTCCTTTAGCTTTTTAAAACCTTGCTTTTGGTGGCTGGGTCTGAGTTTTAAGCTTGGCTTTTGGTGGTGCCACAGCTCTCACAGCGAACTCTTGGCTTCAGGGTGCCTCTCCGAAGTGCACCAGGCAAAGCTTTGCTGGGCTTGGCTCTGTGACGAGGGAAAAATAAAGGGGTTTTTCAGAACCGGGTTTCAGGAGAGGGAAAACTCCTGACTCCTTCAGGAAGGGGGGAATTGCACCGATTTTAAAGGAGCGTGGTTAAGGATCTGCTTGTTCTAGGCGAGGCTTCCTTGCCCCGGTGTAGTAATTAATAGCTCTTAATAGAGAAAATTAACACAAGCCAGGCAAAACCTTGGGAAGCAGATGTCGTCCGAGGCCACCTGCTAAAATTGGCCGCAGACACACTCCCCCTTTGGGTCTAAAAAGGCCTCTCCCCACCCTCTGCCCCATCTGAGATGTGACTCAGAAGTGACAGAGAAGTGTGGATTTGTTGGCAGCAGCGCAGCCAGGAAGAGCTCCAAAGGAAACAGCTCCAGCTCCCAGCCCAGAATCCCTGAAAATAACCAGGGATCATCCCTTTGGGAAGGGCTGCTGCGGGAATCGGGGCGCTTGGAATGCTGGTGGTGATGTCCTAACGCGTTATCAGCTCTGAATTTTGAGCGGCCTCGCCGCGCGCCTGGGTTTGACTCCAGCTCCTTTCCCCCTGTCCCTGGTAATTCCTCACGTGGAATGTATTGATTCCATTTGCTGGAGAGTTTGTTCCCTTAAATATTTTTTCCGTAAGGCGGGGTTGAACACGCTCCTGATGGCTCCTGCAAGCCCTGTGTTTCAGGGGCACCAATAAAGTAATTTGGTTTAAATTGAACTGGGCTCGGCGAAACAGAGAGTGGAAATTGAGGAAGGGAACAGAGAAGTGCGGGGTTCTGCTGGAGAGGAAGGAAAGCAAAGGGAGAGAGAGATTTTTTTTTTTTTTTTTCCCCCTAAAGGAGAGAAAAAACGGGGGACAAAAGCAAGAAAAAGTGACAAAAGTCTAAAAAAGGGGGAAATACCAGTGGTGACGTGGCTGTTGGGAGTGCTGGGATCAGAGCGCAGGGGTGTGAGGATGCTGCTTGGAACACACAATCCCTGTACCAGGCAAAGAAACAGGAATTTTCCTCCTGAACTTCACCCTAAAAGGTGAATTTCCCAGTTCACCAGCTGATTTCCAGCCTTTGAAAGGAGGCGGAAGGGGCCATGGTGACAGATTTCCATGTCCTGAGCAGTGAAGTGAGAGCAGCCTTTCCATCCAGGTGTTGCTTGGGATGTCTCCAGGAGTTCAGGCACCTGTCTTGACCTAAAGAGGAAGCTTTTTAATGTTCAGCATCATTTCTCCAGGTCCGTGGGAGCACTGGAGTGATTCCAAGCCAGAGGAAACGGAGCTGTGCTCCCATTCCTTATCCAAAGGGTCCCTCTCCATCCTTTCCCCCACTGGGACACCCCTCAGCCAGGCCAAGAGTGCTTCAGACCACTCTGTACATCTTATTCCCTTCCGTTCTCTGTTCATTTTAATTTTTTCTATCTTTTTAATAGAAATCTTATTTTGACTTTGATCTGATTTCCCTGTCTAATTGACAGGGAGTCAATTATCCCCCTGAATGCGACTGTCACACACTCGGCAGCAGGAATTGTCAGGTGTCTCTTTTGGGGTGGGGTGGGAATGAATGTCACCTCTCCATCCTCCCCTTCCCCCATTCCCTTTGCGTTTGTTTCCCTTCTCGGGTTTGTTTTATTGAGGATTCCATTGGAAAACAGGGAAGGAAAACAAGGAAATGTTGGATAATGAGGGAGCAGGAAAGGGTGAGGTGCAGTGGGGATTATTTGAATGGGCTCCCTTTAGGAGGGGCTGTTGCTGCCCGTCAGGTTCCCCTCGGATTGGGGGCATTTCCTTCTCTTTTGGCTAATTTCTGTAAAATTATTGGGAAATTCTGTCCCTGTGAGTGAAGGAGCTGCTTGGGAGTCACCTCCCCAGTGCACCCGGAGCACCTAAAACAGCCGGGAGCTGTTTGGGTCCGGACCATCCCTGATGCGCTGCTTATTTTGGGATGAATAATGGCTGGAAAACTCCCTTTATCCAGCCCTTCCTGCTCCCGTGTGCCCGCTTTAGGGAGCGGGGGGGTCTGGAGAAGCAGCATCGTTATCCCCACGGGAATCTGGAGAGAAGGAAGCCGCAGAAGAGCCCAGGAATTGCCATTGTCCTCTCATTCCGCTCCCTGGAGGGCCCCGAGAGCGGCTAATGGCATCTTGATATTTAAAACCCAGGCGGGAGCTGAAACCTCTCGGGTTTTTTCGCGGGTGCCTGACATTTGGGAGAGCTGTTACGGGATAAATGCTCCGGCGAGGAGCTGATGAGGTGTGAGGAGATCATCGGCCGGGCTAACAGAGCTGATGAGGGCTGGGGTACTCTGAGCGAGCTGCTGGGCTCGGGAGAAGGGGATCGGGCTCGGGAAAAGGGGATCAGGTTCGGGAAAAGGGGGATCAGCCTCTGTCCTCGCCCTGCGGCAGTGGGAATTTTGCTGGCTGCTTTCCCCAAACTCAGAGCGGCTCCATCTCACCGAGCGGTCTCCGTTTCTGGATGATGTTGAAGGGGCTCTTTTAGGAGTTGAGCCTTTAAAAAGGACACAAGGGTGGCTCAAAGACACAGGAACCGAGCAGTGAAATGCGTGCAAGGGCCTTGGCTTGAGCGCTCCCGACGTTTCCGTGTGCCTGGTAATTGAATTGTGAGTCAAAGGAAGGAGCCCAGCTCCTCTAATAGCAGGGAAAAGGAGGCAGTCGTGGAACTTCCATCTGTCTGCAAAGATGCTTCGTGGGGCAGACCCATCAGCAGCCCTGAGCCGTGTGCCAGGCTCAATTAGACTAAACAGGATCAAAGGGCAGCCGGGGTAATAAATATCCCTGCAGAATCAAGCTGGAGCCTTCCTGCTCACTGCTAGAAGGGATAATAATCGTTAGCGAGCCGGCGGGAGATGCACATCCAGGGAAAGCTGGGCTTGGGAAGGGGGGGGGGTGTTTTATTAGGGAGTAAAACTCCGCGTCTCCTCTCCCCAGGACTGCAAGCAGGCTGCTGCGATTGCCCGGGTTGCCCTTTGGGGTCTGGGGAAGGACTACCCAGCCCTGTGCGGACTCTGTGGGGCTGTGATGGGGGAGAGGTGGCCCAGGTGATTGGGGGAGTGTTTGAAATGTACACGGGGTAATTGAGAGCTGCTATAAAACAGAACCTCCTCTCTTCTAATGAGGCACGAGGTGGGCAGAGATTGAGCCTGACTTGCCGGGAATTGCTTTGCCCTCCTGTTTTTAGGGCCCTCTGTGTGCTCATGGAAACACTTCCAGCAGCAGCAAAGCTTTTGTGACACATTTCCTGCAGGAAACATTACACCAATTGTGTCTGGGAAAAACAAAAAGCTGACCTAAAGCCTCTTCTGCCTCCACAGCAAATAAAGAGGGAATCAAAATATTTTAGTACCGAGGCTCGCTTTCCATCAGATTTCCTCCTGCCCTTGCAAAACGATACCACAACAAAAAGTACCCGAAGGAAAAGGAGCATTTTCAGGGGAGCCTGTTGTGTTACCTGAGCGTGGCTTCGACGATCCAGCTGCTCAGGCGACGCTGTTCTGCTGGGATTGGTACCCGGGGGAAGCGCCTTGCTGGGATGTTTCACTCCCTGCTCTGGTTTGATCCCTCCCTGGGAGTGAATTTTAGGCAGAGCTCGGTGGCTGTTGAGGCAGACAATCAACTGAGCCCTCTTTCCAGCAGCTCTTTCTCTCAAGGGCGGGGTGAGGCTTCTCCAGGGGACGGGAGGGCACAGCCTGTCTTGCCCCAAAGAGTCGAACCTCTTTTCCCGGGGAATGCCTGTGTGGGTGAAGCGCTGTGTTGAGCATTTGGGACTGACCTGAAGCAGGGGTTTAGACCAACCTGAACTGTTCTTAGACCGGCCTGAAGTGTGGGGGTTTAGATTGGCCTGCTGTGGGGGTTTAGGCTGGCCTGAAGCATGTTGTTACACCCGCCTGAAGTTTTAGACCATCCTGATGTGATCCCAGCTCTTCTCTCTGCATCCCTGATGTGATCCCAGCTCTTCTCTCTGCATCCCTTGGCCGCAGGGTCCCCAAACCCAGTGGCAGTGCCTGTATAGAGAAGAGGGAAGAGCCCCGTGGCTGTCAGGAGCACCCCATCTTGTTGCCCGTAAATGTTTGTCACTGCTGCATCTCTTTATTTTTCTGGGGTTTTTGGGGGGCGAGTTACCACCCAGCTCCGCGTGCCAGGGAAATTTTTCTCCTTCTCTTTTCTTCCTCCCCAGGCCAACAATTGGAAGCCGATAAAGCCAAGCACAAACGCTGCAAGAGAGCACCAGACTGTTCCCTCTCGCTTTGCTGTGCTCAGGATCTCCCCCTGTGCCCATCTGGTGCCTTCTGGCGGGGGCCGAGCTCTGCTCTGTCAGCAAAGTGCTGGGATTAACAAGTCCCAGCCTTGATTTAGTGCTCTGGGAAGTGACCACAATATCAGAGAGTGAATAGATCCCAACTTTTGCTAAAGGGCAAGCGATTTCTGCCTCTGAGAGCACAATTTATTGACTCGGCGCTCTCCTGTCTGATGCTCTGTTGTCTAAACCTCCCATTCTTCACCTTTTTTTAGCAATTTATTTGCACGCTGCCTCTTTTCCCCACCCTGCTCCACGCAAAAAATCGCATTAAAAGCAACGCTGAGAACGCTTTAAACCTATAGAGTTTACAGCACATGAAAATATTTACCTGGTGTCGCTGCTTCCTGTAAATACTGTGGGGTTTGTTGCATTTTTTCCCGTGGTGTTATCACTGTTGTGGAGCTCTGCCTGTCAAGTTGGAGCACATTTGCATAGGGATCTGCTAATTGACAGCTTTAAGCTGCTAGGAAATGAGGAAAGAACTTCCTTCTCCCCGTGTCACCGGCAGTGCACTTTATTTTCCGGCACGGAGCTCAAAATATCCTTTTTTGTTTACAAAATTAAAATCCACTCGCTCGTTTCCTTGGACTGGACACTGCTGGTTGTCCTGAATTAATTTATTTTCTAGTGGTATTTTGTGTTTCTGTCAGAAAGCTTCACCTTCCCCGTCCTTTGCTCATGGCACATCCCAGGTTTACAGAGGTTACTTTGGGATTTTGGGGTTGGTTTTCCCTCCAGCTCCACACTGGAAAATAAAAATACAACTCCAAACCCTCCCTTGTAGTGAATTCCCCCCCCCCAAAAAATATCCTTAAACCCCTCCTCACGTGCAGCATTTCTCCTCCTCTGCCTGCCAGAGGTTGATGATCATTCAGAAATGGATTTGAGGAAGGCAAAATAAATCAGCAGTGCCCAGTGAGTGTTTATCCGACAGCTGTAAATTTTAATGACTTCCCTGTTTGGATGCCCTTGTTGGGGTTTTCCCCTCTTTGTTTAATTGGAGTTACCTTGTCTCAGTGGTTTCTGCTGTAAAGGAATCCTGGTTTTCAGGGTATTCCTGCTTTGTGACAAGGGAATACTAATTAAAATTAATAGGATTATGGGAAGAGAGGAAGAACCTAAAAAAAAAAAAAAAACCAACCACCCCCAAAATCCCAGCATCATGCAAATGATGGCCCAGGGCGGAATTTCTAGAGAAGATCAAAAAACAAACTCAGCTTGGTTAAATGTTTTTCCTCCTCCTGGTTATGTAATTTCTCTGGGTCTTTTGCTGAATGATGAATAATCACAAAAATACTGCATTTTTAAAAAAAAAATTTGGATAAAGGTGTGAGCTCTGATGGGTTTAGGAAGTGTTTTATCCCTACTCTAGGAAGAAGAGTTTCCTTTTAGAGTTTTAGTTTCCTTTTTTGGGGGTTGGTTTGGTGTTTTTTATTATTTTTTTGTTGCTCTGAATGATTCTGGTCCCAGCTGTGGATGCAGAGAGATGTTCAGGATTCCGGATTTCCTCCCAGGGTCTCCACACTGAACAATTTTGGGTGCTTTATCCTTTTTTTAGTGAGGAATTGGAAATACCCGATTTGATTCTTCTACTCTCACAATTATGCCGGATACGAGGGTGGAGGGGAGGTTGAATATTATACCCTGATATAACTTGGAATATAATTGCTGTTGACTAAAACAATTCCTGAGCTTTGGCAAGTTGGATTAATTAATTTCAGCAGGGAGAAAAATAGGCATGAAAAAGCAATTTTAGGTGCTTCAGTTTTGGCTGGCACATTAAAAAAATGACTTTGCACAGAGCCCAAACTCCAGCGCTCTTTTTTTTCCCCATATTAAACCTCTTTTAGGAGGAATTCAGGCTTTAAATTGGGAGTGACCAGGGACAGGGAGCAGGGGGATGAGCTCTGCCCGTTTCCGGGAAGTTCCCATAGCGACTTTTCATTTTCCCTCCCTGGGATTATTTCCCGTGGCTGTTCCTGCCTCCAGAGGGATGGGAAATGCTGATGCTCCTGCTTCCCCTGCTGGCAAGAAGGATGGCTGGGAGTGTAAATGCTGAGCTGGGAACTTGGGAATCCCCAGAGGGCAAATCCTGCCCTCCTCCTGTGCTGCTCTGGGGACTCGGCAGGTCCCAACCCCTTTTTACCCCCCCGATTTTCGGAGGCTCTCAGAGCAAATCCTTCCCCAACTTGAGGATTTGAGATTTTTCCAAAGGGCTGATGGGGCTCCTATGGAATAATACCGATGCCATGGTGGGGAGCAGGACTTGCAGGGGGAGGTTTTGGGGGAGCAAACAGGGAATTAGAGCTGGAAAAAGGAGCCTCCCGAGGCAGAGCAGCAGCAGATCAGCGTTGCTTGGCAGCTCTGCCAGCAAGCCCCAGCCACTGGGGTGCTGTTTCTGGAGGCTGATGTGGGCTCAGACTGCTCTGCTGGGTCTCTGAGCCCTGGATTCCTGACAGGCATGCGGCAAAAGGGAAATTAGCAATGGATAAAGCGAATTAAAGCTCATAAAAATAAGCGGCCGGCTGGATAATCCCTCCATTACAGCCCAGCTTTGCAGTTTGGGGAATATCCTGGGTGGAAAGGTGGTACATAATGCAGGAGAGCCTGGGGTGCTGATGGTGAAAGATTTTGGCTCGGTGATGCCCAGAGATCGTGGGGATGCTCAGGGCACCGCGCTCAGCTTGAATTGGAGAGTCGAGGTTGTCTTGGCGAGGAGAATTTTGAGGTGGAACTGAGGAGTGCTCCCTGCACAGATGGGATCTGAAGGGATGCTGCCCCTCCATGAAATCAGAGAGGAAAGCAGCGAAGGCTGAGTGCCCGTGGTCATCCAGGAACTGGGAGAGGGGCTTGGAAGATGGATGTGGCTGCAGGGGAGGAGAGCCCTGAGCCATCCCTTTGTTGGAAAATGCCCAACAAAACCCATCAGGTTCTTCGTTCCCTTCCCCTCCTGCCTTTTCCATCTGTGCCTGCTGCAAAACGTTTCTCTGCTGGTGGTTTCATCCTTCCCGTTTACACCCAGACAGGATCTGCTTCAATTTTTCCCTGGTTTTTTTTTCTCCAGCACCAATTTCAGAGCTCCTGGCTCTGTCCCACTCCTGCCACCGACTCCAACCCTGCGTTTGACCAAAGCATTTCTCTGCTGTTTTGTCTGGGACCTCTCCTGGAACAGATCCACAGATTCTCTGGGGCCTTGGGGACTGGATTTGTGAGTGTTTTTAACAAAACCCGACCTTTGGAGTTATGGATTTGAAGAGACAAGCCCCGAGAGCCCGACCACTCGAATAATCTGAGCCACGCTTTTCCCCAGTGAGGGCTGTTGTGGAGGGAATGGTTCTTTCCCTCCTACATAAAAGCAGGAGCTCTCAAACCACCTCCTTGTAGCCTGTAATTTTGCACCTATCTTAGCTGAGCTTTGGCTGGGATTTATGGCACAATATAAGTTTATTTTGGATAGCATCTTTCACACAAACACTGCCACTTGAAGGCTTTTCAGAGGCAAATAAAAGCGAGGCAGCACAGAGTACAAATTAGGGAGAAGCAGTGCTTCGGAGGTGTGGGCCGGGGAATACATTTGAGGCTGGCAAATGAAGGGAGAGAGGGAAAAGCTGGAGCACGGGAGAAGCAATATATTTAATTTGGAGGAGTTTAAAATGAGCAGGGCAGCTGTGGAGTTGTGTGCGAGAGAGACTGGGGGGGAAGGCGTGTGCTTGGTGGACGGGGTTTGAGGATGGAAGACAGCATTCCTGAGAGAGGGAGCAGTGGGAAAGCTGGAATAGAAAGCTGGAATAGAAATCGGGTGGAGGCACAACTTTCACCAGCCGAGTGTCTGGTGCTGGAGCAGAGCTGGGAGCTGAAGCTCCTCCGAGCGTGGTGTCTGCTCCCCGGTGACAGCTCTGATTTGCAATTTCCTGCTGAAACGGGCTGTGGGTGCCGCTGCAGCCTCCAGGCAGGGCTGCCGGAATGTCTGTGGTGTGCCTGGTGCCACTGGCACGGGAGCAGCGGGGCAGCCCAGGGCTTCAGCAGCGCGGTTGTCACCGCTGTCACACCGAGCCGGCTCTGCCGTGCAGGGACAAACCTTGCTGAGGTCTCCGACATCCCTGAGCCCGTCACTGCAGAAGGCTCTGAGTGGAACCCCTCCTGCCCTGTGAAAGCCCTGGATTTAGGGAGCAGGGGGCTGTGAAACCCCTGGATTAAGGAGCGGGGGCTCTGCTGTGTCTGAGAGAACCCCTTCCTGCCCTGTGAAACCCCTGGATTCAGGGAGCAGGGGGCTGTGAAACCCCTGGATTAGGGAGCAGGGGGCTGTGAAACCCCTGGATTAGGGAGCAGGGGGCTGTGAAACCCCTGGATTTAGGGAGCAGGGACTCCGCTGTGTCTGAGTGAAGCCCCTCCTGCCCTGTTGAAACCCCTGGATTTAGGGAGCAGGGACTCCACTGTGTCTGAGAGAACCCCTTCCTGCCCTGTGAAACCCCTGGATTTTAGGGAGCAGGGGCTCTGCTTTCCAGGGATGTTGCCCTGGCTGGAACCCAGGTGTCCCGCTGCCAAGGCTTTGATGCCTCACAAGCGCAGGGATGAGGGGGGAATGTGGGAAAGGCCAGGAAAACGCCGGTGGCATCGCCCCAGGGATGGCTGTGTCCTCCTGGGGCTGCTCTGGGCGCCTGAGCCGAGTGGCAGCGCACAAATGTAAAATAATGAGGCAGCAGCCGAGAGCGTCGGGGAGCAGGCGGGGAGGAATGAAGATGGATGAGTGTAGCTAAGAGACAATTTGAAAAGGGATAAATACAGGCAACAAGTTATTCACCGCGGCAATTTGTAAGGAGCGCTAAAAACCTTCAGACAGGATTGTTTCACGTGGCCTCGCCTTCTCTTCGCCGCCTGACAGCGCTGGTGGAACTGGTGCTGATGGATGGCTGCAAACCGGGCCCTGGAGCTGCTCCTCTGCTGCTCCTCAGCTTAACTCCTGTCGTGCTGCTGGGCTCTGCGGGGCAGCCCCAAGGCACGGAAACTGGGGGGGGTTGAGTGGGAAAAACCTGATGTGGCTGCAGGGGAACGGAGGGAAGAGCCAGGGGCACTGAGCGGGTTCCATGGGATGGGGGGGAGCTGCTGAAAGGGGATTTGGTTGGGGTTTAATGGCCCGAATCACAGGGAAAGATGGGGAGGAGATGGAGAATTTTCCCGCAAAGTAAAATGATTGAGGACTTGTCCAGAAAAACTGTGGCTGCCCCGTCCCTGGAAAGCGTCCAGGGGCTTGGAGCAACCTGGGACAGTGGGGAAAGTGTCCTTAAGGATGGGATGAAATGGGCTTTAAGGTCCCTTTAAACTCAGGCCACTTTATGGTTCTGTGATTCTTCACTTGGTATCACTTCTCCTTCATCATGGTTATAATCTGGACTGACCTTCCTACATCACATCCTGGGGCTGACAGGATTCCAGGGAACACCATGATGGGGGGCAAAAAAATAAATCTATGCATAAAGATATAATTAGATTAAATTCAGCATTTATTTTCCTTTCTAAGGAAGGAGAGGGAATTGCTGCAAGCAGCAGGAATAGGCAGGAGCTTTGCCAAGGAAAGATCCAGAGAACTTGAAATTGGGGTTTTATTGGACGGCTTTGAGCCAGGTTAGGCCAGGTAGAAGAGGCATTTCCATCCTGCAGGATTAACAGAGAAGAAACAGGTGGAGGGAGAGGAAACAATCGAGGCAGACCCAGTTTAAGCCCCATTTCTTTTCCAAGCATCCTGCTTAGAGGTGTTTCAGATGTGATGACTTTATGTTACCTCTGCAGCCTGGTGGGGATGGGGGTATTGGGATGAGATTGGTTCCTCTGCCTCCTGCCCAGCTTCCCCCGAGTTCTCTGTGATCTGTTTTACCCCAAAACGGAGCTTTCACCCCCTTCACTGGGTGTCTGCTCCCTGCACAGTCACAGCCAGCTGCATTTCGCCAGACTGAGCCCATAAAGAGTGGCTGGGTGTGAACAGGATTCTCCTGGAGCGACCCTCCCCTGCAACATCCCAGCAGAGAGGGGCTCTGGGGATGGGAATGTCCATGATCTCTGTGGAAAGGCTGGAGCTGTGCTGGCCGAGCAGAGGTGGCCACCTTTGTCCCTCCCCTTGGAGCGCTGCCGTTGTCCACCAGCGCCGAATTCCCTCAGCACGGGAGGGTTTTTGGCTGGGAACGCTCAAAGAGGCCACACCAGCTCCAGGATTGTCCCCCGAGTGCTTCACCGGCCTCGTTCCCTGGAATCCTGCACAGGATGGGTTGCTGCAGTGCTGAGCGAGCAGATCCAGCAGTTCTGTCCCAAAATTTGCTTTAGGCGTGGATTTTTCTTCTGCTGCCCTGGCCAGCAGGATGAGATGGCCGGGGACAGCAAGGTCGCTGCCAGGCAGGGCTGCCTGCCCTCTGCCAGAGCTGTGGGTTCCCTACGGAATCAGCTGCCTGTGACTCAGCATTCCAGGGATTTGTGGCCCTTCCCTCTCTGCTGCAGCATCTGACGCTCTGGGGAGAGCAGCCAGGTACCCAGGTGTCCCTCAGGCCTCTCCAGCAGATGCCTCCTCTCTTCCCTGACAAGAAATTCCAGGCAGCCTCTGGATTTAGAGGCCATGGCGAGCTCTAAATCTCAGGGCTGGCATCGTTGAGGAGCTCCGACACAACTGGAAAGCTCAATTTAGGAGTCTTCCACTTGAAAAAATCAGCAGCGCTGCAGAATTTTCAGACTGAAAACCGGTCCAGAAGCAGGTCTGCAGCAAAGAATTTCTGCAGAAATCTTGAAAATTTTCTGTCTCACGCCTTGAGATGATTTGGACCAGGTGTAACTCTAGGAAGGACAATGTTCTCAGCTAACCTGATTTATTTGTGGGTGTTCAGGTCCTTAATTCATCTGAACTCTCCAATGAACACTGATTTTAGACCCATTTCCACCTCGTTCTCAGCCAACCCATCTCCAAACCTCCTTTTCCAGGTGTATCCAGGGTTTGGATTATAATTCATGTGATGCTTTCCTTTGTCCCAGCTGGATTTGCAGCCTGTGCCAGGCAGAGCTCTGAGGTTTTTGGGTCCAGGGGAGTCATTCCTGGGAGATTTCTGGAATGTGGCAACTGCACTTCTGAAGGTCACTTTATTTCTACTGAAATAACTGAAACAGGCTTTTACGCAGCATTTTGATTTAGGAGTGGAAGATTTTTTGAGCTCCCCTGCTGGGATCGCTGATGAACATTAAATTAAATAAAGAATTTGAGCGAGTTTTGGCCCTCAAGTTGTGGCTCTGGTTCCTCTGACATTGTCACCCTGGGGAAGGAACCTGTTAGGAAGCATGGATTCTGTGATGGTCTGAGCCTGGGAATGCATCTGGGAAGGGAAATATCCGTGCTGGCTCTGCCCCTTCCATAAGTATGGAATTGCCAGCAAGGACCGTGAGGAGAACGGGTGAGAAACAGGGATTCATGTCCCTCTGCTAAGCAGGTGGTTGATTTGGGACATCCTATTCCACGTTTGGATTGCAGATCCCTCCAGCCCTTTTGGGGTAGAAAGCTAAAATTTGATCCGTTTTCTCTTCTGACTTCACCTGTTTGGCTGCTGCTCTTTGCAAACTGCGTTTTCCTTTCCTCATCCCATGTTTGATCCTCTTCCTGTCACTCCCATTAATTGTGTGAACTTTAGGCCTCGTGCAGTGAAAATCGGGTTTTATCTTATAAAGCCTCCCCAGCGCAGGGGACAGGAGCTGCCCTTCCCTGGAAGTCTCTTGCACAGGTCCTGTCCTATATCTGACATTCCCATACTTTGTTTATTAACCCTCTTTCTACTCTTCCCCTTTTTCCCTCCTAACCTCGTGTCCTAATCCGGGAAAAATTCCAGGACTGGCACAACCATGCAAATTTTGGAGCCCAAATCCAAAAAGCTCTTGCTGTGAAGTCCTGCCATTTCCTGGAGAGGCATTTTCTGATCACTTTCATGGAAAAATCTGCGAGTTCCCTGGTTTTTTGGTTTGGCGTTTCCCAGGAATCTTTGCCCATCCTGTCAGTGGAGAGAGGAGCAGGCCCTGGGGAGAGAGAAGTTCTTTATCTGGAAGGGAACACGTGGTGGAAATCGGTGAGGTTGGAGCGTTGCAGTCCCCGCGTCACAGCCAGCAAATTGACCTTGTGCTTAAATGATGATTGTGGCCATTCCAGGGGGGAATGTTGGCTGCAAATGTGTTCCTGACGTAATTAAAATGTAGTCACCGCCTGGGTTTTCATTGCAGGGAGCGGTGCAGATGCGCAGTGGAGAGGCAGGCACGGAGCTGCGGGGTGGGAGGAAACTGGGGCTGCTCCTCGCCTCAGTCTTTTACCACTACGATTAATTTTCATTACAGAGGAAATGAAATTCAGCCCAGGAGACCCTCTGCGATTCCCAGGGAGGAAAGTGTCTTGCTTTTTATGGCAGGAAACGGCGCTTTAAACTGCTTTTAGATCCCCTTGCAGGCTGGTTTACACTTGAAGCCACAGTTTGTCAGCTGGCAGGTACCTGCTGCTTCCCCTGGGCACCCTTTTGTCTGCCTTTGCTTTCCTCCTCTGGCGTTCATCTCCATGCTCCAGGGCACCAGGCAGCTTCTAATTAATCAGGGTCAGGAAGAAAATTTCCCTGGGGAAAGGTTATTTTCTCTCCACCTGCTTTGCGAGGCTGTCTGAGCCTTCTAGAGGGAGCGGATGGTGGTAAATGAGGCTGGTGCCCAAACCAGCCTGAAAACGTCAGGGCTTGGGCGCTTCCCAATATCTCGTGGACTTTTGTGGCTTTCCCTGCTTCTCCTGAGCCGACTGCAGATGCACTGGAGCCAGCTCTGATCAGCTGGGAGATGTAGGTGCTAAAAAGCTGGAAGCAGAGAAATTCTTCAGCCTTTTCTCAATACTCTGTGAGCAGACTGTCTTTCCTATGTAAACTATTTTAAACAAGGTCACAGTTCCATAAACTTCTTGCACCCGCAGGCTGTTTTGCAAGGTTGTTATGGCTTTGGCTTTGAAAATATTTGGGAATCGGTATCTTAAGACTTGGCCAATCCTCTCAAGGGGTGGATGGCCGAGGAACCAATTACCTATTGCCACTCAACACACTTTTGTGATCTATCCTATAGAGTAGTCAGAAAATTATTAAAGAAAAGCTTCGGCTTCCACTTGTTCATGAGCCTGGACTCTGTGGTGTTTTCTTTATGCACCTCGGACGTAACAGCGACATCGAGATACTGCCTGGTGGGGCAAGGAGTTGCCAGGGGAGCTTTGGAGGAGTTTCTGTGGAAGGGTGGGGGAATTTTATCCAGCTGGTTTGCTGAAGGGAGGTGAGCTGCAGCCTCAGCGTGGAATTCCCAGTAGCAGTGCTCCAGAGGCAGGCAGGATTGAGGGGAAAAGCTCAGGGATGGGTCTGGTTTTAGTTTACACCTTGCTTTGATGGTCGCCAGGGGAGGCTGAGGCTGAGACTGAGAACAGCAAATTTTTTTTATCCTTTAGGGAGGAAAAGCGCTGAGCTTATCTGCTGCTGCTCCCCGCTTTGCAGGCAACCCCGTGTTGGATTTCCCCATCTCTTAGGGGTATTAACAACATCTCTCTCCTATCTGGGGCACTCACAGCAGCTCAAAACCCCCAGCTGAGCAACTACTCCCCGGAGTCTGAAGGTCCTGCTCCCTCTGAGAGCAGCAAACTCTTAATTTTAGGTGCTGTCTGCATAATGGGCATTTTCCGTGCTGGGAAATCTCACTGAGGTGGGCAACAGTGAGGGGAAAACGGGGTTATTCTGTATTTTTACCAGTGGGATGACGTGTCATAGCCACAGGGGGAATTTGATGGAGATAGGAGCACAATTCTCTGGTGTCCCTATGGAATTTTTAACCCTCTGGTTGTTTCTGCCAGTACAGAAAATTTTACTCCTCAGCACCTGATGACTTTTCCCTCAGCCTGTCCTCTCTAACCCCAAGGGAAAGTGAAGTTTTCCTCCCTCAGGTTCCAAAACTAGGGAGCTCAAGTTTTCCAAGAGCTTCTCTCATGCCCCACTTCCCCCCCAGTGCCGAGGACAGGGTGTTTTAAGGACTCTTTCAGCTGCCTGGAATGAATCCCAAATTCATCCTTCAAAAACACTTCCCAAGAAGCAGCTCATTTGGAGTCAGGGGCTGGGAGAAGCTTGAAGAAGAGGAGTTTTATGGGATTAAAATTTGGTTTTGTCCTCAAACAGCAGCTGCCCCGAGTTCTGCACTAGCACAGGGACACAGACCTTGCAGAACTTCCAGCTTTTAGGATGGCGCTGGAATCCCTCCCACCCTGATCCACTGATTTCCCTCCTTTCCCTTTTGGATTCCAGCAGAGTCAGCACCTTCACCCAGCTGATTCTGGTGCTGTTGCCTTTGGGGGTCAAGCTTTGCTTTTTCTGTTTGTTCTCTCATCGTTGTTGGCACAAAATCTTGGACGCAGCAGCGTCGCTGGTCGGGATTTATTTTCTGTTGGCTTGGGCAGATTCCCACTGCGTTGGTGATGCAGCAGGAGAGGAGCTGCAGTGGTTTGGAGCTCCCAGGCAGGCTGTACCCAGGCTCTGTGGATGGCTGAGTGATTTCCAGGAGGGAATGGACTAGCTCAGGTGGACAGAGACGCTGCAGAGCGTTGGGATGAGGGGGATGAGCAAGGGAAGAGCTGCTGTTATAAAACAGGAAGCACTTTTAAAATCCAGCAGTCAGCAAAGGCAGTGCCAGCTAAAAATCCCAAATGAGGACGTGTATGGGTCCTATCCCAGCAAAAATAAACTTTCTGTGCCCTTTTACTGGGATCCTTTTCCAGTTCATAGAATCCTAAAGTGGTTTGGGTTGGAAGGGACCTTAAAGCTCGCCCAGTTCCGTGGGCAGGGACAGCTCCCCCTATCCCAGGCTGCTCCAACCTGGCCTCGGCCACTTCCAGGGATGGGAAATCCAGCCCCAGTCCTCGCCTTGGCGCGATCCAGGCTGTGGAATGTGCCCTGGGTCCTGGCAGGGGAAAGACCACGGAGGACTTCTTGTGAGAGCTTCCCTGGCCCAGCTCTGAGAGCTGCAGTGAGGTGAAATCTCATCTCCCTGGTATTAAACTTAACCTTTATGGGTTTCACTTGAAACAGCTGTGGAGTTACTCCGCCTGTCCTTTACCCCTGGGAGGGGCTTTAAGAGAAGGGTTTTTGCTTAATGCTTCAGTCCACTGAGATTTACTGAGGAGATGGGGAGGGAGGAGGCAGGTGGGGAAAGGAGAGGAGGTGCAGGCAGCACTCGGTGACAAGAGCAGGGAGTTTTCAGGGGGATGCCGGCATTGATTTGGGCCAGGAGAACGCTGGAACGTTCTGTCTGGGAATTTGTCTGGTTTGGGAAAGGAATTATTTTTCTTCCTGATTTGGGGAGGCTGAGATAGAAATGTGCTGCTCTGGGCATAGAAAATATCCAGGGAAGCAAAGCAGAACTGGTACAGGCCAGTACAGAACAATAGGGAATAGTCGTGCCTTCTGTCCTTCCTCTTCAGGCCCAAATATTCCTTCCAAAATCTTCTCCTTTGCCCCAGTGCATGGAGCTTCCCCATGCCAACTTCCCACATCATCAGCTGCACCACACACACACAAATAATTGATCGAATCCTCCCCCAGTTCCACAACCTCAGGAAAAAAACCCAGGCCATGAGCATTGGTCCCCTCTGAGCATCGTTGAGTGTCCCCACTTCCTGTGCCGGAGCCCGTTATCTTTAATTAACACTCCTAAATTCCCTTTTCTCTCCTTCCCAGACCGGTTAATAATTCTTGGATCTCATTAATGTTTTTATTTTTGTCAGCAAATTCACATTTTCTTTCCAAGTCCGACTTTTTAACAAATAATGAGTCTAATTTATGCTTGTAAAACACGAGCTGACCTTCTCAGCTTTATATTGCAATTTAAAATTAAAAAAAAAAAACTGGGGGGGGGGAAGGAGGGCTGGAAAGTGACTCCAGAAGTGGCTGTAAGAACTGAAACACTCATTTGCCTCATCAATTCTTGGATTTTTGCATACATTGCCTGATTTTGGCCCCTCTGGAGTGGGAAGCAAGTGTCCCTGCAGCACCAGCCCCACTGTGAGTCAGCAGCATCTGTCACCACGTCCCCGCTCTGCCTTTGGAGGACGAGGCAGGAGCTGCCAGGGCTCAGCACAGAGCAGGGGGAGGATGTATTCTTAGGGACTTTAAACTTTAAATCCCACACCTTTAAATAGCTGAGGGAGCGGCTTGGCGGCTTCACCTGTGCTGTCCTCAGCCAACCCTCGGAGGTGAGAGGGGGCTCTGCTGTGAGCCTGCAAACAAACGGGCGTGGAAAACGTGGAGCTGAAGGAGCTGGAAGGGATTTTTCCTGGAGATTTGAAGCGTGGAACGGTGCGGGGAAAGGCACTCAGTGCCTGGGATGCGAAAGCGGCTTTGAAGTTTCTGTGCTGGGGCCACAAACCCAGGGGGATGCCTGGCTGGGGGTGTGCAGCACGAGGTGCAAAAGGAAAAAGGGATTGCAAGAGCCCAGCCCGACCTGCTGGGGGAAATGCTGCTCTGCAGCGCTGCCAGGCACTGCAAAGGGATGCTGGCATCCTGCTGCCCACCCCGAGGAGCCACCCAGGTGTGGGGTTTGTCCCCTCCGCCAGCTGCAGAGCGCTGTTGGGGTGCACCATGTGCTGGAAGAGAGATGGGCCCTGAGGGCCAGAGAGAGGGGCTCTGTCCTGGGCCCGGAGGTGACCCTGGGAGTGCATCCAGGTCACCGGGGATGGACTGAGAGAGGATTGTGTGTTTATGGACAGACTGGGCCTGTGAGAAGGGTTAATTGCAGTTTGGGGCCTTATAGGGCATTGTTTGCCTGTTACCATAATGGGTGAAATCTGTGCAATGCCCCAGGTGATTGGGGGACACTGTGGGGAACATCTTTCCTGTTTATAGGATGTGATATCCTGCTGGGTGCTGGGATTTAGGGAATTCTGACTGCGCAATGAACGGCTTTGCATTCTCCATCTGATGAGCAAAGTCCTTGCCCGTGCGTCACTGCAGAGCGCTGCTCCCAAGGGCAGTGCCCGGGACTGGGTGCCAGCTTCAGCTCTGCATCCGAGCAGAGGCCCCAGGGCCACCAGCACACGACTGAGAGCAGGGCTGGGCTCAGCTCTGCTGCAGCCAGAGCTCTGGAAGGCAGAGAAACCAACGGGGTGCTGAAAAGAAGCTGCAGTTTGGGGTGCTGGGAGGGTTTACTGAGATAAAAGGTCATTGGGGGGGATTTTTGGCATCTGGGAAAGCTGATGGATTCTATTGTTTAGGCCAGGGCTGCCGAGGAGAGGTTTTATCTCCAAAGCGTGGCTGAAATGGAGAGAGTTCACAGAGAACATCCAGGGATGGGGCCGTACGCAATGCAGAGAGCTCAGAGCGGGGCTGTGTCTACCTGAGCTCTGTGGGGCTGAATTTAGTGATGATCACTGGCCCTGCATTGCTTCCTGGGGCTTGTTTTCATCCTCTGAAACCCCACAACCGCGTGGGTAATCAGGGCAGCAGCCGGGCTGCTCTCCCTGCCCTGATCAGCACCACGCTGTGCTGACGGCGGGGTCTGCTCCTGCTGTTTTCCTCAGGTTAATTTTACCTAAACCTCTGGTTCAGCTGCTGCAGGAGCAGCCCGGGAGCAGAAATGTGCAGGTTTTCCCTCAGTGCCCCGTCCCTGTCCCAGGCAAGAGCCACCCCAGGGTGTTTGTGAGGGCGTGCAGAGCTGTGGCGTCGCTTTGGGGCTCTCGGTGGGTTTGGGGTGTCCTTTCCGTTCACCCTACAGATTCCTGACAGGGTTTTTGCGTTGCTCGGGGCAGCACAACGAGGTCAGGTTGTACCTGGGGAAGGTGCTGCTGCTTTGTCAGCTGTGGTTGCTGCATTCCCCTGGCACGGAACGAGCTGTCCCCGAGAGCTGGGGACTTGCAGTTCATCCCTCCGGGCAAAGCCCAGCTCCAGCAGTGGGAAAGCTGAGCTTTGCAAAGCCTCAGCCCCGGTGGTGCCGGTGCCCTTGAGCTCTGCTCCTGCAGGCACAGCCCTGCTGGGAGTGAAAAATGCCCTTGGAGCTGTGCAGCACAGCTGAGCCTCAGCAGGATTTTGGGATCTCGGATCTCAGCCCCCGGCTGTGCCAGCACGGAGCAGTGCCAGGGGAACGTGCGGCTGTGGTGGGTCTGACAGCAAAGCCATCTACCAAGAGCATAAAAAAGAAAAGAATTTCATGTTTTCCACCCTAATATTTGGCTGTCGCTGTGCCGGGGCAGATTCCTGCAGGGGAATCCTGTCGGGGAGAGGCTGGTGGAGGAGCTGGTGCCAAACCCCCGAATCACTTCACGATGTGGCAGAACTGAGGGAGTTCAGAGGCAACGAGGAAGGAAATCAGAGATAAAAGTGCCGGGGCAGATGAGAGGTGTGAGGCTGAGCTGACAGGAAACAAGGCCGGGTTTAGGCTGGAATCAATGGCCAGGGGGGATGGAGGTGGGATTCATTCCGGGCAGGCTGAAGCAGATAGTAACCACCCTAAAATTCACGGGTGCAGGAGAATTAAGGACTTTGACTTCCCAAGGCTGACAACAGAAAGGGGGATTTGCAGCAGATAAAGCCAACTTGCATAACTCTGTAAAGGCTTAGAGGAAGGGGGAGAAAAAATTTCTTCTTTTAACAGGCAGCTTTTCCCACATTTTCTCTTTTGTTCTGCCCTCTGTAATGTGAGGAACCACGCTCCCACTGTTGGGAAATAGCCACAATTTTTTTTTTCCCCTTTAATTTTGGTGCAGTATCCAACCAGAACTTCAGTTCTGGCCGTGCTCCCGTTCTCCTGTGCCTGTCTCAGGTGTGATCCATGCCTGCAACCCTCTGCTGAGCTCTGGAGCACAAAAAACCACCCTTTGGCACAGAGCAATGGCTTGTCTTAGGCTTTTCACCTGGCTCCTAGACCCAACTTTAAACTCTTGGGATAATACAATGTAAATAAGGAAATGTGGAGGGGGTGGTCCAGGACATGCAAATTTAGAAGTGTTGTGGTCCAGCAAAATCCAGGAGGAGGGAATCTGTTTTTTTTCTGCGCGTTTTTGATGTGCTCTGGTGGGGAAAGGACACTCAGAAGCCACCACAGCACAGGGAAGGTTCCTCTCCCAGTCTGAGGAGAGGAAAACGCTTGGCATAAGAGATTTTTTCCTGTTGCCTACAGGTGAAACAGCTGAGCAGCGTGGAGGCCTCTTCAGCAGAGGCTGTGGCAGGATGATGAAACATTCCCGTGACTTTTCCAACTGAGTTGGGAAGAAAGTGGTGGAGAAACTTCCCCAGGCCTGGCTGTGGGCTGAGGAGAGGAGGGGACAGTGCAGGGACAAAGATGAACTTCTCTGAGGGGGGGAAGGGAGGCAGCCGAAGACAAGGGGGGGTTCACCAAAGGTTTTGTCACCTCCTTCCAGAGGGACATTTGTCACCCTGGAGGACATGGCCATCTGTCACATGACTTTCAAGGAGCCACCCAGTCGAAAATGTCCCTTCTGTTCCCCCGCTGTCCCTGCCTGGGCACCCACACCAGCAGGAGCTCAGCTCCAAAGGGCTTTTCCTGCCTCAACTGACTTGGCAGGAAAACTGGGACCGATTTTCCGGGGCTGCCCAGGAGGCTCAGACAGGGACAGAGCTGGAGCGTGGTGAGGATGAGGAGAGGCTCTGGCATCCCCAGACTAACGAGCTCTTGTGCAAAGGACGCGCTTCCTTTCAGCTCAGCGACACCCAGGGATTTTTATTTTTTCCCCCTTTGCCACTTGATCCATCCAGCTCCTTCCCCAGCAGGCACAGGGCCGGTGGAGCAGCCCCTGATTAAACATTCCCCCAGCTTCTGACTGAGCAGAGTGGAGCAGGGCAGATGTCTTTGGGCAGAACACAGAAATCCTCCCGTTTTCCTCGGGAGGAGGAGGAGGAGGAATGGATGGATGAGCGGGCAGGAGAGCCCTGTGAGAGGCTTTTATTGCTCCTGTGGGATGGATTGTGCTGCTCCTCTCTGGGCAATATCCCCCGGCAGCAGCGGCTCCCTCTGCTCTCGGGCTCCAGGAAATTCTCCTTTGGCCTTTCTATTTCCCAGTGGCTGAGGATGACGTTTCCAGAGCAGCCCATGGAAACCACCAGGCGCTGCATCCCGGTGGGAGCCGGACCTCGGCTCAGGGATAACACTCGGATGAGCCACTGAGGCTGCCTGTGCCTCTTCCCTGGATAACCACAACTGCTGAAAATCCAGTTCTGGGGCTCTTCTGCAGCTCCTTTGTGCCGCCACAGGGGCTTTGGGGATGTGCTGTCCCACGCCGTGGGGGTGCAGGACTGAGCGACACCGGTGTGGAAAGGAGCCCTGTGCTCCTTGCAGGGAACCTGGGAGGTGGATATGTGGGAACGGGAAGTGTTTCTCCGTCTCACTTCACCCACCTGGGCAGGGCTGATGAATTTCCTTCTGCCTGGACTCCTTTTTGGCTGGGTGAAGCTCTCCAGACGAGCTGCATCCCTCCACGGGCGCCGTGAGGCTGTAAGAGCCCTGCTCCGGCAGCACCTGTTTGCTGTGGGAGCGTTAAGCACCTAACACAAGGTCTGGGAGCAGGATTCTTGTACCCCTGTGATAGGAATGCCAAGCAGAATTAATAATGAACAGCCCAGGTCCTGCTGCAGAGGAGGAGGAGGAGGGGAAGCAGCTGTTGTTTGTTTGCTTTAAGGGCTCACAGGAACAGGAGGCCATAAACAGTTAAATTCCTGCTGGCAGCTGGGGCTGCTGAGCGCTCAGCCCCGCGCTGGGGCTTCTCCAGCGCCTCTGTTCCCCTGCAAAACTCGATGTTTTTCCGTCCAGTGCTTCGATCAGAGGCACGACACAAACGACACCTTGATGATTACTCACATTTTCAAACGCTGTCCGACAGCAAGAGCTGTCACCTTTCATAAACCCCCCTGGGCTGCCCTGGCTTCGTGGTCCCTCTCAGGATTTCTTTGGCTCCCTGGGAGATGTGGATGAAGAGCTGGGTTTGTGGGGTTTTTTTTTGGTTTGTTT
>VZTI01005530.1:102861-137232 GCA_013397865.1 Struthidea cinerea
TTTTTGGTGGCTGGTCAAATAATTTCTGATCAGTGAATAAAAATAAGAGCTGCTTGAGAAGTCAGGGAAAAGCTGGGGATCAATGGGATGTGAAGTAGCTTTTCCCTCCGGGGGGCTGAGTGCTTCCAGACGAGGGTTATCAGTGGATAAATGAGTTGAGGAGGTCAGCTCAGCCCTGCTGCAAGAATGGCTTTTTCCCATTCAGGCTGTGATTTAATTAGACCCCTGAAACTGCGACAAGACAGTGCTGAGTGGATGGATATTGGGCAAATAAATATTATGGGAGGCCACTTTCAAGTTGACTGAAATGATTCATAAATTAGTGCTGAAGTTGGGCAAATAGCTTCAGCCGGGGGAGGAGAGGCAAGGAGGGAATTTTGTGTGTGGATTCAGGATTAGCAATCCCCAGCAGGCTGGGGTGGGGCTGGATCTTTGCTCCCGGATGCCAAAGTAAATTCTGGGCGCAGCAGAAGAAAATCTTGAATTGTAGATCACAACCCAGGAGTGGGAAGTACTGAAAGGGAGATTAATTGATATTCAAAATCGCCGTTGTGATTGCAGGTCGCAGCTCTGTGTGTTGTCAGAACAAAGTGCTGGCTCAGGGAAATATTTCAACCTTGTTCTGTGCTTTCTCCATCCACGCTTTGAGCTCTGCTCGCTGCTAATTAAATGCTTAATTGCGGGGGGTGGAAGCCCCCCTGTGCCTTCCCTGCCTTTGGAATGCTGGATAGGATGGTTCAGGCTCCACAGCCACTTCCAAACAAGAGAGGATTTGGCCATTTGCTGCAGTGGGGGGATTGCTGCCTTCAACCCAAACCCTCCTCCACCCTCACACTCCAAACCAGCCTGTCCTGAGCAGGCTCCTCCTCCACCTCCTTCATCCTGAAAATCTCTGCTTCTCCTTCCATCACCCATCCTCCTCTTCCTCTTCTCCTTTTTGAGGGTGGTCACCCAATTCCTCACTCCCGTGAGCAGCTGGGGCTCCTGGAAACCAGCTGGAGAGGGCTCATTTTTCAGGGAAGTGACAACTTGCAGCATCCAGCTGCCCTCCCCCATCACCTGCAGCCCCTGTGCACACCTTGAGGGATGGGGATGCTCTGGGGAGCTGCTTCAATTTTTTACTCCTTCCTATAATCCGTGGCTGCGGTGCCAAATGCTTTAAAGCTGCTGCTGCTCCATAGATCACCCCAAAGTGGTGAAGTCCAGTTAATAACAGCCTGGAAAACGCCATCAATCAGCAGAGGGAAAACATCTCCCAGCAAACTCCTTTAGTGCCCAGTGTGGCTGCTTGTGGCAGAGACTGATGGGGCTGCGGTGCTCTGGGGGGGCTTTTTTTCCCTTTCACGCTCTCCCTTGAGCCCTTTATCGGGGTTTTTCTGATCGAGGCAGCTGGCTTGGGGCTGGAATTCTTTCCCCCTGCCCTGGAATTTCTGCTGCGCTCTCAGCCCGATGTGCGCAGAGGCTGCTCCTGTCCCCACAAACGCGGAGCTTTACGTTTCAGACAGTTCTAAGCGCTCCTGCTCAGGACTTCCACCTCCCTGCCCGGCTCCTGCTCCCAGATCTCTCCTGTCCCGACATCCTTTCTCAGCTGGGTCCCCGCACATCCTTTCATCTGTCACAGCCACGGCTGCCACGAGCCAGAGGAGCGATGTAGCACCTGGCAGGTGATTTTTGCCTCCCTCCCCCTGCAGCTTTTTCTTCCGCGCATCATCTCCTGCAGCCGTCTCAGGGTGGGGAATGGCAGCGGGGAGGGGGAATCTCTGGCCCTGCCACAGCCTTCTGTGCGTTTATATTCCAGTCCCTGGCAGGGGTCAGGGTGCTGCCGTGCCAGGCGCTGCTCCCAGTAATGAGGGGTGGCAATGTCAGAGCCATGCAGAGGCAGAGCAGGGAAACGGAATCTTTATTTGGGGCAAAATGAGGAGCAGAGATTTGCCCGGTGCTGGTTTTCCTCTGAGGGGATGGAATATCTACAACCCAGAGCTGTGTTCCTCGTCAGTCCCTGGCTGTGCTGGGCTCTGTGTGCACGCACCCCACAATCCCTGTCCTGGGGCGTGCAAAATCCTGTTCTCAGTGATCCAAACCCGCCGGGCTCACACAAACAGGGGTTTCTTTAGGAGGAACTCGGTGTTGTCCCTTGAGGAATGTCATGATGGACTCAGTTCATTCTGGAGCCAGACTAAAGCCGCTTTTCCTCCCTGGCCAGCTGCACTGGAGGATCAATACTGAGAGTTATCTATCCATGTGCCAATAATCCCACTGGAGAGGTTTGTCTGGGGCTTTTCCCCTCTGGGAAGAGACCCCCGTGCAAACGCACCCCTTCATTCCTGGTATTCCAGCTTCCAGCCCTGCCTGTGCCTGGCCACGTGCAGCTGGGGGCTGCTCCCCTGCTCTGCCCCGAGCTGTGCCCCGAGCTGTGCCAGGCCAGGTGGGATGTGAGCAGGGAGCAAACAGCTCGGCTCTGGCTGTGCCCCGAGCTGTGCCAGGCCAGGTGGGATGTGAGCAGGGAGCAAACAGCTCGGCTCTGGCTGTGCCCTGAGCTGTGCCAGGCCAGGTGGGATGTGAGCAGGGAGCAAACAGCTTGGCTCTGGCTGTGCTCAGGCAAACGAGGGCTGAGCAGCTTGTGGGGGGAGCGCGGCGTGGCCCAGGTAACCCCTGCCCAGGCAGCCTCCTGGGCTCCTGTCTCAAATACCTGCCAGGCAAACCTGATTTTCCTCCCGAGGGAGCTGCAGGGGCCGCAGAGGTGCAGGCCAGCTGTGCTGAGAACTCTCGCAAAGATTGCTGAAGGGAAAAAGTGGACACAGAGCTTCTGGACAGAGATCCTGATGCTCCTGGCCTTTTTTTCTTTCGCGTTTATTTCTTTTCTCCCAGCTGCAGCCCCTGCTCTGGGGTGGGTTAATAGCTCATTAATGCTCTGCCTCGTAGCAGCGTGTTTGGGCTGGCTCTGAGTGCACTCTGAGTTATCAGGAGCAGGTTTTAATGGCTGCACCGCTCCTCTGCTTGGCTGCTGCGGTGTCCGGGGATGGATTGTTCGCTCACCTTAAACAGCCCCGAGTAAAGACCTCCAGTCTCTTTAAGTGCCTGCTACTGAAAGTCAGCGGTGCCCTGGTGATCCAAGCTGGATCTGGAGATCTCGGTGTGCAGGATAAATAAATAACCACGCGCTTAAGCCACTTAATTAAGAGCTGCCTGTGCCTCGTAGCAAGAAAACTTTGTGCGGGCTGTGTCAGTGCACAGGGAGAGCAAAAAATCCGTATCAAACACCAAACAAATCCCTCGGGGTTTATCTAAGTGCCTCTGGGCCAAGTGCCACGGCTCAGGCTTCTCCAGGAGGTCAGGAAGGAATTTTACCTTCCTCTTCCATGTCCCTCCTCTCTCCCAAAGTTGCTTTCCTGGCTGGACAAATGTGGCCCGAGCAGGATCAGCTCGGGAGGCTCCTGTGGCACCAGCTGGACAGGCTCTGTTATATCTGAGCTGATTTGCTTTGGGTTTAAATAGGAAAATAAAGAGAAAATAGTACAGAAAGAGAGGACAGGGACAGGGTTGCTGTTCCCTTCTTTCAAGTGTTGTTCTGATTAGAGCAGGAATCAGAGACTGAGGTGTTAAATCCAAACCAACTTCCCTGGATCCCCAAACCCTTCCCACAGCCGATCCCCTGCAATATTTCAGCTGTCTTTGTTCTGCTCTGGGAACTGACCACTCAGCCTGATGCTGAATGTCCTCAATCAAGCCTGGACCCAAATCCAAAGCCCTCTTTTATCCCTTTTTTTCCACCCCCGACCCTCTGCTGTGCTGAGGAATGAGCTTGTCCACCACATTCGGGAACAACTCTTCTGAACCCACCCGGCTCCAGAGAATTCCACCCTAAACCAAAGCAGCTCCCTGCTGTTGGTGGCAGCACTGCAGAACCACCTCTGAACCCCATCTTGGCCAGGTGCTCTCCTCTGGCAGCTTAAAAGTGATCAATATCCCACAAAGACATAGGAAACCCTCTAAAACTCATTTCTCTCTTCCCTTTCCCCTCCTTGCTTGACTCATCTCCCAAAACCCTGCTGCCCTAAGGTCCAGGATCAGGGAAATCTCCATGAAATCTGCACCGCACCTCATTTTTTTCCAAGGAAAACCGCTGTTGGTTGACTCTGGAGCTGAGCTTTTAGCAAACAGACCCACACTTGATTGCTCTTTTGTCTTTACCAAGGCAGCAGCGGGGAAGTGGCTGAGCCAGTAATGTACTTGTCTGTGTCATTATCGAGTAACCATAAATAAAGCAGGTAATAAAAGCAGTCTTTTTTACTCTCTCTTTTCAAACAGTGACAGGAGCTTCCTGGAAAATTACCTTTTTACCTTTTTCCTTTTCTCTCAGAGCACAAGTTAAAAGGGTTTTGGTATTTCTCGACATCTAATAAACAGCCACTTTCCCCTCATTTTCCCTGCGCTGAAGGGGAGGTAATGAGTGCATTTTATTGTTGTTCTCCGGAGAAGAGCAGGAATCGGGGATCTGAGGGAATAGGGAGAGGCATCTCCTTCCATCCCCACAGTCCGGTGCTGTAGGGAAGCCAGACGTGGTAATTCCAACCTTCCATCCCAGAGAAAAGCAGCTCTTGAGAAGGACTAAAACTGATCCACGTTATCCATCAGAAACGGGATGGGGGGGGGAAAACTGCCTTTGAGATGTCCCTGCAATAGAGAGAAAGGAAAACGTGTAAATAACCACTTCAAGGTCCCCAAAGTGCTGTCCTGATATCCCACCAGGAGCAGGTTTTAGAGGGAAAAGGCAGGTTCAGGGGAGTGGCCGTGGCTGTGACACCAGAGGGAATCCCTAATCCCTTTATTCTCCAGAACAGGAATCCCGCTTCGTGTTGTAGTATTTAAAAATGAGATTTTATGTCCCAACATCGCTTCTCAGTTCTGACTTTGGCAACTTTTTATCGCTCAGAAGGTGGTGTTGAGGCTGTTTTATTAACACCGGATGGGATGAAAAAACAGGGTGGATTTTGGGGCAGGGGAGGAATCCCCAGTGCACACCAACCCCTCTTTCCCTGCCTGCAGCTCCCACGTCCCCTGGGAAGTTTTTTACCTGTGGGAACAGCAGAACTGGGAGCTCCCAGGGCTCAGAAAGGTGAAGCAATTCTCCAGCAAAGGTTACTTTCTTCTCCTCCAAATGGAAATGCGTTTACGAGCCGAGAAAAACCATTCCTGGCAGCTCAGTTCAAGGAGGAAAAAGCGGGGGGAAAAAAAGAGATAGAGGGGATTGGGTGAAAAGTGAATATTTGGTGTTGGGAGAAACCATAATCAACGAGCACAAAGTCCAAGCTGGTTCCTTTCCTGAGAGCTTGTGGGGTGAGGCTGTCGGGGATTCTCCTGCAGCTCCTTCCTCCCAGACCCGCTCCGGGAGCTCCAGGGACCCTCCCCGGCTGGCATTTGGTGCGGCACCGGAGGGACACGGGGCTCGAAATCGGCATCGCTCTGCCGGGGGCCAGGTGCCACCCCGGCAGTGCTTTTGTTCCTGTGGTGGAAAAGGGGATTTTTTCAATCCTTCAGGGTTTGTGATGTGCTGCCCCCAGGGCAATTCCTGCTCCAGAGGCGCCGATTTCTAATTCAGCTGCCGCGCCCTCCCACCTGCTGGGACAGTAAAAAGCCACCAAGTGTAAAGGGAGTGTTTTTAACACCAATAACATCCTTACTTGGGGGTAATTTCAGAGCTGACGTGCAGGCTGCCGCTCCTAGAAGGGAAATGGAGACCCCTAAACAGCCCCACTGAAGTCCCTGGGGAGGTGCTTTGGTGTTGGGGGGTGGATGAAACTCCTGCGTTGGGGGAGCAGGGGTTGTTTTTTAGTGCTTTGCGCAAGGAATTTCTGCAGAACAGCACAGAGGTGCAGTGCTGGTGTCAGGTGAACAGCTGGGGGCTTTTCTCGGGTCCTGTGGGCTTTGCAAAGTGCTTAAAACTCACAAATCAGCGACAGGACGCGTTCGATGTTATTGATTTTTTTTTTTATTATTATTTCTGTCAAAAATTAGCCAAGCTGGGGAGGAGAGTCTGCTCCTTTTCAGTGGTGTTCTCCCTCCAAAGCTGTCCTAGGTTACAATTAGGCAGAAAATACTTGAATATTTTAAATAAAAAGACCTGCTTCCGGGAGTACGGCACTCCGGCATGCGGGAGAGCCCGGACTGGACTTATCCCGCAGTACGGAATGGATTCGGGAGAAAATCCGGACTGGATTGCTCCCAGATCACGGAATGGATTCGGGAGAAAACCCGGACTGGATTTTTCCCAGATCATGGAATGGATGCAGGGGAAAATCCGGACTGGATTTTTCCCAGAGAACGGAATGGATTCCAGGGAAAACCCATAAAAATCCAGCTTTTTTCTGCAGTTCGGAATGGGAACACTTTAAAACGCATGCTCAGACTCGTATTTTCACATCCATCCCAGCTTTTTTAACAACAAAACCGAATGTCATTCCTTTAATTCAGCCTAAAATGCTGTTCCACTGGCAGCAGCAATTCACTGTACCCCGGCTGCTCAGCTGACTTTTAGCACACCCACTCACCAGAAGCGCTGACAGCCTCGAAAGCAGAGGATGCTGCTTGGGAGTGAATGTTGTACATTGCTTCATCCGTGGAGCCCTCGGGCTGCTGGTCACAGTCCAAAACTCTGAGGGAGAGAACACATTCCCCTTCACACAGGTGACAGCGGCCACCACCTCCAGCCCGTCTCTGTGACAGAGCTCGTGCACAGATTCTTGTCTCAAAGTGAAATCGCCCCTGCTCTGTGAAATATTTGTTCCGGACAATGCTCTGGTAATGCTTATTGCAGTACAGCACCTCAGCTTAAAAGAGTTAAAATGATACCACCAAAAATTACATTTTAATAAGAGTTTTGAATTTCAGTTGTTTCTGCTCTCAAAAGGTTCCTGGCAAAGAGAGAGGGAAGGAAGGGGAAATCTGAGTCCTTTAATACTGTACAAGGACTCTTGTCCGAGGTTCAGTGTAAGCTGTCACCAACAGCATTTGGGACAGCACCGTTCTACAGGATCACTGCTTTTACAGGACCACTTCACCTGGACTGCCACCACCCTGTTAGGGTCTGGTCTTCGCCTGAAGGCCCAGTGGTGTAGCTCTTATCCTCTGGGAACCCAGTGGGTAAGGGCTGAGTGTGCTGCTCCAAACCCCAGGTTATATCCAGGTGGGAATGCTTGGCCCCTCCCTGTGGGCGGAGCCTCTCACAATGGGATGATGTCATCCTATGAGTCACGGGGTGGGTCCTTGATTGCCCATTCAACAGCGATAACCCCCGAGGGCGTTATCAGGGATGAGTCACCCTAGGAGATAACGAGCCCCACCTGCTTTAACAGTGACGGTGACAACAGAACAGGTGCTGTTGGTGACATCTTACATTGTGACCTAGGACAAAACCCTGCCCTGGCTCCCATCTGGGCACAGAGCTGCTGGGATCCCCTCTCGGATCCCCTCTCCTTCCCCCAGCCCCAGCAGCAGGAGTGAGTGGCACTTCCAGCAGTGAGTGACACGCTGGGAGGATGGAGTGACAGGTTACAAATGCATCAGCAGGAGGCTGGGCTGATCTTTCAAGGCAGAGGGGCTGTTTTCCATCCAGGAGCAAAACTGTTTCCATGTCCAAGTGGATCACAAGTGACAGGCACAGCCAGGAGGGGAAGGACCCCCTGCCCTGCCAGCAGGGAGTTATCAGGACCTATTTAGCTCTGCGCATCCTTCCGAACATCAGCCTGAGAAGGGGAAGGTGGCGGCAAAAGAAAGACATCGAGCCGCTAAAGAATGCGCAGGGATCTGCCACCTGCCTGTGCTCCCTTCTCCAGGGTGTTCGGGACTGAATGTTTATTTATTTACTGGAACGTTTCCTTGTCGTTTCTATGTTAATTGAATGATTTAGCCTCCCAATAAGAGCCCATTCACAGGAGAAGGGATTTGGGTGCTGCCCGCAGAGCCTGCAGCCTCAGACTGTGGTTTGGGATGAACAGGAGTTTAATGGGAATTGAGGGATTATCAAAGGACAGTGGGGACTTGGAGGTTAGATCTCAGTCTAAAGCCAGTCTGGGCCCTGAGGAGCAGAGTTAGGTCATTGACACGGGGCTGAGAGCTTGGCCGGGGGTGCTGAAGGATGGATTTGGGCCCAGGACTGCGATGTGATGCTTGGGAATAGCAAGGAAGGGAGAGGATGGAGAGGGGGCGGCGAAGAGTGACGCTGATTTTTCTTTTCATGGGCCAAGGAGGGTGAAATGACTGAGCTGGGCTCTTGCAGGGAACTAAGAACAGAGCTGCTGCTCTCCTCCCGGTGCTTTTCCATCTCGTTTTTCTCTGGGGAAGCATTAAGCACACGGCCTGACCTGGTGAGGCATCAGTCCTGTCACACAGCTGTGCCAGCCCCTGAGCCCAGCCCCTCACAGCTCTGTCCTCCTGCTTGAAAACAAACTTGACCTCAATTCCTGTGTCAGCCCTGCTGCTGAAGGGGATGGGCAGTGGAAGGGTTGGGTTTCAAGTCCGGCTTCCTCAGCTGACAGCGGAGCTTTTATTTAAATGGAATGGTTAAATCAGTCCGTCTGAATAAACTCTGCGGGTCCCTGGGAGGGACAGGGCTGTGGCAGCTCGTGCCCTGCCTGGCTCTGTGGGGTTTCAGCTGCATCGCTGTGACATTTGTCGGGCCGGCGGCGCTCAGGGCATCGCTGTGACTCCAACATTTCCTTCCCGACGCTGCCAGGGGCTGCAGCTCCTCCGGGACGTTGGCCTGTGGCCTGCTGGGACAAAACTGATGTGTCAGGGCCGATCAGCTCGGGGGCTCTCATGCTGAATAACTCTGTGGAGTGTCCTTGGAAGCCACCGCGGGGAGGGCGAGGAGCCCTTCTTGCTTGACAAAGCAATTTTTTAAGACTGAAAACCTCTTTTTTTTCCCCCTCTAAGGGGCTCCTCGGCGGTTTGAACGTACAAGGAAGGATGGGGATGATCGTGATTATCTTGACATTGCCTTCCCCTGTGCTTGTCCTCTGTGAAATCCCCCTTGCAGGGAGTGTTGGCGTGTTTAGCTGTTGCCTCGGCGGGCTGAATTCCACACCGGCTTTTCCATCCTTTCCCTTGGCAAGGCAGCATCTGCTAAACGGGGAAGGAATAGGCAGGATCTCCGTGCAGCTCCTCTTCCAGCTGTGGTTTTCCTCACCGAGTTATCCCTGTGAATGCCTCCTGCTTGCAGGAGCGGCGTGGAAGGTGAGGGAGTCACAGCTCAGGGCTCTGATGGTTGGTTGCTTCACACTTGTGTGAAATTGCAGTTTTTCCTCATATGCTGCAAGGGAGGGAGAAAGGGGGGAAAAAAAGAGAGTGAGAAGCACTTTTGGTGCTCTCCTAAACAGGCAGAGCCCCGGGGTCCTGGAGACCTCCTCCCACTACAAAGCAGAATAATTTGGGGTTTTTATTTCTGCTTCGTGCACCTCGCTCTGCTCCTGCTTTTGTCTTCCCAAGGCCGAGTCGAGGAGCTGGAACGGTGCAGAGGGGGGGAATGAGGCAGCAAACAAAACATGATTTAATATTACCTGTGATTAGCGTTACCTGTGATAGCTGGAGCGCGGGGGAAGGAAAACAGAGGCGTTGTGTTTTAGCTGCTCCTGCCTTGCTGTTGTTGGCCGGGGTTGTGGCGCTGCCTGATTGTACCTGCACGGGTAAACAACGAGCCTGCCTCATCAGCATCATTAATGGGGCCATAATTAGCGCAGTGGGAGTGCAGCTCTCTCTGTTTGTGGCCCTGCAGAGGTGCATCCTCGCCCCAAAGCACGCAGGGCTCGTTCCCACCCTGTGAGCGTGGTTCTGACTTAGACCAGCACGAACTAAGCCTAAATTAAGTCTGGTTTTTTGGGTTTTTTTTTTGCAACTGAACCAGCTTGAGCGCTGTGAGCATCCATCTCCTTTCCGGGAGTAAATAGCACGGTGACCACAGATTAAGTAGCTGCCTGAAGAACAGCTTTAGCTGTGAGTGGGGAGTAAATGTGTTTTCCCAGTTCCTCTGCTGAATATTAATGTCCCATCCCCGGAGCTGTGGGGTTTAGCACGAGATCTGTCTGCAGGCGCCCTGGGTGAGCGCTGTGCCACAGAGCTGAGAGCCCCAGCACGAGCGAAGGGCCTCGGCAGGGGTTTTATTTACGGGCTTGGTGAAAATAAACAGAGGCATGGGGTGGTTTTTCTGGAAAACACTCCGGACAGCTGCTCCCCAGCAGGTAAAACACTGAAAACGAGAGTTAGAGAGGGGTGAGCAAGGACAGGGGCAGCGTTTTGAGGTGCTGCAAGGACGATTTGCTGCCCATCCTCCCCCAGCTGCAGAGCAACTCTGCCCACAGCACAGGAGGCACAGCCTTTGCTGAATTAGGGGATGATGTGGGGTTTGTGCTGTGTGGGTTCAGGTGGGGTTTCTTTGCCGTGATCTGGGGGAATCGTTGCAATCCAACAGCCCAAGGTGCTGGGTCACAGCCCCTCAGTGCCCCAAGGACCAGGATCCATCCGCACTCCCCGGATCTGCCCTGGATCTGCCCTGGATCTCGTGGACTCACGCGTGTCCCTCTGAGGGTTCCTCTGCCCCATAAAGCCGATCTATGGAAATGCAACACAGAACTTCCGCCCTCAGCACTTCTTTAATCCTCTCCAGTAACACAGGAGTCGTTCTCTATGCATCCCATAATCAAATTTCCCCGGGTTTATCCGTCGCTTGCAGACCTCCATCACCCTTACCTGGGAGCAGGGGGAGATATCCCAGGGACTCGTAACACCAGCCATGTCCTATTGTTCCCATTTGTTTGCTGAGCATGCGGGTGGAGAGGCATAAATATTAAAATATCCCCATTATAAAGCCAGGCCTCCATTGATAAATGATGTATAAAATCAATTTACAACCCGGGGATAAAAAGCACCCATGAAGTGGTTGCTAGCTCCAGGTACTAGAAAATTATTCCTCCATAACTTGCTCTGACTGGAACTCATTACACACTCTGTCCGTGGAATGATTTTGTTGTTAAAAACTCTGTCACTCAGAGCTTATTTATTCCCTCTCCTGGCGAAGGAGCCCGGAGTGGCTGCTGCCTGTGGGGCAGAGAGGTGCTGTGCTCTGCTGTTTTCGGGCACTGCCAGTCCCTCACGCCTCAGTGCTCAGCAGAGTTTGGGAGGCAGGGCAGGAGGAAGGAGAATCAGGAATCGCTGGCGTCTCCTGAAGCGTTGGCACCTGCATATTTAACTTCAGACAGGTGAAGAGTCCCGCTTTTGTCTGATTATGCTGAATTTAACCCCTCGGTCACGCTCGCCTGAGGGAAAAGTTTCCCCGCCAAGGAAATAAAACCTCTCCATATTGTTCAGGTTTGTCTGGGTGCTGCTTCTCCACGGGGTTTCCATTTTAGGAAGGAGCAACAGCAACGCAGACTTGAGAAATCTGGAATAAAGGCACCTTCCCTCCACACCTAATGCACAGCTACGTTGTTAGGTTTGTCCTCTTCCACAAATTTTCTGTGACAAAAAGCAGAAAAATTGTTTGGTTCTTGATTGAAAGGATATCTGTGTCGCCAGCTGTGGATTGTCTCAGTGCTGATGGTTTTGTACAGGGTTTTGTGTGTCAGAGCACCTAAAAGGTCCCAAAAGGGAGGATTTCCTGTCCTTTGAAGCCAATACCTGATGTCCAGCTCTGTTGGACAGGGCTTGGATAGTGGAAGGTGCCCCTGCCCATGGCAGGGAGTAGAAATGGATGATCCTTAAGGTCCCCTCCACCCCAAACCATCCCGGGAGCCCATGGCCCTACTCTGCTCCCAAAATGAAGGCACCGAGACCTCTCAGGAGCCGAGGCGTTGATTGAAATTCGTCGCCCTTAGCGGGAGCCTGTCCCCGGGTGGCTGCAGACAGACGTGAGCTCACGGCGCCCTTGCTCAGCCCTGGCTCCGGGCCAGCCCCGTGTCTGGGAGCTGCATTAGCTGATGAGGCTGTGGGGAAGGCGAGGGAAGCGAGCCCCAGCCCGGCACGGGCCCGCCTGGCCCCGCAGCTGAAGGTGGAAGCCCTCGGCAGCCCTCGCCCTCAAACCAGGGCCTCCCGAGACCTTGCAAGGCTCAAAGGAAGGCTCAGAAAGGCCAGGGCAGGTGGGGAGAGCAGCAGTGTGAGGGCAAAGCTGCGTCACGCAGAGCGGCTGGTCCGGGAGGGCGAACCCAGGGGATAAAAATAAGACGGGTGTGAGTCAGCAGAGCGTCCTCAGGAGGGTCTCATCGCACAGAGCTGCTGGGGTCCCCACAGCTGGGCACATCTGCCTGCTCCGGGAAGCAGTGCTGCGAGCACATCCTTATTATCCTCTCAGGGCTTGGGCTCAGCTGGCATTTTGATTAAAGAAAACCTTCCTGGGGTGGAATTAACGGGGGGTGAGCGTGAGGTGGAGGAGAGGCTCGGGAGCAGAGCCGTGCGAGGACCAGCACCCCTGGAGGGAGGAGGGTGTTCAGAGCAGCTTCCCCGGGGATGGATTATTTCGGTCCTCGGCTACTGAATACCTTTATTAATGACTGAGCTGATGATCCATGTTCTCAGCTGGGCTGGGCTGCAGATGAGGTAAAGATCTGTGATGTCGCAAATAATGCGGTTATTGTCACAGCACCAGGCAAGCTGCCTGCTGAGGTGGCCACCGTCCAACAAATCACAGCTAAAAGCATCCAGTGCTTCTGGAATTAAGATCCCAGGGTTTTGGAAGCTCAGTGTTTTGCCAGCGATCGGCCTTGCTGTCCTGCTGGGCGTTGTTTTAACTGTTCTGTCACTCTGCTCGCCAAATAAACGCTGCCCGGTGCTCAGAGCCTCTCTTCTTAACAAGGGATTTAATCACACCCTGGTGGAAATCATCCTGCAAAGCTAATCCCAGTCTAAACCAGTGTGAGCAAGGAGAGAACCCGGCTCCCTGAGACTTCTTAATTCGGAATATTGGCACCTCTGGAAGAAGGAACACTGTTCCATGGCTGTTTTTAGGGATGTGGATGTGAGCTGTGTTAGCAGAAACCAGCCTGGTGGCTCTGCAAAGCATCTTCCAGCAGCCAGCCAGCCAGCGGCACAACTGGTGTCCCTTACTGCTTGTTTGCTTGGTTTATAGGAAACAAAAAAAGATTTCGGAAATCTTTTCAGGTTCAGAAAACCTGGTTAAACGAGGCAATAAAGAGCAGAGAATCAGCTCAGTGCGGGCTCCTCCTGCCTGGGCTGTAGCTCCAGCGATGGGTTCTGGAGCCCGAGGCAGGAACGGTCCGGACGAGGCGGTGCCGGTTTTGGGTCGGTTTTTAGGACAGCCCAGGGCAGGGCAGAGGGGCTGGGAGCCCGAGTGAGCACAGAGCTGCCCAGCCCCGGTGCTGGCCCTCCCCAGGCTGGCACCACCGCGCCGTGATGGGAGCACCTCGGGGGCTGAACCCGCCCTGCTCCCCCGCTCGCAGGCGCGGTCAGAGGGTGAATAACGCAGCAGTGACATAAATTAAAGCCCGCTCCTCCCCGGGGGTGCAGCTGCTCCTTGCACCTCCTCTGTCACTGCTGATCTCTTCAAGGGGCACAACTGCCCCTCCAAACTCCTTTTTTTCCCCCCCTTTTTCTCCTCTGAGGCAGGGGTTGGTGGCGTTCACCTTGTTAAAAAGCCATTAAGCTGTAAAACAATCTCTCTCTCTTAATAACTGTATTAATTTTAAATGCCAGAGACAGAGCCGTAAAACCTCCTGGTGGGTTGTTACAAGCACGGAGCCCTTTCCCTGCCGTGCCTGCAGGATGAGGCTTCTCCCCAGCCCCTTCCTCCCTCCACTGGCACTGCTGGGGACTGGAACTCGTATTTTACAGCAAGTACCCTGTCTGAAAAGGTCAATGGCTGATGTTATTCATGGCAGGGTGAAAAAGGAGGAGGGAAGAGAGATCTCCCAGCTTTTTGCTGTGGAAACTTCCCTCGGTTCTGCCAAGGGTGTTTGGCACCTCCTGGAAGGGAGCAGAGGAGCGGGGTGTTCGTACAGTGCTTAGGAAAAGGTGATTTCAAAGTCAGCCCAGCCTCTGCCTTTCAGGAAATCTGAATTTCCAACAGGTTCCCGTGAGTTTGGGATCTCCAGGCTGAGTGCTGGAGTGCTCTGGACAGTTCCAGAGCTTCTCTCCTATTGTTTAGCGCTTCCTAATGCTCCACCTCAATTAATGCTGAGCTGGACTGAGCCAGGCTGTGTAACCCTCCCTGGGAGCTCCAGACAAAAGTGAGGAGAAAGGATTTGCCCAGGGATGTGGGAGCATCAGCAGAGATGGAGGAAGAATCACTCAGGGAGGGCTGTGCTGGAAGAGGCAATCAAAAAAAAAAAAAAAGTGCCCTTAAATTGAAATTTCTTCTTTGCCAGTTCACCTTGTTATTATTGCTGGAAAAGCTGTTGAATCTTTTGTGGCAGGGTTTACAACATCCCTCAGTTTCCTTTGAAAGAGGAAATGGATTTTATCTGTTGGGGAATCAAAGCAGCTTGGAGCAAACCCGGCTCTGTTCCACCTCTGCCAGGTGACTGTGCCCATCCCAGGGGTGGGAGGTGCCCCCAGCTCCTGCAGGGCATCAAAACAGGCTTGGGATGGGAAAAAAATTCAGTGGGTGAGGCCAGGAGTGTGGAATTGGGAGTGAGGGGAAGAGTCAGACCTGAAACGAGCCCAAATTTTGGCCAGGAACTTCACGAGTCTCAGTAACCGCTCAGACTTCTGCAGGCTGTGCTTGTGATGGGGCTCACAGCAAATGCTCCTCGTTTGATACTTCAGATTTCCTACCCCTGCTTGGTTTATTTCCAAGCTGATCCTGAGCCAAACCGGCGGGGGATCCAAAAATCAGTGAAATTTTCTGCAGATTTTTAAAGGTGAAAAGGACGTTGGTGTCAGGTGCTGCGGCCTTCTGCAGAGCTAGGCAGGGAAAACAGTGATAATTCTCATCATCGTCATTTCCTCAGAGGAAGAGTTCTGGGTTTGTTTTTATTATTTTTGGTGGGTGTTTAGGATGGAGAATGGGCAGTTTGGACTGAAGGCACTGAGGGACACAATCCATAGTCTTCTCTGGAAAAAAAAAAAGAAAATAAACCACGCCCTCCTTCCAGCCTGGATTGCTTCAGCTTCAGCCTTAAGCCGCCAGTTTTTGTTCTGCCTTTGGCAGATTAGAGAGACCTTTACAGTCTCAGGGTGGGTTAGAAAGACCAACAAAACCCTTCCTTCTGTCAACAGGCAAATAAAGCCTGGCTTTGCTGTGAAGTTCAGCTTCTCTGAGGCTGGGACTTACTGCCCTGCAGTGACTCTGCTCTGGACTTCCCTCCCTCCAGGTGTTTATGAACTCCAGGGCTCCCTCTGCCCTGGTTCTGGGCTTTAGGGGTGGCATTCTGCAGCCAAGGTTTACCCAGATAAAAGTTTTTCACTGAATTCTCCCCCTCAGAAGCGCCCGTGAGAAATGTTGGGGTTTCTGGGGTTTGGGAGCGTCCTGTCAGCTGCTCACCCCTAAAAAATGAAGTTCATTGAGGGTTTCACAGTAGAAAGCGCCGTTTTCTGTCCTGGTGCATCCTGCAGCCCTGGACTGCTCGCTCAGGTGCTTTTTGCTGATGTCTCTGGCATTCCACCTCCTGTGTTTAATTCCCATGCGCCGCTTTGCTGCCTGCCGGGAGAGCAGCAGAGAAGGGCAGGAGCCGCCTCACGGAGGGCACCAGAAATCCCAAATCCTGTCTCGTGTGCAGCTCCGGCTGCTTCATGCCCAGGAGCAGCTCGGTGGATGAGGAGGGAGGTGGGATGTGAAGGCTCAGACGGCTCCTGCTCGTCGCTGTGAGCGGCACTGACGGCGAGGAATGGCACGACAAGTTCGGAAGGAAAGCAGTTTTGATCTTTATTAATTAATTCATTCCTTTTTTTACAACATGGATCGCAAAGAGTGTGTTGAATGGCATCAGACAGTTGGGTGCTCGGCCATCCACCCCTTGAGGGGATTGGTCAAGCTCTAAGACACTTATTCCAAAATATCAGAAGGCCAGAACCACAACAATCCTGCATAACAAACCCAGGTGCAAGATAAGGAGTTCGTTTACAAAAACCCATGGCAGTGTTTTCATGGCTTCTGTGAGAACTGCAAAGTTCTCACAGAACGCTGCAGAAAAGCTGAAAGATTTCTCTACCAAAGCTTTTCAGCATCCACACCTGCTCAGGAGAATTCCCGTTCCTGCCACCCCCTGCACGGTGACATCCAGGTGACAATCAGCAGTGACAGGCGCTGTCCGACACGCAGCCCCGGTGTGTGATGGAACAGCAGAGCGGGTGGGCAGGGAAGGAAAAAAAACCCAACAAAACCAGGTAGAAACGGTGTTCAGTGACAAATGTTGAGTGTTTTGTAGCCAGCGCTGCTGTCCTGCAGTTACAGCCCCAGCTGACTGCTCTGGGTGCAGCAGGAATGAAAGGCCAGGCTGTGAAGACAGAGGAGTTTTTGTTGATTTGCCACTTGTCCTTTTTTTTTTGATGTGAATGCTTTCAATTTCACTGCCAGCCTGAGAGCTTGCCATGTCCTGCCTGCTCGCGAGCCAGGCGTGCTCTGTGTGCTCATCCCAGCCTTTCTCCAGCTCAGGGCACTCCTGTGAATGGTGTCTCGCGAAAAATAATCAAAAACCACCCTCCCAAGCTCAGTCAGACACAATATTTATCAACCTGAGAGTTATTTAGACTTTACGTGTCCTCTGCAAGACACAGAAATGCTCAGAATGAGGTCGAATTGGCTCAAGGGCTGAGGGAAGAAGAGGTAAATAATTCCCGTGTTTGATCCAGGGCTGGCTTTGTCCCTGTTTGTCAGCTGTGATCGATGTCACCCACTGGTCTCCATTGTTATTCTGCTGTCGCTTGTCACGCTCACACCTTCCTTTGAATCCTGCTCTTGTGTCTTTTCCCTCTTTTTTCCCCCCCTCTCCTGACGCCAGGCTTGTGAGTAATTTACCCAGGACAAAAGGAGAGTAGTTGTGTTGTTATGTCAGAGGGAAACTGAACCTGGGGCTTGAGAGCTGCACTGGGAGGAAGCTTCAGACGGACCTGGAGCTCAGGAAAGCTCCGTGTTCCACTCCCTGGCTTGTCACGCTGCCTGCCAGGTTAAGTCATTATGAAGGGCAGGGAGGAGGAGAAATGAGGGGGGGGAAAAAACCCCACAGGAGCTGGGCTGAGAAATGGAAGGGAAAGGAGGAGAGGGCAGGAGAGCGCAGACCAAAAAGAGGAGGAACAAAGGAGATGGCAAACGCAGTAAATGAAGATGCTGGCAGAGCATTCAGCTGAGCGTGTGCTCAACGTTCAGTGGAGCTCAGTGTGGCTCAGGCAAGGGTTTAGACCGTTCCTAAATGCCCAGCAGTGCAGGGAGCTGTGCTGGAGAGTGGGGCAGCCCTGAGAGCCACCCTTTGGCCCATGGGGATGCTCCACGTCCCTGCTCTGCCGGACATGGAGACCTGTCAGCTGCTCATCCCTAAAAAATGACGTTCACTGAGGGTTTCAAAGCAGGCTGGAGCATCCCAGCACCATTTTCTGACCTGGTGCATCCTGCAGCTCTGACCTGCTCACTTTCGCTGACGCCTCCGCCGTTCCACCTCCCCTGTTTAATTCCCGAGTGCCAGTTTGCTGCCTGCTGGAAGAGCAGGAGAGAAGCGCAGGAGCCACCTCAGGGAGGACACCAGAGATGCCTTGAAATCCCAAATCCTGTCTGTGTTTAGCTCAGGCTGCTTTATTCCCAGGAGCACGGATGGGCTCAGGTCCCTTCCCGGTGAGCAGGAGCTCAGCCCTGGCCGTGGAGCTGACGAGCTGGGGGCAGGCAGAACGTGCCCCATGTGCCACCTGCAGCTTCTGCTGCTCCCATTTGTCACTGTCTGCGCCGTGTGTCACCCAACAGAGCGACCAAACCTCGGGCTGGGATCTGGGACGGGCCATCCCAGCCGGGATTTGCTGAATCAGAGGGGCTGAGAGGAAAAAGGACAGAGCAGATGTAGAGCTTTGGTCTTTGAGCTCCACTCAAACAGGTTAAAGCGGCAAAACTCCTGCGTGGTGCTGAACCCTCGGCGCCGAGGGAGCGGGGCTTCCCCTCTGAGCTGCAGACAAAACCTCAGCTTTATCTTGAGGGATGTCAGAACTAACAGAGCCCTGCTCCCTCCTTGGCACGCCTGGAGTTTGTTTGTTTGCACGGCTTTGCCCCCAGCCCTCGTGGAGGGTCCCACAAATCCTCTGAGCTCCAGGACTGCCAGCTCCACCCCCCTCCCCAGCACATCCCCCAGCCCAGCTCTGGTGCTGCTCGGCTATTAATTGGCTTGTGTTATCGCCGAGATTGTTATTTATTAATAGATCGTTCTGAGCGCAGCAAAGTTCATTATTTAAAGCAGGAGGCTGAGAGAGATCCAGAGGAACAGATGGATGCATGGAAGTATCAGAAGAAGGACTAGTTAAAATTCCAGGCATGTGCTGAGCCTTGACAAAGGATGGAAAACAGAATCAATCATCATTATCTAGGAGAAAAGCCATCAGTCTGTGTTTAAAATAAGCACTGTGGGTATTAAGCCCACGACGCCAGACTTTGCAAGAGTTTTGCCTGGTAGCTGCAGACCCCGGGGTTAGGAACAGGGCTGGGGAGCACTGCTGGGTGCTCAAAGCAGCACAGGGAAAATAAAAATAGATATCGAGGCATGAAAATGCACGGAGAGGTGGTTTTGATGTCCACCCAGTCCTGACTGGCTGCAGACAAAGGTTTTTCTTCATGGCTGTGGTGGCTGAAGTCACCCCAGCAGAGCTGTTAAACTATTTTAGGTGCTGAGGGCTGCTCTGACCTGGAAAAAGACCCCTAATATTTATCCTAAAGAAGGAATTTCCTCACTGGAATGATCTGGTTTCCCACCAGGCTGCTCAAGGTGGGTTCTCAGTGGAAGGTGCCAACAGCAAAGAAGGAAAGTGGCCAACAGAGATCAGGGTAAATTTGGGAGCTACGAGGGATTTTTGAGTCAGCCGAGCCTTAAAGGTGGCTGAAACCAGTCACAGAGAGGCAAAGTCACTGCCAGACCTGGCTGATGGCAAAGAGGAGACTCAGATTTAGGGATTTTAACCCCCAGACCAGTCTGACCCCAGTTCCTACGTGTTTTCCTCTGCCGAGCTGGGTTGTTCTGGTGCTTGCCGACACAAAACCTTTCTTCTTCCCGCAACAAAGAAAATAATATCAGGCATCATCTCTCCGTGTGCCCCCTGCATGCGAAAGCAAAGGTCAGCTCCGCTGTGAACTCTTGCTAAAATGGCTCTAATTGCATCCAATTTTCCAGACATGAATTTATCTCCCATTAGCAGGCCCCGGAATACTCAACTCTAATGGCCAAGCTGCTGCTCAGAGCTGCCCCTCAGTAATTGGTTAATAATGGGGCTCTTTGGTAACAGGTAAACAGGTCTTTTTTTCTTCCAAATTTAACATTTCCGTCATGGCTTTTCCCCTGAGCGAGGTTATTTCTGGCTGTGCTCCGGGTGTGCTTTTATGCCGAGCCCACCACGTGTTCCTGGGCTATTGCAGCATCTCCTTTCTGCCCTCCCCAGCTCCCCAGGGAATATTTGGGATCCTTGCTGCACGCAGGAGGCTTTGCCGGAGGTTGTTTCGCCCTCCCACGGAGGAGCAGAACGCGCTCGGTCTGCGGGGTTGTCCAAACACCTTTTTCTCAGAACCCACCTTCAGCTTTCTCCTGAACTTTGAGATTTCCTGGCGTGGCACCTGCGAGGCTGTGCCATTTCTCCCTCCCCCAGCCAGCACTCCTCCCCTGGAGCCTTTAGAGCCTTTTAAAGACTCCTTTTAGAGCGTTTTTAGGCCATTTAGAGCCTCCCAGTGTGGCTCTTCCTTGCACTGGGAGGGCAACTGGAGATGATCTGATAACGTCTGATTTCCATTCTGCTTTTTCTCTCTCCCTCTCCCTGAGAGATTCCTCTTAACCCACGCGTCCCCTTCATCCCTGGCTTCTTTTTTTTTTTACACCTGGAACATCAGAAAGGGAGAAAATGAATAAAGCTTTGTGTTCTTCACAGGCGCATCCCTTACAGGCACGGGGTGGGGGAGAGGCTTTGTGAGGGTTTCTGGTTCTGCACAGATCCTTCCAGAGCTGCTGGAAGAATTCAGGTGATGGATTCGGGGCTGTCAGATCCATCAGGGCCTTCGTGAGGCATTTTGCAGATCCCAGCAGAAGAAAAGGATGGCTGGGCGGGTGGGAGATGAATCCTGAAATGATTTGTTGACGTTTTCTATCTCAGTCCTTGTTTGGGGCAAAGCTGCCTCTGGTTTTCTTGAGTTTGGGCTGGGCTTGCTCTTGCTTGGGATGGGGCGAGAGAGAAATAACTCTGGGGTTTGTAAAGGGTATTTAGATCGTTCTGCAGTGGAACAGAGAAGCTGTGCCTGCCCCTGGATCCCTGGAAGTGTCCAAGGCCAGGCTGGAGCACCCTGGGATAGTGGGAGGTGTCCCTGCCCACGGCAGGGGGTGGGATGGGATGTTCTCTACATCCCTTCCAGCCCAAACCCCTCTGTGACCCTACAGAACCCCCTTCCTCTTTCCATAGCCTGGAGGAGAAGCTGGCAGGGAAGGGGAGCTGGGGGAGCTGCCACAAATTCTTTGGCAAAGAGAATTTCAGTTGTCCTGGTGAAGGTGTAAAAAGCTCCCAAGTGATGACCATCAATCTGTCCTCGGTATCAAGTCTCATCCCACCCTCTGAGAGTTAAGAAATTACTTCACAATCCCAAAAACCTGACTCTTTAGCTCAAAATCTGCACCAGCTCAACCACGCTTTTAGATTTTATTGCTGCCTGCACCACGAGCCTCCCTCTGCCCACTCAGCCCCCCCCAGCCAGGCCAGGCCAGGCCAGAAATAGTCCTGTCTGGCAGGGATAATACAGGAGAAAACAGATTAAGGAGGTGTAGACAGGGATTTGCATTTGTTTCACCAGCTGTCTTCTCATTCCTCGTGTTCCCCACTCGGACATACCTTGGCAAAGGACTGGAGTCAGGGATAGGAACAGAGAGTGGTGAAATTGGAGTGAAATATCCCTGAAAACCTCATGTTGAGGCTGTGGCCGAGCTGGAACGAAAGCTCAGAGCTCTGCTTTGGGAGGAGGGAGTTTTTTAGAGTTAAATTCAGTGGGAGTGGGATGAGGTGTGGGATGAGCGGGGCACGAGCCAGAGGTGAATTCTCCCTCCCTCCCCATCAGTTTGTGTGGGACTGGGAGCACAACTTCCCCCAGGCTGCTCCTGCCCTTTCCAGGAGCAGTGAGACGGGAATACCTGGAATTGCTGCCGATCCAGCACCCAGGCAGTGGCTCAGCCCCGGTCCTTGGCTGCCACCAGCATTTGGCCCTCGGCCCGGGGGACAGGACAGGACAGTGGCTCCTCTTCAGCTGCCTCTCGGGGGAATCTGAGCGGGGCTGGGGGGTGATGGATGGCAAGTTTAGCAAACGGAGTCTGGGAGATCAATAGGAGAATACACAGCCCATGGATCATGCGAGTTCCTCTTGTCTGGGCAGCACTAAATCAAAAATGATGAACGACAGCTCCCTCAACCTTGGCCCCTCCGGTCTGCCCCAGTGGAGCAGCATCCACTGACTGAGAGGGATTGTGCTGCTTTCCAGCCTATTTCCTTTGCTTTCCTAATAATTTTGGCATTGAAACATGAGGCTGTGTTTTTAATATCCTCTCCTTGCTCCAGTGCCGCGTCCCTCCTTGCCCAGGTAATTTCCAGCGGGCAGGCGCGGTGCCCAGCTCACCTCCCCCCGCTCTCAGGGTGCACCTGAGCAGGATGCACCTGATCAATCTGCTGCACGCTGGGTTCCTCTGGACCTTGCACCCGTTTATTTTCTTAATTTTGGAAGGTTTGCCCTCCCAGAGGTTGTGTGGCAGCCACAGGAGCAGTCAGGAGCTCTGAATTCCTGTCCAGGTGTGAGCTGGATGCTGTCGGTGCTGATCAGACCCGGATTTTCCTTGGGAGGGGAATGCAGGAGCAGGTTTGGAGAGGGTGCAGAGGTGGCAGCAGCTCTGCAGAACTGCCCTAAACTCGACAAACAGCACCTGGATTTCCTCGGGAATTAATGTTTTTGGCTTGGAGCAGGAACTCACAGGCACAGAGAGTTCCATCATCCCCTCCTGCCTCTGCAAGGTCACTGCCACCAACAGAAGCAAAGCCTCGTTTTATTGCATGAGATTTTTATAATAAACGTTCTCAGCAGCAGCTGAAGCGACACTGATCTCAGCAGGGACGTTTCCCTGGATCTGAGCTCTCTGGCTGCTCCAGTGGGAACATTTCCATCCCCTCTGTCGCAGCTCGCTTGGCCCAGCTGCAGGTGACGAGCGGCTGCTTCAGTTCTGGACGTAAACGAGCTGGAAGCTTTGCCCAGTCAGACTCGTGCCCCTGTGACAGGCAGGAAACAATAAAGTCAGAACATCAGCTGCCCAAAAAAGAAAAATCTGGGAACAGATTAAAAACAGCCTGGATGAGTTTGAGCTGATGGAGAAAGGCCATCGGTTCTGTCAGGGCTGAAGTGGCCAGGAGCGAAGCTGAGAGGGTTTAAAGAGCTGCTTTGCAAATATCAAATTATGAATCATGGAAAGCCAGCCCAGGCCCGGGCAAAAAAAAAACCCCAAAAAAATAAACCAAAAAAAAAGCCTTGAGAACCATCTGGGAATTTCCTATTTCATGTCTGCAGTGACATGATGATGGCCCTGAAAGCAGCAGCAGAATCCTCCCAGGCTGCTGGAAGGACGGCATTGAGCAGGATCTGAGGGACACACGTGCGCCAAAAAAACCATTATTGCAGGATGGGGACAAGGAGAAGGGAAAAACCTAATTCAGAGTCATGACAACAGCACGCCCCTGGAGAGAATGCCGAGCACACAGCCCAGAATAAGCTCCAGTGGGTGAGAGAGACAATAATAGAGAGAATTGTGTCTTGATCTGGCTCTGAGTGAGAGCTCCTAGAATGAAAGAGGAGAGGCAGAGGGTGCTGCGTTATCTATCAACCCAATTGATTGTTGTATCCAGAGCCTGGCTCAGTAATAAATGAGAATGCCACTCATCTGCTTTTCTGGTCTATTTAGAATATTTTTAGAAGCCTTTCTGAAAGATATTCTGATTAATCTGTTGAATTTTCCTTTGCTCAGTGAGACTTATGGCAACATCGGATTTAATTACCCCGTGGCTGGGAGGGCTGTGACGAAGGCAGATACAAATCCCTGTGACAGCTGAGAGTGGCAGGGAGAGCATTTATCCACCGAGGAGCCGAGATGACAAGTGCTGAGCCCGAGCCTCTGGGAAACAAGAAGTGGGACTTTTAGCTGCCAGCAGGGGCAGGGCAGAGGAGCTGAGGCGGTGGGAGAGAGCCCTGGATCCTCACCCAAAGCCGGTGGCATCCACATTCCCAAATCCACGATCTTAGGGCTTCATGGAGTGGTTAAGATTGGAAAAGACCTGCAAGATACTCGAGCCCTGATGACCTGCGAGCAGTTTAGAAATAGGCTTTTCAAAGCATTAAAACGAGCCCCGTGGAGGCCAACAAGGTTTTGTGGGTTACAGGGACGCTGGGTTTTGGTGTTGGCCTGGACTGGGACAGATCCTGAGCAGATCCAACCTCCCCTGGCACATCTGTGACACCTCCAGGGATGTCCCCACAGGGTAACTGGTGCCTGCTGGGCTCTGAAGAGCCTCCCAGCCAGAAGAAGATAAATATTCCTTCAAGCTGCACCTGCTTGACGGAACAATTTCCCAGGAAAGGAGGCAGGAATTTGTTACCCAGCCCTCGTTAGCACGAGCAGGGCTGGGAGGAGCAAGCACAGATTTCCCTGCTCCTCGCTGTTTATCAGCTGGGCTTTCTACTGAGGGCTTGCAGCACAGCTCCCCTCTCACTTTCCCACTTCCCAGCTCTGCAGCAGGATTTTGGCAGGCTGGGGACATTTACATCTGGTTTTGGCTGGGGTTTATGCCACAGTCTGAAGAGCGAAAAAAAAACCAAAACAGCTTTTTCATGTGGAGGGAAGGAAACGGGAAGAGGGCAGAGAGCTGTTGCTCAGCATTTCTCCCTGAGCCCCAAAATGTGTCAGCGTTTTCCTTCCAAAGCTTGGTTTTGCATCCAAATGTTGGTTTTACATCCAAATGTTGGTTTTGCATCCAAAGCTTGGACCCTTCAGTGCCGTGAGGAAGCTGCACGAGCCTGGATGGAGGTTTCTAGGAAATGCTTTTTGTGCCAGGGGTGCTGGAGACGAGATCCTCCTTCTCTGTGACCTCCAGGTTTATTCCTTTTAGCTGGTAATTATGGAATGTCAGAATGGTTTGGGTTGGGAGGGACTTTAAAGGTCCAGTTCCAACCTCTGCCATGGGCAGGGACACCTCCCACTGTCCCAGGCTGCTCCAGCCTGGCCTTGGGCACTGCCAGGGATCCAGGGGCAGCCACAGCTGCTCTGGGCACCCTGTGCCAGGGCCTCATCCCCTCATTCTCTTCCCAAAATCCAGTCTAAACCTACTCTCTGGCAGGTTACGCCATTCCCCTTGTCCGGCTCCTCACCCACATTCCCTCTCCACCTTCCTCATATCCCCTTCAGACCCTGGGAGGTGCTCTGAGGTCTCCACACAAATTCCCCTTTCCAGCCTGAACAGCCCCGACTTTCCCAGCCTGAAGAAACCTTTGACACTTTCCACGTCCCTTTTTGTCCTTTCCCCGTGGCTTCTTGCTATTTAAGGGGGAAAAAAACCCGTATCTCCAGAGCAAGGATTTGGCAAGTTTCTGCTAACGAGAGGAAGTTCATCCACACGTTTTGAGGTTCTCTCGCCACGAAGTGTGAATAATAGATAGGGAGAAGGGCATTTTCCCCTTCGTGCTCGGATTTCTCTCACATCAATTAGCTTCCATCAGGCTTTCCTGCCGGAGAACGGAGCTTTGAAATGCTCTGGCTCAAAATTAACCGGAGTTGTGGGGGGAAGAAAGGGCAGGAAGTTAAAAGGAAAACTGCTGGTGCCTTCTCCTGTGTAGTTTGTCGTGTAATTAATTTCTTGCTTCTTTAGAAACCCCTGATTTTTTTCCCATTTTGGTTGAAGCTCATCTCCAGTAATGAGCTGGAAGGCCACTGGCCTGTAAATCTCATGGAATGAATACAGGAGAGGAAAATGGTGATTATTGTCCTCTGAGTTGTGTTGTCACCTCCGTCTGCAGCAGGCCTGGCCTCGGCTGAGTGCTGTTTTTGGGATATTCGTGGAGGTTCCTTCATTTCTTTCGCTAAAGGTTTTATTGGCAGGGCTCCCTTGGGGGTGTCCCATCACAAAAAGGAGTGTAGATGATAATAATAATAATAATAATAATAATAATAATAATAATAATAATAATAATAATAATAATACACCTTGCAGAGGGAGTGCTGGCTGCCCATCCTCCCTTGGGAAAGTCGTTGTAAAGAAGCACTTGAGTACCCCCATTCTTAATTAAAACCTGGAGCAGCTGATGAAAATGAGCCTTTCCACAGCTCCTTCTTGATTACAGGATGCAATTATTTTTTTTAATTGATTATTTTGAGTCGTTTTACTGCATGGGAGGAACTTAGCCCAGTCCTGTCCAGGTAAAGCTGCTCCTGGCATGCTTGGGTTGGGAGAATTGTCTGTCCCTGTCACTCACCTGGGGGTGCCTGCACCTCTTGGAACAGAAAGGAAGCTCCAGAAAGGCATTTTATCACTTTTAGCATTTATTTTACCGATGATTTTATTGCATAGAGAAGCTGCACTTCCCACTGCAGGTCCAGAGAAGGGGGATAAAAAAGCAGGAAGGAGGCAGAGCGTTTTTCAGAGCTGTTTTCAGCTGGCCTAACCCTGGTCCGAGCCTGAGACCGAGCCTGACCTTCAGCCATTCCCTTCTGCGGGCTCTAAACAAGGTTTGAGGATGTTGGTCACCCCAGGGCCTGGCAGGAGAAATGTTACATGGGAGAGAGGAACGTTGGTATCGAAGCTTTCAATCGCCTCCAGCCACGGCTGCTTTGCTGCAAACCTTTAGAGAGGAGCAGAGCATCCCTTTTTCCAGGGTTCCTTGGGAAGGAAACTGTTCCCAGCACTCTCAACCCAGCTCATCCAGGGGGTGACAAGCAGCCAAGTGCTGCTTGGGGGAGGGAATACAAATAAATCAGTGCTGGGATGCCTGGAGTCAGGTGCAGACCTGGAACCGGACACATGAACCCCTACAAAACAACATTTGTCTGGCACAAAGCCAAAGCTCCTCAGTGACTTTTTGCTGAACAAGCTTGAGACCTTTTTGTCCCAATCCAGCAGGAGAAATGTCTCAAAACGAGCTTGGATTGCCCCTTTTTTTTGCTTCTTTTTTACCCGAAACCAGCCATAAATCCAAACGAAGCTGTCGCTGGGGCAGGAGCAAAGGATTAAGTGTGCTGCCTGCAGAACTGCACGGTAACACATAAAGCATTTTATTCCCTTGGAGTTACTCCTTGCGGGGAATGCAGAGGATTGGATGTTTCCCTGGCATTTTTCAGGCTCGCCAGCAGACACAGGGATCTCCTTCCCGACTTGCTGAGCCCCTGTCAGGCAGCTTGGCTGTGAAAATGAGCACCTCCAGCGCTGCTGAGGGAGCCCTCAGGCTGGAAGGGATTGGTTTTCCAGGATGCTGAGTGGCATTTGGATTCTGCTGGGATGAGCACTGGAATCTGGATTCCCTCAGCGCTCCACAGCTCTCCCCATTTCCCTCTGTAAATTCTCCCCCCACGCTCGAAAATCCTGGGATGAAATAGGGGAAGCACAAATCAGCGCTTGCGGGGAAGGAGATGGAGCAACAGAATTGATATTCTCATCTCCCGGGCAAAATGATTTAATGCTTTGTTTTTTAAAGAGCACGGAGATTTATAAACTTGCAAGGCCAGGCTGTGTTCCGGTGTAAACTGACGTTGTTTTTTGGGTTTGCCTCAGCTGTGGTTCTGGGTTTTTGGAGCTTATTAATAGGCTGCAGCTGACTGTTATCATCTGCATTAAGCAGGAATTTCCAGCTCCCAGTCTCCACATCTTGAAAGCCATTCCTCACCTGGGGCTGTGTTGATAAAACTGATTAGCAGGAGGAAGGCAGGCAGGGAGAAATGCGTTCCTGGTGAAAAGGGCAGTACATCAAGCTGAAATTCCGGAGAAACGCTGAGTTCACAGAACATATCAGGAGTTATTAACCTTTGCATGAGAACCGTGCTGCACAGGGGGAGGAAATTTGTCTGAGCTGAACTTCAGCGTCTCTCTGAAGCTGTCTGAAAGTGCTGCAGCAGCGCTGAGAGTCTGATTTTCGCTCCACAGTTCCATCCAAGGGTGTCAGAGCACCTTTGCCTTCATGAATTTCTCCGTGCAACAACCCCTGGCTCCGGGTAAATCCTTACCAGGTGTGAGGTGCTGCAGGTGAATCTCTCTGTAGGAGATATTTCCACCTTGGAAATGCTGCTGGATCAGGGCTTGTTTCCTACTGAGTGGAGGGAATTGGAGAGGCACTAAAACATCTCCTCTCTGCCTTAGTGCCAGCCATCAATCAGGGCGGTGAACAATCCTGCATTTCCTCTCACTGCCCTGGATCTCGAGCTGATAACGTGGTCAGGGCAGGCTGTGACAGCCCCCAGCAGGGAAAGCAGCAGCTCTGGGGACCTCAGGCTCGGTGCAGGCATCAGCTCTGCCGTGGAAACCCGGGTGTAAAACCAGGGCTCAGGCTGCTCTTTGGGGCCAGGGAAAGTTTGGATCCTTTTCAAGGGAAATGGTTCGAATGGCGTGGTTTTGCTTCTCCAAAAATAACGTTGCCTCCCCACTTACATCTTCCCCCGAAGCCACATTATTTAGTTCAATTAAAACCAAGAAAAAAAAAGAGGAAAAAAAAAAAAAAGCCTTTGGGGGAAGGAACACGCTCCCCAAATCCCCTGAAAAATGGAATAACAGCTTAGCAGAGCAGGTTTGATTGATGCTTTGTTTGACGTGCGGGGTGTAGGCAGCTACCTTGCTGTGGCATGTCTGGCTAAATCATCTGCTGTCACTTCTCAGAATATTCAGTTACCAAAGGTTACACGCTCGGTAAACCAGAGCTTAATTACTCTGCATCACCACCTAGAGAGCGCAGGCAGAGCTAAGGCTGGGAGAGCAGCATCGCTTTGATGGGAATCCTCTCTGCTGTAGCGCTGCTCGCTCTCCAGAGCAGCCCCTCTCTGCAATTTGTGCTCTATTGCCACATCTGCTTCCTTGCTCGGAACAGAACTCTCCATCTTTGCTCCCCTTCCACACAGCAAGAGGCATTTTTTGGGTGAATTGGGACAAAATAATGGAAAATTCTTAGTGACAGCCACCCCAGAAATGAGAGATTGTGGGCTGGCCTTCTCCCAGAGGGAGCTGTGATCCCCGTCTGGGGAGGATTTGGATATTGCCCGTGACAGTGCAGGAGCTGTGCGCTGCAATGCACATTGCCGTGCCTTTTCCTGGGTCCCCACCAGAATTAAGGATGCAGTGATGGATGCTGAGCTTTGTTCCCTCGCTCCAGGAGAACTCCTCTGCGCTTGGCAGGAGCAGATCAGCAGATTGCTTTTAGTTCTTGGGGTAGAAAGTCCTGTGGGCCAAGATTTCCCTGCAGCCCACTCCTGCCACTGCTCGGAGCTGCTGCGATCGGCCTGTGAATAATGGAACGTTTTCATGTTTTAATCAGATGCAATTTTCCAAATGGTTTTTATGATTTAGCAAGTCCATTAAAAATGACATTTGTTCTGCTCTGACACTCCTAAGGAGCTCCACAGAGCATAAACACTGAAAATTACTTGTAAGGGGAAGAAGATATTAAAATTCCCCAGCCCTTCGTGTGCCTGTCTGAGAAATCCTGGTGCCTCGCGCCGTGCCAGCTTGGAGCGGAGCCACTCGATGTGCTCGGAGTTTTGCTGTGATCAGGGGCAGCTCCAGGCTGCTGCACAGACCAAACATTGGTCTTTCTCATGCTGTGCCTCTCAGATGCTCTACAGGACCACATTTTGAGGCTGGAGAGGAGGCTGGGCTTTGCTGGATGGGGCACTGGAGCGCTCGGAGCAGGAGGGGCGGTGAATGCAAAGTGTTTTATCCCGGGCACGTCAGTGGAGTAGCACAAGGACCAACTGCTCCTGCCCATCAGCTCCTGCATTTATTAACGGAGCTCATTCTGCTTCTCTGCTAAACTCGAGATTTGCAGAGCGCTCAAAGCAAATCCCGTTCTTCTGCCGAGTTCAGGGCGGTTTCAGAGTGAAGCTGAAGGCTGGTCCTGCTCCTTCTCCAGCTTTTTCCCCACCTCCCCCCATTTGCCAAAGAAATTCCTGGAGTTCAGCTCCAGCTGGCTGCCATCATTTGCATTGAGCAGGAATGTGCAGCTCCCAGTCTCCACATCTTGGAAGCCATTGCTCACCTGGGGCTGTGGAATCATCTCCAGGGATGCTCTGGGGGGTGCCCACCTGCCCCAGCACGTCTGAGCATCATCAGGAGGTTAAAATGCCTCTCCAGGAGCCCTGTCTGGCTGGGAGCAGCATTTCAGCTGGAGCACACGGCTGGACAGCTCTCAGGAAGCATTTTTCCAGCCTTGCTTCCACATCCCGTTCAGGCAGTGAAGTCCCTCTCAGTGGGGAACAACTTTCTGGAACCACATCAAATTGCCTGCCTGGGTTTATTTGTTTCCCCAGCCACCACTTTCACGCTGGTTTATTCCATGTGCATCCTTTAAAATGGTTTTTTGCACTTAAATTATGGATTATTCCAGGCCGTGCCTCTCTGGGCGTGGAATGCTGCTCAGGAGTCACAGCTGTCACCGTGGGCTCTGCCAGAAAGGGGACAAGAGTGGGTTTTAGGTAGTTAAGCTTCCAATGATTCCTCTGAAGCCCATTCCAAGCTGGATTTGAGCCTGAATGGACTTTCCTTTTTTTAAATTTCTTTTCCTCTGCAGCCACCAACCACACACTGGGCCCTTGATGCTATTTCAGATAATTTTTCCAAGTTGAAGCTTTTACTTTGCTAAAGGGAAAAACCTCAAATCAGGAACCACCCAAAGCGAGCAGGAGATACCCCAGGGGAAACCTGTGCTGGGGAAATTGGTCACCACTCCGAAAATTACTGCTCTAGCCCTGATTACCCATTAATTAGCCAGAGCAAGCTGCTCTTTCCAGCCTGCAGAGTATGTTCCCTGCTGGTCCAGCTTGGAATGTTATTCCCTTTCTGCTCAGTCCTGAATCAGGCTTTGATTTACCACCCCACAGTCGGCCAGGCAGGAAGTTTGATTTTTGCAGAAATCCAAGTCCAGCATTTCATCCCGTTTTTATCTCCCTGTCTTCCCTTCTCCCTTGTGCAGGGATTCAGGTTTTTCACTGTGACAGGTGTCCCACATTCCTGGGCGTGGGAATAGCTGGAAGTCACATTTTCCCTGTTGGATTCTGTCTGTAAGACCGGAGAGTTCTGGCTTTCTCCTCTGCAACGTATTTAGGGGAGAATCTCTGAATCTTTAAGGTCTCTCTTCTCCCTCCACCCCAGTAAGGCAGGCGGGGTCTGTTATCCCAATTTTCCTGACGGGAGCTGGAGTGCCAGGCTGGGATTGGGCAGTTTGTGGTGTCTGAGCACGCTGCCTGCAGCCTGAGGAACCCAAACCTCTGAGATCTCCTCTGGCTGTGGACTCTGACCCTTGGAAATGGAATCCAGGAACGGTTTTGATTGGAAGGGACCTTAAATCCCATCCTGTTCCACCCCTGTTCCACCTTCCACTATCCCGGCTTGCTCCAAGCCCCAATGTCCAACCTGGCCTTGGACAATCCCAGGGATTTTCAGAGACATTTAAAGCACCTTATTCCTACTGAGAAGCTTAATCCTTTCCAAGGGGTGGTTCAGAATTCCTGGCTGAAATATCTCGCTGGGTTCTGGGAGCTGAGCCTGGAAGTCAGGATTAGCAGGCTAAACCCAACCCTCCCTCTCTCTTTTCCTGCTGGAGATCTCCTGGAATCAAACAACCAGCATCTCTCTAGTCCCAGCTTCCAAGCCTGATGGAATTATTCAGAAAGGACATTTCTTTCTCCTTCTCACTGGAACTGGAGGCAAAACCAGCCCAGCCAGGCAGCAGCGAATCCCCACCACAAAGATTTCCCCCCTCCTGCTCCGATTTTAAATCGTTGCCACAACGAAGCCACAGAAACCAGGAGATCGAACAGCAAAAGCCCTGTGAGATGTGATGGTTTGTAATGTGTTACCAGCCCCCAGATTCACCCTGTCGGGAAGGAACCCCCAAGGAAAAGGGGATGGAATTCCAGCCGGGGGAGCGTCTCCCATCGTGCTGCTCCGGCTTTCACTTCTAATTCCGGCAAACAAAGGAAGGGCAGCGTTCGTGCAAACTGCTCCTGGAGGGAACACGGGCTCACTTGGAGCCTCTCCTCCGCTTGTGTTTCAGGCTGTGATTGCACAACAAAGGGAAAGGCTTTTATGGAGATGGGGCTGAAAAGGAGCCGCTGTTTGCCAACAGAGTTAAATGTGTGGTTATCGTCTCATCTCGGATCAGTTTTGATTGGGATTAATCTGCCGCTTGAGTGCTCAAATCCCTTGGGTTGCCTGAGCTTAAACGTGAGATTTTTCTGCTGTGGAGCTCTGGAGCTGCTGCTGACCTGGGTCTGCACATCCATCGTGGCTTTTGGGGATCCCGGAGGGATCCTCGGGGATTTCTGTGATTGTGGTGGTGCCCAGCACGACCAGAGTGACCCCGGCTGGGTCGGGAAACACAGAGCAAAAAGTTATTGATCCCCTGCACCAGCCTGAATCTTCTCTCTGTTTGTGCTGCCACTGCGGCAGCTTTCACGGGAGGGTTTGCAGGGTTAGGAAACCCAAGCACTGCAGGAACACGGGGGGTGTGGAGAGGCATTCCCAGGGGATTGTGACAATCTTTGCTCCTGGAACAACTGGAAAGGGGAGAGAAAGTGCAGGAGGTACAGAGGGGACCCTGGAGTTTGCAGTGCCACGAATGAAACATGATAAAAAATGTCTGGCAGAGGAGGGAATCTGTCATCGGGGAGCTGCCAGTCAGGGAAGGGAAGCGGGGGGAGAGGGGAGAAGAAACAATTCCAAAGAAGAAAGGCAGAGCACAACTCGTTTTATGAAACCCTTATTTGAGGTAGTATTTGCTGAATTACTCGGGTTTTTTTCCCCTCTCAAGCTCGAAGAAAAAACTGATTCTTCTTCTTGCCTTTGATTCTCAGATCTGGAGAATTTTTAGTCAAGGGAGGGAAGAGAGATGCACCCAGAAGGGTTGGGATCCTAAAACCACGGCATTCCTTACTCCCTGCAGCCAAACATCCCTGCCCTGAGCTGACAGGACCTGTGGAGCTCAGAGCCTGCAAGGGAAGATAAATATTCGGCTCTTATCTTTAATACAAAACCTGTGAGCAGAGCTGACATTTCCTGTGTGCTCTCCGCACGTTCAGCTCTGCCCTGGGCGAATGTAAACAGCAAAAGAGCCCGGACCTGGCAGAGAGCTGACCCCACCACCTTCCTTTCTTCCCAGGGTTTATTCCAGCCGCTGGAATTGCTCGGTTTGAATGTCAGCAGTGCAATAACTTTGATATCAATCAGCGCGGGTGCTGGGGAAATCAGAAGAGAGACGGCGGCAGAGTCAAATGAAAAATTAAACTGGGCTCTCGCTCCCGTTCCGGGCTTGTCTGGGGCGGTTGGGTCTCAGCTCCAGCGCTGCCCCGCACGCGATCCTCATGCAATTCTTACCCTGCTTCCCACTGCCGGCGAGTTTTGGGATGGCTCGGCGTGTTTGTTTGGGTTTTCTCCAGGCTGCGCTGAGAGGTGCCGGGGAATTGCCCTGAAGCGGTGAAAGCCGTGGTGGAGCGGCTCGGTTAATTCTGGGTGGGTTTTCAGCTGTCTCAGGATTTTGCCCTGTTGGAAAAGGAAAGTTCTGCACAAATTAAGCTGTAAGAAGGTCTGGTTATGCTGCTGCAGGAGCCTCCTCTGTCCAGGAATCTCCTCCTGGATCCATCAAGGAAGGATTAACTCTGCCCTGCCTGCCCCAGTCTGAGCAGGGGTCGCTTACAGACCTCTCTGGCTCTCTGCACAGCTCAGCCCTTTGCCCAAACCAGCCCAAAATCTCTATTTCAACCCCAAATCAATCCTTAGGTTGTGACGGGAGGGAGGCAGAGGAGGAATCAGAACAGCTCCAGGTGGCACAGGAAGGGAGGGAATGTTTTTTTCTCTATTTTTCTGGTTTTTCCTAAAAAATTTGCATTATTTTCAGGAGCTCTGGGCGGGCACTGAGTGTTGATGGCTTTGTCCTTGCCTTCCAGACCTTGTAGGATTTATCCCCTGCTCTCTCATCTATCCCCAGCCTGCACAACTTTATTCTGAGTGACACTTTTCCATGCTTTTTCTTAGAATTTTCCAGTGCTTTTCATAGGAAAATCCTCTGGTGGCCTCTTCCACCTTTCTGATTTCTGACTTTTCTTCTGATAAATTCCCGGAAAATGCAATAAAGCCGAAAGTCGTGGGGGGGGCCAGGAGGTGGACTGAGGTGACTTCTGTTTCCTGCTCTTATTCCAAAATCTGGGAGGAATGAAGGAAATTTTGAAACAAAACGCTGTGATTGCTTTTTCAAAGCTCTGCAAAGCTCCAGCTCCACGCAGGAGCTGCTGAGGAGGTTGGAACGTTTCTTTTATTTAATCCAATCCCATTCATTCTTGGGTCCTGATTCTCTAGCCCAGCGTGAAAAGTCTTTGATGACTCTGGCACAGGCCTGTTATTACCTAATTGCTTTTCCAGAAACCCTTCACCTGGTAATTTGGATATTGTGATCCCTCCTGAAGCCCGATAACTCTGCTGTGCCAAAATCTGGCTCTATTTATTATTAACTGTGGTTTGGGAAAGGCTTTAAGCTCCCCAGGTCCCCCATGAGGGACCTTCAGAAAATTTGGGCAGGAGAAGTGGAGCAAAGGAGTTGTGCTGAGGGGGAAGAACATCGGGGGCCCATCGAGGTCACTCCAAAACTGCAGCAGAGTCTGACAGGACCCTGCTCCTGCAGAAATCCTAAAAATCCCAGCTGGTGTTCCATGCCAGGCACCACAGAGTGTGTCTTGGTAGGATTTTTGTAGGTCTCGTGGCATGTGGAGCTGTCCTGGCTCTCCCACAGCTTTGTGAGGAGAGGATTTCTCCTCAGGTCTCTGTGTAATCCACGGTGACTCTCTGAAAGATTCACCCAGACTTCTGCAGCTCGTTAGAAGGGTCATTAAAGGATTTGATAATTAAACAGAAGGATCCTGAGCTGACTGCTCAGCAAATCCCTCCCATTTCTCTTTGACCTGCAGTTAATTCCCATTTTCTGAAGGCAGCCCTGCCTCAGATATA
>VZTI01005530.1:137241-200791 GCA_013397865.1 Struthidea cinerea
TATATATATATATTTTTTTTCCCCCCTTTCCTTTGGACAACGCCTTTCTTTCCATGAGTGGTGCAAGGATAAAATCCAAAAAGTGTCTGCAAGAACTGAGGGAAACAGCCCCAACCTCTGGCTGGGCAGGGACAGGCTGGGCCCCAGGAAGTTTTGCTCTCAGGAAGTTTTTAACCCTGACGCAGAATTTGGTAACGGAGCATTTCCTGAGGCTGGAGCTCGTCTGGAGCAGTCCCCAGAGCTGGTGTCAAACGCTGTTCCTTAAAGGTTATTGAGGTTATTTCCCCCCCTCTCCCAAGGACTGACTGTGGAGGAATTCGGGGTGATCGAGGGTCTCTGACAGAACATCCCTGAGGTGAAGCTGCTCCGAGCTTTTTCCTGGGATGGTTGAGCGAAATTCAGGGAGAAACACAGGGAGGGGATGGAGGGAAGAGGTGTCTGAGCCCCTCCCTGAGAGAGGAGAGGGAGAAGAAAGCAACCTGGGCGGGGAGGAGTGGGTCTGGCCCAGCTGGAATGTGTCCAGAGCCCCGTGCACGTTCGGACAGAACCTCTGTGACAGCCAGGCCGGGACTGGCCAGGCTGGGTTTAACAAGGAAAGCAACCCACGGAGTGGAGCCGATCCAATTCCAGCCTCTGCAGAGACACCCAAGCCCTGCAGGATAAATGTGTAAAAGCGCCAGAGCTGTCTCCAGCACTGCTCCTGCTCCCACAGACACAAATATTTACTGTTTGTCCTACACCAGCACCTCCAGGCTTCCACCGAGACCCGAAATAATGTCACCAGACGTTTATTTTCTGCGCAAAAAGGGGCTTGGGGAGCTGAGAGCTGGCACAGCTCGGCTCTCCCTGGTGCTGCGGGCAGGAAGGAGCTGCCCCATGCGGTCCCTGGGATGCTCCCCGGCGGCACTCGGGGATTTTGGGGGGCCCAGGGTGCTCCCGAGGGCGCACAGAGCAGCCAGCACAAGGGTTTGCAGCTCTGGGGAGGCTCGGAAGGTGCCCAGTGGGGATGGGAGGGATCCACTCCTCCAGTGCCGTGCTCGGTTTTGGGCCCCTCGATTCCAGAAGGACATCGAGAGGGGCTGGGGCACGTCCAAAAAAAGGAATGGAGCTGGTGAATGGTCTAGAAAACATCTGGGAGCTGGGGAGGTTTAATCTGGAGAAGAGGAGGCTCGGGGGAGACTTCCTACAACTCCCTGAGAGCAGCTTGGAGTGAGCTGGTCTCTCCTGCCACCACTCGGGTGAGAGGATGGGAGGAAACTGCCTTAAACTGACCCAGGGCAGGCTCAGATTAAAGAGTAGGAAACTATTTTTTGTTGGAAGAGTGGTCAGGCAATGAAATAAGTCGCCTGTCGCTGTGAGCGACACTGACGGCAAGGAATGTCACAAGTAAGTGCAGAAGGGAAAAGCTGTTTTGAATCTTTATTAATTAATTAATTCATCTTTTTATAACAGGGATCGCAAAGAGCGTGTTGAATGGCATAAGACAGTTGGGTGCTCGGCCATCCACCCCTTGAGGGGATTGGTCAAGCTCTAAGACACTTATTCCAAAATATCAGAAAGCCAGAACCATAACAATCCTGCATAACAAACCCAGGTGCAAGATAAAGAGTCAGTTTACAAAAACCCATAGCAGTGTTTTCATAGCCTCTGTGAGAACTGCAAAGCTCTCACAGAACGCTGCAGAAAAGCTGAAAGATTTCTCTACCAAAGCTTTTCAGCATCCACAGGTCGCCCAGGGAGGAGCTGGAGTCACTGGGGGATGTGGTTTAGGGGTGACGATGGTGGGGCTGGGTTGAGGGCTGGACTGGATGGTCTCGAAGGTCTCTTCCCTCTGGTGACTCTGTGAGCTCAGAGCAAAACGCTGCCAGCAGAGCCCCTGGGCTCTGCCCAGGAGTCAGATTTGGGCAGTCATGGCACAGATCTTGAATTCTAAATGCGTGACAGGAGCGTGAGAGGGGCAGCAGAGATCTGCTGCTGTCAGTGGCTTCGCGTTGGCTTTATCGCGGCAGGGATTGTGCAAACCCTCACGTTTAATTCAAATATCAAACACAGACCCCCGTCCCCATAACCCTGATGGATTTCCCAGGGCAATTTTTAATTTTTACCCTCCTTCCACAGTGTCCTGTGTGCTCACCCCCAAAACAGCAGATTTTTTTTTCCCCCTACGCAGTCAAAATTCAGCAGCACGAGGCTGCAGGGCAGGCCTGGTGTTCCTGAGGCTTGAACAAATTACCCCACAGAACATTAACTGGTGTGCCGTGAAGAATTATCATAATTAATTACAACTAAACTGCAGTTGTCAAATAAATGAGCAAAGTACATTTCATGATGCATTATTCCCTGCTCTTTTATTGTTTGTCCTCTTGCTTGTTAAGCTGGGGATAATCAGTCATTTGCAGCTGGGCTCCTGGGTTGCTAAAGTGGAAGCTCCACTGCAGCCATGGAGGTGTTGGTGCTAAAAAATATGGAATTATTAGTGAGAAAAAGCTCAAATGACAGCAAGCCTGAGGTCGGGGAAGCTTTTTAGGCCTTTATGGGATGACAGAGAACCAGGAGTTGTTAAAATGTTTGCGTTGTTGGGCAATCTCGTGTCCTCTTTTGTCAGAGGTAAAAAATAATTTAAATTTAGACGAGCAAAGTGTGACTGGGGCGTGAGGAAGAGCAGTGAAACAGGGCCTTTAGGGTACCTGTGGCACCTTTCTGCAGGTAAAGGAGAGAAGATCTCTGCAGAGAAAGTGTAAAATGACCTTGCCAAGGGCTTCTGAGCTCCATCCTCAGCTCCCAAATACTGGCAAAGCTCCCCTGAGGAGGCTGGGATTCACCTGGTTTACTCCACTCAGCTGCCTGGTGATTCCCCCTAGACTGGCTAAAACGAGGCATCACTTTTATCCCTGAGCTCTTTGACACCTGCTGGATGAACCCTAAGTCCCCTTCCCTGGACGTGGTTGAGTTTGTCTCGTTAAAAAGCAAACATTGATTGTCTTAGCCCAAGCCTGCCAGAGCAGGAGGTGTTGGTGCACAGAAACTTCCAGGGTAGACACAAGAAAACCAGATTTTTGAGTGTGTGACCCACGCGAATGCACTCAGGGCTGGCAAACAGCGGCTGTGGCTGCACAAAGAGCTGCCTGGAAGTGGAATTTTCGGCGTTTGTGCCACGGGAAGCACTCGGGGAAGGAGCAGGGACACCTGGCTGCTGCTCTGTTTAACATCTCGAGGTGGGCACTGTAATTCTCTGCAAGGCAGATGCTCCTGTCAGCTCTGTTGTTTCCTTGCCAAGATCCATTTTACCTCTGGGAGCCCTCAGGGGCCCATTTACCAGGGATAATTAATTAAATTAACAGGCTTTTTAGGCTCGCTGGAGGTTGGTGTAACAAGTGTGCTCTGAAAGGCAGCTGGATTTCCACAGCCCTGGGTAAACAACGTGCAGGTTCAAACCCCTGGCTGTGTCTTTCACTGGTATTAATCAGAAGGAAAAAAAAAAAACCCGAATTGTGCCAATTTAGCCAGCTCCTTTCATCTGTGCTTTCCTCTTTCCTATCTGCTCTGTCTCCGGGAGGTGTGGAAAAGCTGTTTTTCCATGGATCCCACAGGCCAAACTCTGCACCCCCTCCCTGTCAGCGGCATCGCAGGGCGATTTTTCATCGTCTCTCACGGAATGCAATTAAATCTCGTTAAAATAATCCCTTCCCCCGTGAGCAGGGCTTGCTCTGTCTCCCCAGTTTGGTCTAAGGAAAGAATTCCACCGTTTGCACCCATTCCCCCCACCTTGGGAGGTGGGGAAAGATGGGAAGGAGCAGCTGCCGTGGGTGCGTCTGCAAAGGAAACCAAACTGCTGGAAAATCCTCATTTTTAGCAAAGACGGCCCTGTTGGGCTGGAATTGCCCCATGGCTTTCCGTGGCATTCCCCTGGGACAGCTGGACAGCCCTTTCCATGCAGAAATTCCTGCTGGTGCCCAGCCTGAGCCTCCCCTGGCACAGCCTGAGGCCGTTTCCAAACTTACCCAAATTACAACAGAGTCACATTTGAGCCAAATGAGCTGAAAGATCTTTATGGTTCCTTCCAGCCTTCCGTGAACTTTGCAATCTGGCCGGGAACTTTCTTGGGAGGTCTCAGGATGCTGCAAACTTTGGGTTGTTTTTTTTTTTGGAGGGGATTGGTTTGGGGTTTGTTTTTATTTTTAGATGTTTCTTATCCCCCCACTCAGCAAATCGTTGCATTTTAAATCAAGGAGGAAGGTGCAGCTCTCCAGGTTTCCTCCTCAAGTTCTGGTTTCCCTTCTCTCCGTAATCACCTCCCTGTTTCAATCCTGCCTTGCATCCTTCCCACAGGGATCTCAAAGTTTAGCTCCCTGTATCCTCTTCTTCCTTTATTAATTATGGATTGCAGCAGTCCCAGGAGGGCCCTGACTGCACAGGAAATTTGGGGGGACTCCGAATCAAACCTGGCCCTCGGGACTTCCCTGTCTAACCAGAAAAGATTCCAGGCAAGTTCCTCTCTGCTCTGTTGTTGCCGCTCTCCAGGTACAAAGTGGGATGAAACTTCCGCTAATTAGGAAGCTGCTGAGACAGTGCAACAGCTGAAAAAAGTCTGAACTCTCACTTCTTCCTGAGCTTTAAATAACTCGTTCAGCTGTGGCCTCTTTCTAGAGCAGAAATGAGTGCAGAACTCGAGAGCTGTGGTTTATCAAAGCCAGCAAAGTGAGTTTGCGATGAAGGATTAAAGCTGGGATGTTGCTCCAAGCCTCCCCCAGATGTTCTCTCTCAAGTCCAGGTGGCAGGTTGGTGAAAAAAAAAGATAATTTGAGGAGATTTTGGACACGTAAGAGTTTCATTTTAATGCCAGGGTGGAGAGCCTGAGGGAAAGCCACGATCATGAAACACCAGTGGACAGGGAATGTTGTCAGTGTGGAGGTTCTTGCAGAGCAGAGCTGTGTCCTGAGAGAAAGAAATCCTCCCCCTCAAGGTTTTTCCCCCTAGATTCAGTCAAATTGTGAGCTGCAAACACACAAGAGCACAGGTGAAGCAGGGTTTGGGTTTTCCAAGGTTCAGGAGCTGCAGGTTTGATGTTTTTCAGGATGAATGTTGTGTTCTCAGCATCCCTGTCAGCCCCAGCCGAGGACCTGAGCTCCCCTGGGCTCTGGATTCTTCCCTGATAGCCCAGGCAGGGGTGCAGCAATTAAACCTTCATCTGCAAATATTAACTGGGAAAGTATGGAACAGCTCAGGATGGGTTTGTTGTTCCCTACCCCACTCCTTACCCCACTCCCCTCGCCATGAGCCTTGATGAGAGGGTGGGACACGCAGCTGGGGCTCTGCCTGACACAGGATTTATTTATTTTCATCAAGGAGTCAAATCCTGATCTCCAAACCATCAATATTTCAGGGCCCAGGCAAAGCCCCGAGTGGGGGAGGAGAGCTGCCTCAGTCTCCAGGCTCTTTCTGTAGTTAAAAGTTCACCGCAGAAAATTTGATGCTTAATAAATTGGAGCCTTCTCTGCTTTAAATCATTGCTACAGCAATTGCAGAAGAAAATATAATTATTACAAACTGGTCATTTGTTACTGAGAGATCTCATTAAATTGACTTCATGCTGGAAGGTTTGGTGGGGGATGGAAGGGGAGAAGAGGCAAAAACCTGACAGAGGGGTGGGAGAGGAGTCTCTTAATTACAGATTGATTCTTTCTGGTGATTGAATGTAGAACATAATCAGCTCGTCCTTTCTGCTGGGGCAGATGGGAGCTACAGGGACCCTTTTGTCTTCCCTGACCTGTCAGCACGGCTTGCTAATGGCCTGGGGATGCAGGGAATAGCCTGGAGAACTTGGAGAAAGCACATTTAGCTGAAGTCATGGATCAGGGCTGCTCTCCTCCCGCGGGAGTCAGCCTGGGCCAGGATTTAATACAGTGCTGTGTCCTCATCACATCTTCATTTCGTGCCGAGCGAATTCCACAGCCCCTGGGTACAGCAGCCACTGCCCTGCAGCTCAGCAGGGAGAGGTTTGGGAACCCAGATCCGAGCCTGGAGACAGCTCAGGAGCTGCTGGCAGCATCCAGGCTTGGAATCACAGAATCCCAGGGTGGTTTGGGGTGGAAGGGATCTCAAAACTCATCCCATCCCACCCCCTACCATGGCAGGGACACCTTCCCCTATCCCAGGCTGCTCCAAGCCCCGTCCAGCCTGGCCTTGGACACTTCCAGGGATCCAGGGGCAGCCACAGCTGCTCTGGGACTCTGTGCCAGGGCCTCGCCACCCTCACAGAACTCCTTCCTAATTTCTAATCTAAACAAATTCTCCTTCATTTTAGGGCCATTCCCTCTTGTTTTGTCTCTCCATCCCTTGTCCCAAGTCCCTCTGCAGCTCTCTTGGAGCCCCTTTAGGCTCTGGAACGGGCTCTGAGGTCTCCTTGGAGCCTTTTCCTCTCCAGGGTGGCACCAGAGTGGAGGGGGAGAATCACCTCCCTCAGCCTGCTGGTCACTCATCTTCTGATGCATCCCAGGATTTCCCGGGAAGCTGGGGAAGCAGGAGCTGCTGAAATCTCCCTCTCCAGTCCCAGCCAGCTCCCAGCAATGTGTGCGTGTACTTGTGTGCATATGCAGATGAAATAAATGTACAGGAACGCTCTGAAATGGGCGAGGATTTAAGGTGGAGCCTCTCAGAACTAAAACAACAGAAATTAAAGCTCCGCCGTCACTCCTGGGAAAGAAATCCACGAGCCCAAAGTGCCAAAATCACGGGGGGAAATGATTGCTGCTGAGGGGGATGTGATCTTTTAGAAAATGGTCTTTCCACGGAGGAGAATATCGTGTGTTTTGACATCCAAATGGAGCAATTGTTTTTGCGAAATGATTTTTCCCCCAGTTTTAGGCCTTTTTAGTGGCTTCTCATCTCGGAGCCTTAAAGGAAGAAATTGCTGGAATCTGACAGATTGATAGACCATGATGATCTAATGGTGTGTGGTGTGATTGTGAGAAAGGAGGGAAAGAAGAGCGAGAGTCTCTGCTAGGATTTTAAGGAAATTATTCCTGGACGTTTAGATTGTCTTTTCCCAGCATTAAGAACAATACCAAGCACCTCCCCAGAGGATTTTCCTCCACAAAGATAGCAAAACTTCCTGGGTGGAGAAGGTTATCCAAATATTGGAATATTTATTTCTAATAAATCCAAATATTATGGAAATCAGCTTTTTTTTTTTTTTTTTTTTTTTTTTTTGGTCCAATTACCAATGCATGCTCAGGATCTTGGGCAGCAAAGCCCCAATAAAAAATTAATAGAGGCTGAAGCACTCAGGCAGCCCCAAGGGAGCTGTTATCTTTCACTCATGGGTTAACACCACGTTTGGCTTAAGTAGGAGCAGCAGGACCAAAAAAAAAAAAAAGGAAAAGAAATTAAAAGTAATTGCAGTGACAAAAATAAATAAAGGTTTGGCAGTTCTGAATTTTTTACAGATTCTTCTGCTGACTGCAAGCGTTCCCTCAACTCACCCGGAGTTTTGTAGTTGCTTCCTGCTGGTTTCAAACTGTTCCTTTTCTGGTTCTGGATACATTTCACAAGGAAACTGAAATGTCACCCAGCTTCAGCACTGAACTCTTGCTCCCTTTTTCCATCTGAAGTCACCGGAATAGAGAAGTGAGTTTGCCCGGCAAAAAGCAGCCTGTGAAATTAGGGAGAAAAAAATTCCAAAAACAATACAACCCAGCAGAAGCAGAAGTCTTGGATTGTGGCCAAAAGTGGAAAGAATTGGGTGTTTTAGGGTTTGCACCAGCCCAGGGACACGGGCAGTGCTGGTGGGGTTGTGTGAGAGGTGCCTCGGCCTGCTGGGGATGTTCTGGCTGCTCAGTCAAGGATGAGGAGCAGGGAGGGCTGGATGGGTTTATCCCTCTTGGAATGTGAAACAGGCATTTCAGGCACAGGAAAATATCCCTTTTTCGGTGCCTTTGTGAGGTTATCACAGAGTGCTGGCATGGCTGGGGTTGGAAGGAACCCTAAAGCTCATCCAGCTCCTCGGGCAGGGACAGCTCCCACTGTCCCACGCTGCTCCAAGCCCCGTCCAGCCTGGCCTGGGACACTTCCAGGGCTTATCTTACCCTGTTAAAGGGCTTTTCTGGGAATGATGGCTGTTCGTTTTGTGGGGTTTTGGGATGGGGAGACCCTGCAGAGCTCCTGGGTCACTCCTTTGCTCCGTGTCCCCCAGAGATCCAGCAGTGGGAGAGGGGAAGTTGGAAGCACCCCAAAGTGGTGACACAGCCCAGATGTCGCCGTGTCCTTCCAGCAGCGTCTCTCCCTTACAAATCCACTCCTGGAGGCAGGGGAAAGCTCCTTCCCAAAGCATCTGGGGCTGCACCGAGCCAGGTCTTCGTCTGCCCTGCCAAATCCTGGGAATCTCCCCAAAACGAGCAGCTCCCGGCGCTGGCCCAGCCTCGTTCGGAGCGCAGAGCTCCCAGGATCCGGGCTGGGTGCACACAGGGCACTCTGGGGAAGGACAGAGGGGTCTGAGTTCCTGCCAAGCAGCAGAATGTGGGCTGGGGAGGCAGCTCCTCAATATTCAATCAGTGATTAATCAGTGATTAATCCAGGCCAGGAAACTCAGACGACGAGGGGGAATCTCGGAGGCTCTTGGTATCCATAAGAGAACGGGAAGGTGACAGCCCTTGTTTCACTGAAGGACCAAATAAAAATCTTCAGCCTTCAATGAGCAAACCAAGAAATAAGAAAATACTCGAAAGACAAAGTCTGGAGAGCGCCAGCCTTCCCAGCTGGACCCAAAATATCACCAGGCTGGCAGAATTCCTACAGAATAAGAGAGCAAAGTACCAATAAATATAAAAACCTCCTCCCACCCCCCCTCCAAAAAATTGGTATTCATGTAGTGCTGGTGCAGCAGCAGTGCAGGGGATGTGTCGAGGCAGTGTCTGTGTGCTCTGTCTGATGTTCAGGTTTCGTCTCAGCTGTGACAATCCTATCTGATCATTAATAATACAATAATGAAACAGCGACTGGAGAGACACTTGGATAATCATCTGAGCAAAGGCTCATTAGTGCCGCAGAACAATCACTGCCGTGTAATAACAGATCCCAGGAAATTTCAATTAAAGCTGGAACTCTGTTGCAATTTCATTTTGTTTCCAGCCAGCCAGCGCTTGGTGTAATTGCAATCAGCCGAGGCAACACAAGCTCCTCTAACTCAAACCTTCCCATGGGAATGGAGGTGGGCTGCCTGGCTGGATCCTGAGATTTTTATCCTGAATTTCGTTTCAATTCTACCTTAACAGGGCAGACAGAAGTGGATGTTGTTCCCCACAACATCAAACGCTCCCCTTGTGCTGCCGTGCTGGGCTGAAATTGGGATAGAATCGGAATCCCAGCCTGGTTTGGGTTGGAAGGGACTTTAAGGACCGTGGCAGGGATGCTTTCCACGAGACCAGGCTGCTCCAACCTTCCTTGGACATTTCCCAGGGATGGGGAGTTGTCTCTGTCGGACTAAGGAAAGCTTTCCCAATATTCTGCTGCTCTGTGGAAGTGCAGTGGAAGAGCTGTGAGGCACCTGCCGTTGTACAGGGAGTCAGGGAGCAGAGGGAGCTGGAAGTTTTCTTGGGAGAACCAGGGTATCAGAACGTTGAAGTCCAAAATCTGACCCAAAATACTTCAACATTTTGTGCTTGGGGGAGGGAATGGGGTTTGCACTCTGTCCCTTCATTCTCCCCGCCGTGCTGGACACAGATCAGTGGATTCCTGTGCTGCTCCCTCAGAGCTGCCCTTCCCTTTGTCCTGGTGTTGTCCTGCAGGGCGTGCCTTGTCCTTGGGCAGGACAGCCGAGTGTCCTCACGGATGTGCCCAAAGGTCCCCACCCCTCTTGTCCACCCAGACTGAGCCCTTCCGCTGGGATATTGGCTGGCACGGCTCCAGGATGAGTAATTGCATCTCGACACCTAATTAAAACCTGGTCTGTGCTGTCAGATGGATGCTGTGCTCTCCCTCCCTCCCTGGCCTGGCCCCTTTTATCTGTCCGTGGGTGCTGTTCCAAGCGGCTGCCACGCTCCACCACCCTGGGAAATGCGGGGATCGTGGGAGTGAGGTGTGGGTTTAACGCTGCCTGGGGAGTGGAGTGAGTGCTGAGGGACACCCTCATGGGCAGCAGCTGGACATTCACTGAGGGACATTCACAGCAAATTTGGGGAGGAGGCGAAATCCAACTCATAAACACCTGGGGGTGTTTGCAGAGCTGATGGTTGTACGCAAACCAAGCCTTGTCCCCTTGGCAGTCACCTGTGGAGGCAGCTCCTGGGGACGTTTGGGACTGAAAGTGAGTTTGTGAGGATGGATGCTAAAACTGGGGTGATCCCTGTGGAAGCAAAAGGTTCTCTCCCACTGTGACATCCCACAGCACCCCACAGTGATATTTCCCTTCAGCAGTGGGCTCCCTGCCGTCCTGCCACCCCTACAACTGTCCCTCTGGCCGCCCTCAGGTCTCTGTGCCACAGGGGTGACATTCCTGATGGCACAGAGCAGCTGTGACCTGGCTGTGACAGTCAGTGCCCTGGGAGGGACATTTCCAGCCCTGGGAGTCACCATTGGCTTGGTAACTGAGGGACATTCACAGCAAATCTGGGCAGGAGGCGAAATCCAACTCATAAACACCTGGGGGTGTTTGCAGAGCTGATGGTTGTACGCAAACCAAGCCTTGTCCCCTTGGCAGTCACCTGTGGAGGCAGCTCCTGGGGACGTTTGGGACTGAAAGTGGTTTTGTTTTAATGCTTTATCTAAAGCTTTTTTAAAATATCAACTTGCATTTCCCTGCAAGCACCAAGATGCTGGTGGTGCAGAACAGGAGGTCAGAGTGCGTGCAGCAGGCAGCAAGGTTCACTTGGGTCTCCTACACTTTGGCTTTTAGCTGGGGATGCAGAAAATGAAGTCTCCTGGCATCGCTGCTCCCTGCTCTCCACAGCCCATGGAATAATTTGTTTACATGTTCAGTTCCCTGGTATTTGCTGGCGTCGCGTTTTGGGATGAAAAAATGGCTCAGCAGACTCACAGCCTGACCCAATGCTGGGATTTTCATGTTGTTGTGGAGCTGGAGAGGTCAGCAAAGGCACCCTCAGGGCTCCTCTGCACATCCCTGTTAGGAATGGAGCTGCGTCCCAGATCTCCTGGAGCTCACAAGGCCAAGAGGCAGCAGAGGGCCCCCTCAGGCCTGGTGTTTGTAGGGACTTGAGCACTGTTCTGGGGGAATGTTTCCATAAAGGCGAGCTGCAGCGCATTCCCTGAATTCCTGCTTTTGTCCTCCGTTCCCTTGCCAAGGTCCCTTGGGGGAGGATTCCTTCCCCACCGCAATTCCATCAGCTGCACCCTCACAGCCCGGAGGGAAATTCCATCCCATTCCTGGATGATTCACTCCTGAGCTGCTGGACCCTTCCCAGCTGTTCCCACCCGCACCTCTCACAACCTGGAACACCTTAATCCTCCCAAAACGTCGCTCTCAGCTGGGTGCAGACCTTCCAGAGGTGCAGAACCCAGCGGTGCCCTGCTTGCAGCAGCTCTGCCAAGGCGTGGAGAGGCTCTGGCTGCAGAGGCAGCAAGAGGAGACAGGAATGTGCAATAATCGGGAGCAAACACCCCTCAGGGAAGGGAGGGATGTGCTGGAGGGATGAGAGAGCATTCCAGAACATGCTGGTGAGAAGGAAAGGTGCTCTTGGTATGGGATACTCGGTAGGTGCCAGGGATGAGGAGAGCAGGACTCTGCCCAGCTCACCCTGGCACAGCTGGGGATTCAGGGCTGCTTTTCCCCTTTTTCTGACATTTTTCCCCCCATTCCCACGGCAGGTGAAGGGCTGCACGTTCAGCCTGGCTGCTGAATCCTATCTCCCCCTGACAGGTTTCTCCTCTCGTGTTTTGGCAGTGCCTGTGGTGCCTGTCATGTCAATAAAGCCTTTCCCCTAATTTGAATTTATCTGAGCATTTGTGCCGGTTTATCCATGTGTGAGAGCAGCTGCGTGCAAGATGGATTCATTTCAAGAGGGATGTGCCGGTGTTCACCAATAGCCAGGAGTTCCAAACACCTCGGAACAGCCGTGCCCCCAGCCTGATCTTGTTGTGGTGACCCTCAGACAGCAGCCAGAACTCCGCTGGGACACGATGTTCCTCGTCCTGCTTTTCTCAGATGTGGCAGGAGCTGTTCAGCACCTCTGAAAGAATCAAACCTTAAACAAATGGCCGTAAAACCACAATTCCCTTGCAATGGCGTCCTCCTGGCACATCCCAAACCACCCTGAAAATGTCTGGCCCCAAAGCAGGGATGGATAAAGCAGCTCTGAGATCCTGGGAGGCTGAACGCGTGGTGCTGGTGAGCACTGGCTCAGCCCTTGGGATCTGGAATTGTCACACTCCCTGCTGGATCCATGCTGCAGCCACGCTCTTCCTGGCACAGGATTCAGGATCTAGGGTTCAGCTTGACCCTAGCACAGGGCTTAGGTTGAGATTTAGTTCTCACCCTGGTGTGGCAGAGGCTGTTTGCTCCCTGCAGCCTCCTGGATGCTGGTGGCTTTGCCCTCTGTGATCTGGGGTTGGCTTTGTCCCCATCTCTGTCAGGCTTTTGTCTCCTTTTCTGATATTTGTCTCATCTTCAGTTGGTTCTTTAATTAGCTGCAGCTTTTTTGATCTTGCTCCGGCCTGCTGAGACCATCAATAAGCTTAATGGAGAAAAGGTGCTTCTTTTGTTTAGCTTTGAGATTTTTCCTTTTCTTCTTTCAGTCTTTATTTTTGGGGGGATGGGGAAAGAACTAAAGAAAAGGAAAATTATCATCATTTTACCTGTCTTAGCTGCCACTTCCTTATTGAAATCTCGAGAATGAGGATGAAGTGGTGTTTCTGGATCTGTTCCTGTTCTTTCACCTCCCTGCGTTTCCGAGTGCGGGTGACAGATCCTCGGGCCCGGCTTCACTGCAGGCTGATGGCAGATCCCAAATGGGGCCCTGCTTTGCTCAGCAGTCAGGTTTGCTCTCTAATCGAAAGCTTTGCTCAGGTTTAGATCGGATTTTAGGAGGAAATTCTTTGCTCAGAGGGTGGTGAGGCTCTGGGGACCTGTGGCTGCCCTTGGATGCCTGCAAGCATCCAAGGCCAGGCTGGAGCAACCGGGAATAGTGGGAGGTGTCCCTGCCCATGGCAGGTGGAATTAGATGCTTTTTGAGGTCACTTCCACCCCAAACCACCCCATAATTCTCCGTCAGCTCCCAAGCACACATCCCATGTGGAAATAGGTCACCCCCAGACTCGCTTCAGGAGCACGGGAAGGCGCGGAGCGAGCGGGACCGACGCCGGGAGCGGCTCTGTCTCAGCCATATGTCCCCGAGCTGAGCGGCCTCCCTCCCCCTCCGGAGGCTGCTGAGCAAGCTCCAGCCCCTGCAGAGAGAGCGGGATGGTGAAACGGGACTGTGCCTCCCGAGGGAGCAGCAAACAGAAGGAGGGAGAGGGATAACGGAGATCAGCGTGCGTGTGTGAGATCAGGACCCGTCTGCGCCGTCAGAATCGATAGGGGCTTGTCAGGGCTGTGGGATGTGGCACCCAGAACTCATCCCGTGGCACCCAGAACTCATCCCATGGCACCCAGAACTCATCCCGTCAGCTTTGCAGAGTGGCCGGGCTCAGGAGTTCTCCTTGCTCTGCATTTCAGGTTTTTTTTCTGGCACCTCCTGATTTATTTCCATGAAGCACTGCAGGAGCTGGGATAACTTGGGAATCCCTGCTGGGGAGAGCAGGGACAGGGATCTGTCTGGGGGCTGCTGTGGGGAGCAGAGTGAGGGGGACGAAGGAGAAGGAATTGGCTTCTCCAGCGCAGGCACCATGCTTGTTAACTCCACATCATCCTGCCCTAATTATGATAATTAGGGGCTTGATGAGGATCTGTTGACATAATGCTCCTCAAGGGAGGGTTGTGAGGAGCTTTGCCCAACCTGCGAAGCTCCAAAATCTGCTGCAAACACAATTTCCTCCATCCAGCGTGGTCAGCCATGGATAGCCTGGAACCCTGGGCATTCCTGGCTGGAAAAATGCAGCCCCTCACCAGCCTGGCAGCCAAATGTGCATTGAAATATTAATGATGCGGAGGGTGAAGGAGAATTTTGCATCCTCACCCACTGAAATCTGTGACTTTGGAGTTTTACTACGGCTCCAGTGAGCGCTGCAACTCCCAGCTCCTGATGTAATTCAATCAAAAAGGAACCGACAGGGAGGTGGGGAAAAAAAAGACACAAATCCTTAAATTCCATATAAAAATAGATAAAAGCAACTGGCTTAAAGGATTTGGTTGAGCCTTATTTAAGAACTTTTTTTTTTTTTTAAAGGAGAAGAAAATGAATTTAATGCACACAAACTCTTTTACCTCGCTCATCAAAGGGTCACAGATTCTCGCTCAGATGCAGATCAGAGCGAGATTATAAAGGTCACAGAGAGGAAATAACCTGGATAGGAGAGGTGGGAAGGAAGGGCAGCTGCACAATGTCCCCAGCACCCTCTAATTATGCTTCCCTCTGCTTGCCAGCTCTCAGACAGAAGGCAACGTTTGAAATAATGCATCCATTAAGACACCTTCAGTGCCTGTCAGATTTGCTCTAAGAGGATTCTGCTTATTGCACACTGGTAAGGTTTTTATATTCATAAAATTCCGTCAGAGCAAGCCAAAAAATAAAAAAAGAGGGAGGAAGAGGAAAACGTGGCTCTGGAATGGGGCTGGGTTGGCAATTAAAATTCTGCCCTGTGCTGGCAGAGGACACGGGCATGGCCAGGTTGGCCTGTGCCTCTTTGAAGGGATGTTCCTACCGAGTTTGGGCATATCCAGGGGCTGCCTGGCGACAACCTTGAACAAATCTGAAATTCTAGGGGAAGAACGTGACAATGTCAGGGATATTTGGGGTGCTGGAGCCCCACTGTGGGGTTTGGAGCCACCCAAGGCAGCGGTGCCCGTTCGGTCAGTAGGGAAAAGGGGATGTGGGGTACTTAAAGCAACGCTCCTGGAATGAGCAGGGATTTGCTTCCTGGCTTTTCTTTTTTTTTATTACTATTTTTTAAGCTCTGCTCTCCCTTTGCCAGGCTCTGGGTGTGGAGAGGAGCTGTGGGCAGGGCTGTGCTCCTGCTCCTTGGTGTGATGATGGGCCAGTTCCCCTTCCTGCCTCTCAGCTTCATCCAGTGCCAGCTCCTCATCCTTCCCTCACCCATCCTTCCTCCATCCCCACTGCTCCGGCGATTATTTTGGCTCTCCTTTGTAGTTTCAGCTGCTTTATCTCAAGTTCAGTGTCGGGCTCTGGTTTCAAGGGCTCCCCACCTGTCCCCCTGTCCCGTGACCAGGGGCAGGACTCGAGGGAGACTGGCGCTGTGTTGGGGAGGATTAGGTTGGATACGAGGAAAAGTTTCTTTCCCCAGGGAATGGTCCCGTTCCCAAGGCTGCCAGAGCTCCAGGAGGGTTTGGTGGGATTTTGGGGTGTCTGTGCAGGGCCAGGAGTTGGATTCCATGAGCCTTGTGGGTCCCTCCCACTCAGGATATTCTGATTCCCTGGAGCTGTCCCTGTCACAGATGTTCCCCCCGGCACCCCGAGATCCTTCGGAGGAAGTTTCTGTGTCTCGTGCAAACCAAAACCCCGAGCAAGCCCTGCAAAGACAAGAAGCTCTGGGGATGAGCAGCATTGTAAAAAGGGGCTGAACATTTTCTGGGGATCCATGAAATGCCTTTTCCGTGCGATTAACTCTGTTCTCCTGCCTCAGAGCCGCACCTCTGTCTCTCTGGACAGAGACAGAAACCACCTCTCCCTTCTCTTTGCTTTGATTGTTTCAGTCTGGATCTGTCAACAGAGGAGTGCTAGCAGCCTACACGGGCAGCAGCTTTATTTAACACGGTGCCTTTTCCTCCTCACCGCCGTTTTCCATTTAATCTTTCAAAGCCATAATTATCTAATACTAATGTTCTCATCATCACAACGCTCACAGGAAGACAGTGGGGCTTTTGTCCGCAGAGACAAAGATCTCTGAAATTAATATAACGCTTGTACAGGATTGATTTCAACCTCAAAGTTGCCCTCAGCCAGAGGGACCAATCTGGTTAAAAATATCTGCTGCTAATTACCCGAAGAGCCGTAATTCAGCTGGAGGATTGAGTGAAATTGTCCTTCACACGTCACATCCACCTACAAACCCTCCCAGCCCTCATTGTTTTTATGTGGCTCCAAAAACACATCGTGGTTTAACCCCAGGCAGAAACCCAGCTCGTCCCCCAGGGTGGGATGGGGGAGAGGAGTGGAGGAGGAGAGGTGAGAAAACTCGTGGGATGAAATAAAGACGTTTAATAGGTACAGCAAAAGCCAGGCAAGCGAAAGAAAACAGGGAATTCACTCTCCACATTCCATCGTCAGGTGCTCAGCCATCCCCAGGGTGGGCTCTGAGCATCCCCCGTGTCTTCTCCTTCATCCTCCAGCTCCGTGTGCTGGGAGAAAATCAACTCCATTCCAGCCAAAACCAGCACCAAAAATGGAGATATTTGTTATCTGCTCCAGGAGGGAAAGGAGAAACTGGGCACTGAGATGTGCAGAAGTGGGATCTGTTTTATTGTGATGAGGAATTTGCCTCATCCCTGGAAGGGTTCATAGATAGGGTGCGGAGAATCCTGATTTTGTGGAATGATCACGGCAGGGGAGTTGGAATGAGATGAACTTTGAGAATGGTTCCCACCCGAACCATTCTGGGATTTGGGAAAATGGGAAAGGGTCTCGCCCGCCCCTTCCCTCCGAGCTTTGAGAGGAGGTGGTGGCCACATTTGGAGATAATAACAACAATTAAAGGTACAAGGCTTGGGGCTGCGACGCTTTGGATGTGCAGGATGAAGTTGCCTTCCTGGTGCAGACGGACGACGACCACAGAGCTTTAGTCTTGGTCTTGGTTTTAACTGCCCTGTGCTCCAGGAGCGTGGGGAAAGCTGTGATACCACGAGCTGACACAGGGCAATAGCCGGGGCAGGGAGAGGGGAAAGAAAAGGCTGAGTCCTGCTAAACGCAGCTCCAAGGGATGCTTGGTATCTCCCTCGATGGCTCCATATGGCCCAGCCCACGCAGCCTCGCTGGGAGCTGTGACAGCCCTGGGAATGTGAGGCACGACAGAGGCAGGGGTGGGAGCCAGGGCCTTCCCCCCAGAGCTGCTGCCCTGCAGGGGAACAGCTCCAGGGAACCTGTGCGGCAGGAACACAGAGCTGCCTTCATGGGGATGTGACAAATCCTCTCTGGTTTGGGGCTGATTCATCAGAAGCCAAACGCTTCCTGTAAAACTTCCCCAGATATCCCATAAAAATCCGGAGAGACAAACCTCCTTCTCTTGTTTTTCATCTCCATTCTTTTCTTATGCGGATGAAAAAGGGTTTTTAGTGGAGGAAAACATCTTTGATGAAAAAAATATCGACTGCTGTGCTCTTTCTTGCACATTGTCTCTTCTCTCTCACCCTCAAGGTCGTGCACCCACCAGAGTCAGTGGATTTGTGTGGGATTAAAGCCAAGGGGAGGGAATTCAGGATTCTACTGGACAGGTGTGGCTGTGGCCGCTCAGGTGCTCTATTTTAGGGCTGGGTTTTGCATCACCAGCTCTCCCCTGAACTTCCGCAGCTCTGCTTTGGCTCGTTTTCCACCTGTGATTTTTTGGAAGGCTCCACACTGGGAACTTCTCTGCTCCTGACAGCCTTTGCCGTGTCCCTCTCCAAGCGCTCTCCCTGTGCTGATTGTGTGGTGCGGCCAAATCTCCATTTTCTTGCCATCCCCCAGCACAGCAGGGCCAATAATTAAAGTCCTTTATTCTCCTCCCTGACACAGCCCAATCCTGGAAGTAATTGGAAGCTCCCACAGGCCACGGGGAAGTCTGGAATGGCTGCTGGTCCCATTAATTTCCTTCACATGTCATCAAGACAGGTGCAGAACGAGCCTAATTAAGCTCTGAGCTACAGAAAAATGAAGGAGCTGGGTTTTTGGTGGTTTTTTTTGGGGGTTTTTTTTTAGGAATCCACTCCCAGCAGCATCTGTCTGATAGGTTTGGAGGGGAGAGAGGAGGGAAATGCTGGATAACTGGAAATGTCTTGCTAAGGACAGGAGGGAAAGAAGTTGAGAGCAGGAATGTCCAAGCCCCTGATGCCTAAAGTGTCACCCGGGTGACACCACGGCTGCTTTGGGGTTTGCTGCAGAAAGAGGGGGGAAAGCAGCAAAAAAATGCTGTAGGAGGGAAGGGAGAGATCCCTGACTATCCCAAAATTGCATCAAAAGGTCTGATTTTTGTGGCATTGCATGAGAGAGCTTTGGAAAAAAGAGCAACGCTGAGAGGAAAGCCCAGGAGTGTGCAGACTTTGTGCCTGCAGTTGTGGCAGATGAAGATTTGCCTGGCTCTGGGGATCTATAGCTCCAACCCCAGGCTGTAAATGCCCCAGCCTGGTACTTAGGGACTTATTTTTACCTCAGTATATAATCCTAAATGTAACACGGTCATGGAAAATTACTCTTTTTGGCCTGAAATGCTCTTTTTAAGGGGATATTTCTGCCTCCCTCTTATTCCTCCCCATCCCCAGCACCAGAGCTGCCTCTACCCGGCGTGACTCAGCCACTGAACGAACCAAACATTCCCAAAAAACCCCGCAGTGCACAGAGCTGGAGCTGTTTGATCAAGCAGAGGGGAGTGATGTCAGTGAAAAAAGCAGATTTGCTGCAGCACCACGAGCTGCTCTCCCACATCCCAGCTCCGCTGGGAGCAGCTGCTCCTGGCTCTGGGAGTTCAGGAAGAGCCCTGGAAGAGCAGCAGCAGCTCTGAACAGCCTGGGCACCACAGGAGAGAGCCGTGGGATGCTTTCAGACGAGCCCTTAATTAATGAGCCCATGCAGAGAAGCAGAGACTCCAAGTGCCCTCCCCAGCACCTTGTGTGAGTCAAATCCCGGGAAACCCTGTGGAAATCCAGCTGCTGGATGCTGGATGCGAATTCCTGTCCTTTGTCAGGGAGTTTGTCAAGGCATCGTTGGCACAAAGTGGCTCTTCAGCGCAGAGATCCTCGCTGTGCCCGTGCTGGCAGCGGGGCAGGGCCTTATCCTAATCCTGAGGAGCCGCCAGGATGGGATCTGGAACCCAGGAGAATCCCTAAAGCTGCAGCCAGCCTTCCCTCAGGGAGGCAGGAAGTCTTCCCTCACCCATCCTCAGTCCCACCGTCCAAACTGGAGCTTTTTAGATGGGATATTGGGAAGGAGGGTGGGGAGGCTCCCGGATGGATTTCCCGAAGGAGGCCCCATCCCTGAAGTGCCCAAGGCCAGGCTGGAGCACCCTGGGATAGTGGAAGGTGTCCCTGCCCATGGCACGGGGCGGAACAAGAAAATCCCTTCCAAGCCAGGCCATTCCATGACACCAGGAGGGGATAAATGGATGTTTGTCTTTTCCAGACGAGCTGCTCTGGTGTTTTTTTGGAGATGACATTAGCGCAGCCAGTCAGCTGTAACCTCTGGGCAGATCCAAACCCTGCTCGAGCAGCTGGCTGGGAAAAAACAACCACTGAGGTGTTGCTAAATGCTTTTATTTCCTTCCACTCCGTCATTTGGAGATCCTTGTCAGTGAGGAAGGGGAAAAAAGTTTAATTTGCACTAAAACCGTGTTCAGTATCTGGGTCCCGGTACATCTCACCAGCACAGATGTTCCTCTGTTGTTCTCCCTTGAATAACTCCGTGAATTAAATTGGGAATTGGGTGATTCACAGCGTTTAGAGCCTATTTTGGGAGGAAATGAGCAGGACGTGGCGGGGCTGTGTGGGCTGAATTCACACCTTTGCGTGGCTCTTTCCTTCTGTCCCTTTGCTGGATTGCAGCCTCAGAGCGGCGGCTGCCGCTCATCCCAACCACCCCAATCCCTCTCCAGGATCCCCCTCACAGACATTCCGGCACTCAACACCCTCCCAGCGCAGGATTTGCTCGACGAATGCCGAAGTTTTGCCTCGCTTTTGCAAAATTCAGCCCCGTTTTTTTGTTTCCTCGTTCTCCCAACCCCACAGCGCTGCAGAACCGAGATTTTCTACTCCCTTTGCTAAAAATGACCCTGTTCCCTTCTTATCTCTGCGAGGCTGAAGGTGTTGTCACAGAGAGAGGGACGCCCAGGACACGTCTCTTCACACCTCCACCTTTAAACCGGGATGTTCAGGGCACCAGAGGTTTTCCTTTTGGAGTTCATGGCCTGGCAAACCCCCTTGGGAATATTTCCTGCCACTGCCACACCTCCCAGACGGACAACACGATGCCACGTGAGCTTTTGGGCGGCCACAGATGGCATCAGAGGCAGGAAATGTCACCAGGCACAGACTTTTCCCTGCTCCCTGCCCCAGGGGATGAATTCGGGGTCCTGTTGCTCCGGCCTGGGAGGGACCAGCCCCAGTCTCTGCTGGGGGAATCTGTTCTGAGCTGGTTCTGCTCCAGCTCTGCCCTTTTCACGTCGTGTTTGGCTCAGCAGGGCTTTGCATTTCTGTCGCTTTTCAGGGGGTTTTTCTCAGGGACCTCTGTCAAAACCCTTCGAGGGGGCCGTGCATCCTCAGGGCAGGAGGAGGGGAGGGAGAAGCTCAGAAAGGAGGGGGAAAATGGGCGAGTGGGATTCCCAGCCGCAGTTATTTAATTCTAAAGTCAGTCTCTTCCCATTTCACTGAAGCATTTGGCCACACCGGCTATTTAGGTCAGGAAAAATACCATGTTTTGTGGTGTAAATATCACATTTTGTAGGTTAAAGGCTGTGAAGAGGAGGAACAGCCCAGCACAAGCGAGGCAAACACGCAAAGAATTCCTCTCAGCGTTTCAAAGCGGAGAGGAGGAAGGGAGCTGTGTCCCAAAATATTTGGATTTTCGGAGCAAAATCCCTTTGAGGAGCCCTCCCAGGATGGATTCCCCCCCTGCAGCCAGCTCTGGTGAGGTGCTGCTCATCCTGCAGATGACTTTTTGCAGGTCTCAGCCCATGTCAGCTCCTCTCAGCTAAAAAAGGACCCAGCAGATGGGTTCACGCATGCATTTAGCTCAGACACGAGGAGGTTTTTATGAGCAGTGATTTAACGGGAGCAGATAAAAAAAAAACAAACCCTCGACTGTTTTTAGGTGAAACTTGGTCAGCTTTCAAAATGGAACAGGTTTGCCTCAGCATTGCTGTTTGTAACCTCTCACGTGATAAATTACAATTTAAATCATCTCCCAAAGCAACAGCAGCGAGATTATTCCAAAACTGCCAAAGCAGAACACCTCATCATTGTCAATATTCTTTTATCCCCCTCTGGTCAAAATTAGCACAATTTCACAACATCATTTGATTCGGAGTGAATGACATTTTCAAATGGAAAACAGGCCCCATTCAGCTGCTCATTCACTTGATTGGAAATGAATTTTTTAGTGGCAGTTTCACACACTTTGCTTTCTGCGAATACTCTGTGATTGCAACTTTCTCAGACGTGTGTGTTGGCAACAAGATATTCCAAAAAAGAGTTTCTCCTGATAAATCTTGGCCTAAAGCTCGTCACTTATGGGTGTCTGGGAAGAGTATTTGGAGCAGCTTTGATTCTTGTCTGCGGCATGTTTGAAATCCCTGACTGGATGAGCATAAATCATTTCCTGTATAAATCTTTGTGATTATCAAGCTCAGATTTGGTTTCCCAGCGTTGGCTCTGCTTAAAACGGTGTCAAAGACACTTTTTCTAAGCAATCAATTTACTGCGATTCTTTAAAAAGAAACCAAACCAACACGAAGATCCTCTGGACACTTCTTATCTCGAGAGCTTTCATCCATTTCCATTCATTGCCTACGTTTGTTTGTTACTTGTCCCAGTCGTGCTTAATTCCGGTTGAGATCACAGGGGCTTTTGAGCAGCATTCATCTCCCCACGTGAACACAACATTTCCAGCATGAAAGGAGCCTCATCTGGGGAGCCTGTTCTGCTAATAAATAGCACCGGAGGAATTCGATTTAGGTGGGATATTGGGACGAAATATTTCAGTGGAAAGGTGAGGAGGCCCTGGCACAGGTTGCCCAGGGAAGCTGTGGCTGCTCCATCCCTGGAAGTGTCCAAGGCCAGGTTGGAGCAACCTGGAGTAGTGGAAGGGCTGAAGCTGGATGAAATTTTAAGTTTCTTCCAGCCCAAAACCATTCCATGGTTCTGTGAAATAATACTGCCCGTTTTTGGAGTGGATGTGCTGGGGAATGCTCACCTGGCACCCCAAACTGAGGCTGGGTCTTGCTGGTACTGAACTTGAAGAAGGTAAAAATGCTTTAAATGGTCTTTAATGGGTCTTCAATTTATTGTAATTACTCATTGTTTTCTGGCAGATGTTCTTTTAGCTGTAAGGCTGGATCTTTTCATGCAAGAGCTGACTTGAGGATAATCTCTACCTTTGGTAGATGCCTTGTTCTTATTTCCAAGTATTAAATCCAATTTTCCCTTTCTCTTCCCTGTCCACATCCATAAATCCTTCATGATAAGAGATTTATGGAACCAGTTTGAACTGGTTTGGGTTTGTTTGTTTTTTTTTTTTTTTTTTTTTGGCAGGGCTGTTCTTGTCACACAAACTCCGAACGGAATTCCAAGTGCTCCCTGTTCTCTTGCGCTGCTCCCAGTGAGGTTTTGGTTTAGGATAAAATAAAACTTCCAGTTTAAACTAAAACATCCTGTCCTGGATGCACATCCCAGGCTGGATGGACCCCCTGCAGGAATTTATCCCAAATTTCACTGTTCCCATTGAAGTCGATGGGGTTATTCCAAATTTTTGATAAGTGGCGTTCAAGCCTGGGGATCTCCCCAGAGAAACAACCACAGAGGATCCAGCCACTGGTCTACCAGAACAATCTATTTCTTCCCCAAATAAATGGCTCCAGATGATGGACAGGAGGTCACCAGTGGATAACTGGAAGTGTTTCCTCCTGGGGAAAGCATCTCCCAGGCAAAACATTTCTTCTCCCTAACATCAGGATTGATATCCTCCAAAAAAAGTAGGAATGAAAGTGGATTATTGAGCTCTCCCCTTTAAGTCATTTTTTCCTTGAGGCTTAGTGCTAATTGGCACAGCATTTAATTGTCTTGTATTTTTATTTGCAATTCATTTTTCCCAAGGATCGATGCAGTAATTCAGATAAAAGATTGGGAGCCACAGAGAATTTATCATTGTGTATTGATTCCTGTGGCATCAGCAAATGAAACTCTTGTCCACAGCACGAAAACATAAAGCAAAGCGGGATGAACGAAGAGCGGGAATTGCAGGGTGGATTTAAGGAGCAGCTGCTACATTTTTGTGTGGCCTTTCTGATCCAAACAGGGCAGCGAGCAATCAGCTCTTGGCGTGCCCTCAAAAGGCCTCGGAGAGCAGCAAAACAGAGCTTGGAGGACCATTCACGGCTCTTAATCACCCAGCCACGGGCAGGACTATAAATACAGGGTGTGAAAATCTTGGATTTGATCCATGGGTGGTTATTAGATCCCAGGGGCCACCAGCAGCCTGCTTTGGTCACTAATTACACACGAGCCTCTTGCATCAATCAGCTCCTTGTGCACCCAGCTGAGGCCGGTTTGGAGCTCTTGACGTGGAGAAGGGGGGAAGAAAAGGGAAATATTTCCTTGGGGTTGTTGGGCTGAGCTTGGCACGCTCGGCTCCTGTGCCTGTTCCATCGGGGATTCCATAGGCCTGGAACGGGCCAGGAATGTGGCAGCTCCCCAGGACCCTGTCCTGCTCACGCCAACCAATCTGTGCTGCGTCAAAAACCTCGAACCAGAGCTCGCACAGGTGCCTGAGATCTGCTCCAGTTTTCCAAGAATTCCTCTGGAATCAGAGCCATTTCCTGCACGGAGCCAAAAGGGATTAATGGCAGAATTTTGACTGTGATAGTGTCACTTGTCCCCTCCCCAGTGCCCACTGATGTGTGAGCGAGCCCAGGCTCCCAGGCTTTTGGAGAACATAGATTTTATGGAATTTATATTTTATAGAATCTGTGTGTGTAGAATATATAGAATATACATCAATACAAATACAGAAATATAAAATAAACATATAAATATAATATAAACTCATAAATAGATATACTGCCTACACAGAATGTATGTATTATAAATACACAGTGCAGAAACTTGATTTTACATTCACTTTAACCTCAGGGCAACTAAGAATCAGATCTTACTGCCACAAACCACCAGCAACACCCTGCTCAGGTCATCCAGAGTCTCCAGGAGGCTTTGTTTCCTGCTGATCCCATAATGTCTCATTCCCTGAATCCACTTCAAGGATCTTCAAAAGACCCTTCAAGGGTCTTTTCCTCATCAATTTTGGGGTCTCAAAGCTTCTCCCTCAGCCTCCCATCCCAGACCTGGAACTGGATTCTGAAATATTTTGAGGTCCCTTTCGTGCTCCCCTGTTGAAACCTCCGTGACAGAATTACGACGTTGTGATTTTAAAGGAAAATTGGAAATTCCCTCTGGGATTCCAGCCTGAGGAAAGTGAATGAAACGGATCAGGGATATGCAAAAAATGTTCTAAGTCACAGAAAGAGCAGTAAAAATTGTTGGGCAATCCCATGAACCTTGCATTTATTAGCAGTCATTTGCCAGAACGCAGCATGAAACTAGTGGCACTTGGATATCTGCGGTTATTAGGGAATGATTAAGGAATTTAGGGATTCCTGCAGCCCTGGCTGCCTTGACCTTGACTTCCCTCCTTGCTCCTCGTGTGTCGTGTTCCCGAGCCGGCAGCACCGCGGGATGCAGAGGGAGGGAAGGGGGAATTGGTCCCTGGAGCAATGCAGGAGCCAGGAAAATTTGGGAGCTGTGCTGGATGCAGGGCTGGGCACGGCGGGGAGGGCGGCAGCCTCCTGCGTGTCTCAAGTCTCGGGGTTAACAGCGGCACTGAAATATTTAGAAAGCAAACGCCATCGAAGTGAAATGTTGAGCCCCTGCCAGCACAAATCCCGGCGCAGCTCCTGCTGGGATGTGACAGGTTCCTCCGGAGGTGGCGGGGGCTCTGCAGGAGCTCGTTTGCTGCTCCCCCTGCCTGCCTGCGCCCTGCCGGAGCTCACCTGGCATCTGCCAGGGAGCCCTGGCACAGGGGAGAGGTCTCCATCCCTTTCTGAATCCCGGGAAAGGCTTCCCTGCCTTGTCCCTCCTTTACCATCCCAGAGGAAAGAGAGATTTAGGGCACCATCTGCTCTCCTGTCACCAAGAAGCTGAAGGTGGAGAGGTTTTGTGAATCACCAAGGATGCCCCAGGACCCACATCCCCTTCTCGTCCCCTCAGTCCTCACAGCTCTGTGGGAAATCAGCTGTTCCTGCTTCCATTCCCAGGAAATCCTCTCAGATTCCTCAGTAACTCTCATAAGGGATATGCGAGTACCCCTCAGTCACTAGGAACTTCTTCCTTAGTTGTTCACGTGTCCTCTCCCTTTGTCACAAGCAGTTAAAGTGCTAAAGCAGCCTTGAAATGTGGAGTAGCCCCCAAAGTGCACTCTGAGCTCTGATGAGGCAGGGAATTTAAAAAAGAGAGAGAAAAAAGAGGGGGGAGAAATGGGAATGCAGAGATTTGGGGCCCATTTATAGCCCAGCACCAGTGGAGCTGCTGATGTTGTTATAATGGGACTGCTGCTGTAAATGAGATAATTATTTCACTTTTTGTTTCGGAGCTTCAGGTGCAGTCAATCCCCGTGGCGCTGAGAGGAATAAGGACTCTGTAGAAGGATGGTCCTTTCCCTCAGTCAGTTGAAATTAAATGTGCCAGGAGACAGAGAGTGAGCACAGACAGAAACGAGGCGAGGAGCTGGGGTAGTTTATCATGATGGGCCACAGATGCAGCCCCAGGAAAAGCTGCTGCTTCACTGGTTTCTTCTGCAAAGGTGTTTTCGGGACAGCCGTGAAGGGGAACAAGGATTTGGCTTCGTGCACACTTGCAGGGTGCTTCTCTGGACTCTTAAGAAAGCTCCAGAATGCCACACAAATGATAAAATAAAGCATCTGAGGGCTTGGCAGCGCTGTGTCTTTGGAAGAGACATCAATAACTCAGCAGCCAAGAGGTAAAGGGAGGATAGGAAATGAGTAAACCAAAACAGCTGCTCCTGTCGGCTGGGCTGGGGGACCAACTTCACACCAACACTTGTGTTTTCATCTGTAATTAAAACTGCAGTGAAAACAGGGCTCCTGGAGGCTGGGTGGATCCTCCAGGGATCCCCACAGCCCCTCTGGAACCTGCAGATTCAGCGCTGTTCAACCTCTGCCAGGGTTCCAGCAGCAGAGAAATACATGAGAAACAACATCTTTGTTTTCCCAGCCCCCAGGGCAGGGATCTGGCTGGACACAGGGGCACAGAACCCAGAGCAGGCAGCTGCTGGCATGGGCAGGATGCAGCTGGAGGTGATGCCAGCACAGCTGAGCTGCTGTGGGAGGGCTGCTGAGCTCCCCTGGCGTGAGATCAAATCTGGCCAGGGTTCATTTAGGTGCTTCCAAGGTCCCCGCTCCGTGGTAGAGGGGGTGCTGGAGGCAAGTAGCAGGACTGTATCCTGCTCTTTAGTAGCAACGTGACTTCTAGTAGCTGCTCAGAGGGACAATGGCGTTTCAGAGCTTGTTCTTGGTTTCCTCGTGCTGGTCACCAGCGCTGCTCCCTCCTTCTTGGAGCGGTTTTCTCTCCCTCGCTTCCCTTGCACCGCTCCGTGCTCACGCAGTAGCCACCGAGCAGAGGCAGCCTGGAGCGCCCGCGGCTCTGCGAAGCCCCTGAACTCCCCGGCGCTGCCAGGAGAGGGGAAGTGCGAGCTGCCGGGGCGTGTGACAGCGAGGGACACCGGGACAACCGCCGTGACCGCGCTGCCCGCAGCCCTGCCCCGCCGGCAGTGCTGGGGATGAGTGGCAGCCCTGACACGGTGCCTCCTTTCAGGAGAGATGGGAAGCTGGGATTACCCCTGGGCTGGGGAGGGAGGCGGCAGTAAAGGTTCTGGCTGCGGGCTTTCCTTGCTTTCCCTGTGCTCCCTGGCCATCAAATCCTTGTGTCCAGGTGGGATTGAGACACAACTGAAGGACTGAGAACATCCTTAACTGATGGGGAAACAAACAGAGCCTGGGAGAGCTGGAGGTGAAGCCAAGAACCTCAGGGAGCTCAGCCTGAGAGCAGGGAGATTCCAGTTCCTCTCTTTGCACCTTTAGGTACCTAAAAAGTCCCTTTTTGGAAAGCAGTCTGACCTTTCCAGGGAGTTTAGGGCACCAGTCATAAACCAGGCACTTTTTATTAGAGGAAAAGAAAAGGTTCCTCCCAGGAAATCTCCCCTCCTGCAGAGCCCGGCCGAAGCAGGGAGTGCAGCACCAGGCCTGGCCCAAGGCAAAATTTGGGATGAGCCAGGCCAGCTCAGGAGGAGATGAACCGCACAGAAAAGCGTCCCCTGCTCTCTGCTGGCTCAGAAGGAGCCCAGGGAGGCTGCACACACCCTCTGTGCCAGGGGCACCTCCACTGGCACAGTTGAGCCCTGTCCTTTATTTTTGATGCTTTTTGAGGAGAAAACCAAATTCTCCTCCCGATGAGCTCTCCCTGTCTCTGCAGGGTTTCAGTCCAACCCTTCTTAAAAATGGCATTGAATTCCTCGTGTCATCCTTCCCTGACAGATTCAGGGAGGTGAGGGGACTGCACCGGTCACCCAAGAGCATCCAGAGCTTTCCCAGCCCACCAGTGGCTCATAAAATCCCCAAATCCAGGGTTCCTTTCACCTGCCTGAAGCCCTGTGACCACTGCCAGAGATTTAAAGTGGTCTCTGGGCTAGGGAAGGGGGTGAAAAGAAAGAGAAAATGCAAGATCTGGAGGAAGCTGGTGTGTTCAGTAACCTTCAAGGTTTGTTCCTGAACAATTCTTGCAGTTATCCAGATGGGCCCAGTTCCAAGCGGATGTTTGTGTAACTCCTGAGGGGCATTAGCAGCCCTAGATCAGCATTTTAATCTTCCTTCAATTCCCATTTTCTTGTCTGGCCTCTGGGGACCATCTTGGAGCTTTTAGAGCAGTAATGGGAGATTGGAAGTGAAATTAAGGGGGCTGCTGGTGCAGAGAAGGAGATGCCGACCTCCAAAAAACGGGACTTTCCCCCAGGTTTGCTCAGCTGCTCCCAGAGCTGTGATTGCTCTGGAAGAACCTGCCTGGCAACCCGAAATGCAGACACAGCTCGATTGGAGACAAATCCTCCCCCCACGCCAGCTCTGTGTTCTGCAGAAAGAAAACCTCCCCGCCTTCAAAGCAAAGCCCAGGTTTTCCCAAATTGGCAGGAAATGACTCATCCCACAAATATAGACTCAGAAATATCCCAGTTCTCATGCAGGTATGGCTGTGGGAGCAGTAGGAAAAAAATCACTTAATTAGGGTTTTGTGGGGAAGTGTTTTGGAGGTCTCAGGTGCTCTGCTTGTCCTGTGTTGGTTTTGAGCCTCTTCAAGAGCAAAGAGATTCAAGGGAAGCCTCTGGTCTGTGATTTCCATGTGGAAAGGATTTCCTGGGACAGGAAAATTGTTGCCCACACCATCCAGCCCAGCAGCAACTCTCTTGCCAGAGTGGCACAGGCAATTAGGTAATTAGACAGGCAATGTCCAGGTAATCAGACTGGTAATTAGGCAGCCAAACCCTGACTGACAGGAAACTTGGGCACCCCTTACTTGGGTCATAATTTCAGGATGTGTTTCCAACTGCCTGGAGAGGAGAGATTTTAGCCAAGGTCTCTCTCTCTACTCTTTAGGCTCAAGTAAAAACTGTTTTTCCTCGGCAGTGCCAAGAATTCTGTTCCATTTCTGTTTTTCATGGGGGGAAATGGATAGGGAACGACAGAAGAACAAAACAAATCCAAAAATAACCCCTGCCCTTGTTTCTGTTCCATCACTGGCTCCCTTTGGCTGTGCTACTTAACCGTGGCTGACATCCTCTCGTGGGCACAATCATATTGATTCCACTGATTTTGTTCTGGAGGATCTGCTCCGATTCCTGGGAAAACAGAACCAAAATAAAGCTCTGCTGGACCGGGGGTAGCTGAGTAGTTTGGGGATGTTTTCCTACGCAAATCCCCCCAGGGCTGCTGGTTTTGGATTTTCTCTGGGGGAGAGAAGGAAGCAGAGAAACCTCAAGGAAATGTCAAGGAAATATCAAGGAAATACCAGGCTCTGTGCAAACTGATTCCCACCCCTTTGCCCCCTTTCCTGCATCCCTGCTGGGTGTAAACTTCAGCACATCCTCATCCCCCACCCTGGAGCTCCCATTCCACAGGGAATTCTCTCCTCAGCGTTGGAAAATGGCTCATTAGGAAGGAAGCGGGCGGGGAAGGCTTTGCTGACACAGGACCTAGCAGGGTGATATTGGGGTTTTTTTTGCTCTTCCTCAACTCAGCTGTGTTAGTTTTCACCAAGGATGTTTGGGTTGAATTTTCCTGATGTATTTGTCTCAGATTTGGGGGGATTTGTATGATTTTGGTCTCCAGATTGAGCTGGATGATCCTAAAGACAATCTGAACTGTCCCAACACAAAAATAAAACCCCAAATAAATAAGCACAGCTCAGTCCCCTCTTCCGCATTTCGTGTCTCCCATTTTGGGGATGTGTCAGACACTGAGCTCATCCTTGCAAGCGCTGTAGAGGAGTTGTTCAGCTCGCCATGTGTAGATGCATTAAAAAAGCTTGAATCTGTTTGTCTGGTGGGAGGAAATGCTTTCACTTAGGAGGTTCCAAGCAAAACTTAGTCCACTTTTCCCCACTGAAAAAAGATGATTTCATCAGATTGCCTCGATTACTTTTTTTACCTTTTTTTTCTTTTTTTTTTAATTTTATTTTTGGCTTGTCTTAAAGCGTCACCTCCATGAATCGTGTGTTTATCTTTAAAATCAAAAAGAAAAACTCCCTGGCTCCCCCCGCCTTGCGCTGCCATTAAAAATTCTAAAAGCTGTGTAGCCTTAGAGAATAGCCTTTCCAAAGACATGAAAAAGAATCGCTGATTTATTTATTATTTATAGAGCTCATTATATTTTAACTCCAGGGGGTGGCAAATATAGGAGAGACTCCTTCAAACAACTTGTGGGCCCTCCAGTGGTGCTCTCCACAGTTTCCGTGCTGGAGAAGGGAGGGAAAAGCAGTCCCAGAAGAAAAGTGAAGTGAGGACAGGTAGGGTGGGCAGTTTTGGGGAGATTTGATGGACTGGGATAAGGAATAATGGGGTCAGTTTGGCCAGGAGAGCTGCGAATTTTCTGGAATGGGATTCAGAAAGTTGGGAGCTGGCATTGGATCGCCCCAGCAGTGCGTGAAGGATTGGAGGAAGGGAATGTTTTCCTTGAGAGTGCTGGGAAACACCGAGAATTGCTAGCTCCTCTCCCCTCATCCCGCTCCTGCATCCCTGCTCCGTTAAACTCCCTCAGGAAGGAACCTGCAAATGGGTCTCAGGTGGCAAATGAGCCCTGGCAGAGGAGCTGACAGCGTGGGAGAGGCAGAAAAATGGCCTCAAAATCCGAGGCTTTGTGAGCAGGGGAATTGTTTGGGAATGCACTCGGATTTCTGGTGTTTTTCCCATCCCACTGGGTCTGGTCACTGGTGTTTGCTGGGGGACAGACAGGGAGAAAGGACAGACAAAATGGGGTTTGTGATGACAGAACCTTTAAAATCCAGTTGTTGTTGTTTTTTGTTTTGTTTTGTTTTGTTTTTTTGCTGATTGTGACTCCCTATCACAACTCTGCTTAAACTTTTCCCAAATCCTGCTCGTTAGCATGATTTGGGTGGATTTATTCTGCGTCTCAGCACCATCCCTGATTATTTATGGGAGCTACCAGCTGATCACAATCACCTTGGGTGGAAGATGGAGAAAATACCCCCTCCCTTTGCCATAATTCGTAATGCAGGTGAGTTTGGGGGTGCAAAGAAATGCAAGTCGGTCATAAAACATCCTGACTCGAGGCAGGAGAGAATCTTTGTGCTCTGCCATCAGGAGTAACTCCAGCAGAACTCACGGAATTGCACCGACTAGCTGCAAGTCCTTTATCTTTAATCTGTTTGGGTTTTTTTCTTGCTGATTAGAGCTTTCCTAATATTGGGGGGCTGTTAATTTGTGTAGATTTATGCACCCTGGCGATGTTTATGTGAGTGCACATCAGGAACAAAGGGGAAATTGTGTCGTTGTCAGAGACGTCCAGAGCGAGGGGAGCCTCTGGAGAGGCTTTCGCCTTGGGAAGCAGCTCTGCATCCAAGCCAAATTCCATCATTCTCTACATGAGGAACCATCGTAACCTCAAAAGGGAGAAAATCAGTGAAACCTTGAATTGTGATGATATTCCAAGAGGTTTTCGCTGTTCAAATTCCATGGCAAGGGGGGAGAGCCAGCTCCTCCTGGAAGCTCAGCAAAGGGCACCCCCAAATACCAAATCCCACCCCACAGGACGTGGGGATGGTTGTCCCAGCAGCAGCAGGCCTGCGCAGCCCCTCCTGATCCTAACTTCACTCTCCCCATGGGAGCTCACTCTGTGTCCTCAGCAGCCCCCAGATTTTTTCTCCTTCAGGAAAAATAAGGATTCACATCTTGTTTGTCACTGTTATCTTGTTGCTGCCGCTGACCCCGGGATAAGGATCTGGCACGGAACATTTTATCAGCTGTAGTAAATATTCCTTCGTTATTAATTCCATTTGGGATCAATAATTAATGCTGCTGTCTCCTTTACAATCCCCCTCGGTGGGAGAGGACGTCAGGATTTCATGGCTCTGTGCTCCTTGAAGCCCCCACAGTCCCAAAATACACAAGGATTCCTATGTTATGGAACTTTTTTTCCTTGTTTAGGGGTCAGTGAGATCCCAATTTATGGAGACAAGGTGGATAATTGGGAGTAGAATTCCCAGCACAGAGAAAAGGTAGCAAAGACTGAGCAAGGATCATCCCATCTGTCCTTGGTCAGAGCCAGAATAATTCAGAGACACTTGAGGGGCAGAAAGTGAAATTTAAATTGGTAGGAAAAGCAGCAACAGAGAGGATTTCTCTGCCCAGCACAGCCTCCCCACTGCTGAGAGTTTTTCCGACCAATTCTTTTGGCAGAGATCACTCAATTCCAGGTGTGGGTCGGTGCAGCCTAAACCTCTCGTGCAATAAACGAGGGCCAGTTATCCACAGTAACTGGCGATTTATTAACAGAACGAGAGAACCAAAACAAACAGGCAAGATGGAAGAACCAGGAGGGGGAACAGCCCTCTCCTAACCCGCAGGCGGGAGGACCTCACTGGGACAGCACCGCTGGGCCCCTCACAAGAAGACGCGTTCTTAACCGAACATCCCTTTTTATAGCCTCTCTCCGTCCCTCTCATTGGTCAGTTCATAGGCTCGTCCCTCAACGACGCAGTCCATTGGTTTAGATTTCCCGCTCCTCAGATGCTGATTGGCTCCTTGCTAGGTCCCGCCCTCTCCCCTCACGGCGCCTCGAGTGATTGGTGCGCGGTTCGGGCGGGAAAGCGCTGGTGATTGGTCGGTCCGGCTGCCTCTTTCCGGCCGGTGTCACTCCGGGGTTGCTTGGGAGACCATAATGCTTTCTATCACCGCCTCCCGGTTTCTTATATTAACTGCAGCCCCTATTTATCCTCAGTGGGGACGTCCCAACCCCACTTAACACTCCAAACAAACACCCGTACAACCCGAATCGCACCCCCGACCCCTTGGTAAGTCGGGCTGCCTCTTTCCGGCCGGTGTCACTCCGGGGTTCCTTGGGAGACCATAATGCTTTCTATCACCGCCTCCCGGTTTCTTACATTAACTGCAGCCCCTATTTATCCTCAGTGGGGACGTCCCAACCCCACTTAACACTCCAAACGAACACCCGTACAACCCGAATCGCAGCCCCGAGCCCTCCTACCCGGAACCTGTACATCCCGAGTCAGAGCGCAGCGTCGCCTAAACTAGAACGACCCCTGTGACATCTCGTGCCAGTGGTGATTCCAAGCTGGAAATGCTTTCTGGTCTCTTGAGCCAATGCACGTCCCTGGAGCATCTCTTACTTCACAAACCGAAGTGATCTGGGTTCCAAATTTCACAAAACAAATAGGGCGAGGCTCCGGAGCCAGGATTTCTCTGGTTTTTTAGCTGTCTTTAGCTCCCGGCTCCCCTTGGGCCAGCCCACAGCACAAGCAGGGCGCTTTCTCGGCTGCTTTTCTGAGGCATTAACCAAGAGCAGATAAATCCTGAGCTGAAGTTTATTTCTGGAACAGCAAAATGCCAGCATGGGATCTCTGTGCCAGCAGCGCAAATCTCAGCCCCACTGGTGGCTCTTGGCCCTGCTGGGGGTGAAAAGGGAATTTCAGAAGGTGGCAGAGCACCTGATAAAGGCTCAGTTGATCCCACAGTCTCGGTGTAAGAATGGCAGAGAGGTTCTGCACGCCCTGCTGAGCCCGGCCTGCTCCTCTCCCTCAGATGGAGATGTTTTCCTCCTTCCACGTGGAGGGAAGCAGAGGCAGTGGGGATAAAATTTCCCAATCTGCATCTTTTCAAATGGTTTCCTTTTCCTGCTGTCTTCTCACAGCTTCTTCCCTCCCCATCCCCTTGGCCCTTAGTCAAACCCAAGTCATTCCACGTGAAAAAATAGGGTTTTAATTCATGTATGTGACAAGGTGCCACAGCCCCGAGCCTGACAGCGATACTGGGGTGGATATTCCGAGGCTGCTCTTCCTGGGCAGGTCTGGCTCCTGTGCCAGCCCATCCTTTATCCCAGCCACGCTTGCTCCAGTCCAGCCAAAGCTGCACAAACGCAGGGGAGATCTCCTGGAGGAGCTGAACCTCCTCCCCTTGGCTCTGTCCCACACGTGGCTCCAGCTCTCGATGTGTGGATAATCCAGGTCCCTGCAGAACCTGCTGGGAAAACTCCTCCAGCCCCTGCTCTGGTCATTTGTCTGACGTTCTCCTCTTGCATCCCCAGATTTTTGCCAGTGGTGGTTTTGATTTCAGTGCCCAGGAATTCCCCCTGCTGTACCATTGTTATTTCCTAGTCCCCGGCTCTTCTGCTAAAGATCTTCAAGCAAAGAGCTTCAATCTCAAATTCAGAAGTTAATTTGCTCAGGTGGTTGGTCTTCGCCTCACATTCGAACCCATGGATGCTCTGTGGTATAAACGGAATTCATATTACCTGGGCCATCCTCAGCCTTTGCAAACTCTCACTGGAGCATTCAGTTTTCTTTGGGTTTTGCCTCATCCCCCACCAGAGGCATAAATGGGATTATTCCACAGCCCTCCAGTCAGCCACAGCCCCAAAACAGGGAAACAATGGAGCTCTCTGCCAGCAAAAGTGAATATGGGATTCAGAGCCTAATTAGATGGGGAGACTGGGACCAAATATGTAAATACCAGGACGACTATTGTAAAAAATATTTTTAGTTATTTGTACTGCAGGATTGCTTGATTTGCTGCTGGGACTGGGAGGTTTATCTCCGCGGTCTCTTAGGAAGGGGGGGAAAAAAATTGACATGCAAAATCAAAGCAGTGGCTTTGTTTTTCAGATGTGCTGGGAAGGGGGAGGGCAGGTGAGCATCACTCAATTAAGAGGAATGCGAGGGGGGAATTAAAAAAGGTGTCAGAGATGCTCAGCAGTGTGATCTCTGAGCACCTGGATATCAACGTGGAGTGATGGTTAGTGTCTGAGAGGTGTAAGATGTGGACAGATCCAACGAGGATCCACGCTGCAGGGAACAAGCCGTGAGACCAGCTGCTCTTTTTGGTGTTTTTTTTTCAATGAGTAGAACTAGAAATGCCTTGCAAGAAGAGTTTAATGAGTTCTGCCTGCAGAAAATGGAGCAAGGAATAACAGACAGGAGGGATGAATGTCCCTTCTGCGTGGGGATCTGGATGTGGCAGCAGGTTCATGTGGGACTCAGAGCTTTAAAAGCTGCTGAAACCACAGCCCCAGGCAGGAACTTGTGTTCTGTGGTGGGAAACAGAGTTTGTGATGCCCTGATTGGCAGAAAGAAAGGCAACTGGGCTTACTGGAAATGCAATTGCCAGCTCAGATCACCAGAACGACCTGCAGAAAAGCAGCTGCCTGGAGGAGAGTCTGGCCTTTGAGTAAAAGCTGAAGGAAATTGCTGTGGGCCCTCAGGGGAGGCTCTGAAGGACTGATTTAAGACGGGTCAGAGCAGTTCTTAGCCCAAATTGCCCTCTGTAATTCCTTGTCTGCCGAGTGCCAGCCCATCTCCGCTCTCAAATCCCAACTCTCCCAGAACCTTTCCTGCCACGATCTCCTTTCATCCCCTTCCCTGAACCCTGAGCCCATCTGCTGTAAATAGAGAGCATCTTTCCCTTCTGCAGGGAAATGCAGACTCGCAGTTACCCCTCAAGAGGAAGCAGACCCTTGCACCAAAGTGCTTCTCCACTGCTGGAGCTCCAGCTCTGCCTTTGCAGCCCACCGGGGACCTGCTTCCAGACAGGAGAACGCTCAGCAGCTGCGCTGCGTCCCTCAAGCACAACTGTAAGTGAAAAGAAATAATCATAAAAAAGACGATAACATCCTTCCAGCTGGAAACTTCTGCCCCGTGACCGTGTTTTCCCTGTGGCGTAATTCCTTCCAGTGAATGTTCATGGAATTAGAAGGGGATTCCACCCAGAGGCCACGAACTGGCCATAATTATGTTGGCTGGGATTTGTTTACCAGTGCCTTTGCTGGTTTAGTTAATCTAATCACATTTACTGGTGTTTAGCACTGACAGCCCTTTAGAGATGCAGGAGCTTCACTTCTATTTTGGGGTTCTGTGCTCTCCACAAAGTCCCTCAACATCTGCTCACTGCTTTTCTCACCCAGCCTCGGAGGAGGGAATTGTTCATCATTCCTTCTGAGGGCAAATCCTTCTCCCATTAGGGCCTCTAGAGAATTTGGGAGTTTTTCTGGGATTCTTTGGTTTTAAACCAGGTGTTATCACGCCAGATATCACCCTCTGGAGAATGAAGGATGTTCCCCGTAGGTGCACAGGTGTCTTTAGGAGACACTGGGAAGCAGCTCAGTGGAGTTCAGGGTGGAAAATCTTGGTTTTTACTGCAGGCTGAGGAGTTTGATCCTGGGGTAGCCCAGAACTGCTGTCCTGGCTCGGATAAATGAGAAACCTCCCACTAAACCTGATCCATCCTTGCCTTGGACACCTCCAGATCTCCAGCCTTGTTCTCATATTTCATCAGTCCAAGCCAGCCCTCTGTCCTTTATTTAATTCTCTGTCTTTCAGTCAAACTCGCTGCCTCACAAGTGACGGAATTGGAGCATGTAGAGAGGTTCAAACAAGGATTAATAATTTCTCTGGGTAATGGAAATACAAAGTTATTGTGTTAGTTATGAAGGGCAGGAGTCCCTCATGCCTACTGAACATGAGAGGATGCCGGGATGAGATTTTTGTTCTTGATTATTTCCCTCTCCTTCCAGTGCAGCTGTTCTTTTAGCAGAAGCAAATGGATTTGGGAATATTCAGTCATTACTTCTCCCTGAAATTATTTTTCTTCTAAGTATATCAAATAATAAGTGTTTCAGCAGGGATAATTTTCATTTTCTCATACTTTTTTTTTCAGAAAATACATTATTCTGTTTAGGTTCCTCTGCTCCTTTCATCGCGTGTGTTATTCCATCTCCTCTCTGCAGCATCCACACATAAAATATTAGAATTATTTACTATATTTTGTATAGGCCAAGGTTGCTAGAATAGAGAGACATTTTAGACTAGATATTAGAAAAAAAGAAATCTTTATTGTGAGGGTGGGGAGGCCCTGGCACAGGTTGCCCAGAGAAGCTGTGGCTGCCCCATCCTTGAAAAATATTCCTCTCTTCATGGTCTTGCTCCAAACTCCTTTTCCTTAAGAAAACCTCACCTTCTCCGTGTTTGTGATCCCTGCGGCCCTAAAATGGGGATTCACATCTGCTGGGAGTGCTGGGGAGGTCAGTTCAATGGAGATGCTGATGCTCAGCTGTTCTGCTGATGGGCAGGCACCTCAGGTGTGTGGTTAACACGATTTAAAAGTGCTAAAAGTGGCATTAATTGGGGCTATGAGCCAAGTGCTCACTGGGGGCGTGAGGAAAGAGCTGTCTCCAAAGGCGGTGTCCCCACATCTGGGGGGTGTTCATGGAGCAGCTGCTCCTGTCAGACGGGCTCCTCAACCAGCTGGCCATGCTCTGCTTTCCCTCTGCCTTTGCTCCTGCACCTCCTCACTGATTTTCCCCCCAAAAATGTTCCCCTTTTTCATTTGCAGGGTGTCAGTGGGGGTTGATCGCCCCAGCCATGTGTAAACCAGGTTCTGTTGGGGCTGAGGCCTTTTTTTTTTCCCCTAATAAAACTGGAAATCATAAATATTGCTGAGTGCTCACCTCTGCAAGCCCAGCTGTGAATTTTCTAGTCCAGCCCGGTTGTTGCGACCTGAGGCCTGGGTGGAGACAGGTTCTGAGGACACTGCTCAGTTCCCATCCCTCAGGGAGCCAAACAGGACTCTGAAAAAGTTCCTTGCTGCTCACTGGTGCTGAGGTCTGGCAGTGGGTTGGAACAAAGAGTTGGACACCCTCAGTGACAATCTTTGGCCAAAATAGCGCCAAAATTGACTGGCCAGAGCAAAAGAAAGCACAGAATTCAGCACATGGGGAGACGGGATAGGGGCAGGTCTGATAAAGCAGAGTCAGGCTGGAGACTCAGCTCCACACGGGCCCTGACACGCCTGTGACACGCGTGGCACCAGCCAGCTGCGTGTCACAGCAGGCAGAGCTGCCTGGTGGATTTTAATTAGAGTGAGACTAAATTACACGGGACTCAGCGAGCCCGTCCTTTTCAGCACGGCTTGGGGAGAATGAAAAGACGAGCATTTTCAATTTAAGGTTTAGTTAGATAATGCCTGTTGGTGCCAGTGGATTACAGGGTGGATATTAAATCCTCCAGGATTTGCAATGGGAAAGTACTCACAGAATCCATAAGCAGGAGGGAGAGCACAGCTGTGCAACTGTCGTCCCCTGGAGGACCCGAGCAGGAGGAGAAAATGGGAAGTAAATCTTCCCTTTGAAGGAAGAGCGAGCATGGGCAGGCTGTGGCCTTTAGAGGTTCCCCTGCTAAGGAGCTTTCCTGCTCCTGACAGCAGCCAAAGCAGGGAAAAGGGCATGGGCTTTGTCAGGCTGCTGGAGCAGGGGAAGGCAGGGCTGAATCCCGAGTGCCAGCACTCCTGCTGGGGGTGTGGGGCCAAGGATCCCACAAAAGACCTTCTGGGAGTGTCCCTGCAAGCCCGGACAGCTGTGCTGTGGTGCCGGAGCTGCAGAGACCCTACAACCAACTCTGGCTCTGAGATACTGAATAAAATCAGCATGAGCTGATGCTGAGCTGATGCAGGCGGTGATGAGCGGCTCCTGACAGCGGCAAAGCAAACCCAAGCAAGGCTTGGGATCTGTGGGCCCATTTAGCCCAGCTTCAGCAGGATTTGAGGGTGTCTTGGATTTGTCAAGTTTTTCCTAGAGCTCATCGAAGCCAGACCGAACCAGGCTTGGGGTGCCAGGTACAGGAAGATTGACTGGGATCAGATTCTAGCAGGGTAAACAAACAGTCTGAGGCAGAGTTTGACAGAATCTGCATTAAATCTTCCCCAAAACATCCCAGAGCATGGGGTTCAGGGTCAGCAGTGCCAGGGAAGCTGCTCCTGTTGGTCCATGCCTCTGTGCCCTGATGCTGCCTGCCTTCTCAGGGAGGAAGTGTTGAAAACTCACATTTACAGCGACATTAAAACTCTTATTTACAAAACACTGAAGACCCAATAAAAACAAACAGAAAGGACAGAACATTCACCCTTCATTGCTCTCATATATAAGGAGCTTTACTACTCCAGGACTGGATACATGGCTGAGGGTGAGTGTAAGATTATTAGTTTAAAAGCACTAAAATGTGCAAATTAATTACCACAACTACTCATGCGTGTTTTATCTGGCTTAAATGCTGGGCTGCTTTTTCCAGGTTAAGGGAAATGTCAGCCTGTAAGGAGCTTTATCCAGGTCTGTAGCCTGAAGAGCTAAAAGCCTCGAGATCTGAGTCCTGGCAATGAAAATTCAGGAGCTATCATAGCCTTTGATTGAACATCCCAATAGTTTCATTAAGACCTCGTCCCTGTGTTTTATGCTTGCTAATTAGCAAATTCAAACACTTTATCTCCGTGTTATCTTTGTGCAAGAGAGTGGCAAATTTATGTCATTATAAAATATTGCGAGAATTTAAAGGTTCACAAGCAATTAGATTTTGTAATTCTTGTTTACGCCTCTGAAGCACTGTTCATTTTAAAACTTTATAGTTAATATGTACGAAGATAAAACAGTGGCCTGCGTTGCTCTGGTGACTGAAGTCAAGTGGTTGAGTGAGCTGAATGGATTATGAGAGAAAAATGTTTTGGAAGTGGCTGCCTCGATCCTTAGCTGGATGTTGCAGGGAATTTACACCCGAGCAGAGGCTCCGTGCCCAGGTTAGTGGCATTTTCCTTGGCATCGTTCCGATGAGGAAGCCCGGGGTGATGGATGTGGCAGCAGGATTGAGCACAGGCTCGCGGTGCTGGGTGTCACAGTCCCGTTTTGGTGGGTTTGGGGGTGAGAAGCGATGGATGCGGTGGCAGCGGGGTGAATTCCAGGTGTCGGTCCCGGCAGGGATGCAGCGCGGCGGAGCGCTGACACCTGCCGGCAGGAGCGACCTGGGACCGGCCCCGGCAGCTGCCTTCTGCCCCGGGATCCCTCCTGGGATTGTCCCGGGAGCCGCCACCTCCCACCGGGGTTGTCCCTGGACCGCTCTCGAGCTGCCTCTTGCACTGGGATCCACCCTGGGACCAGCCCTGAGACTCTCATGCCCCCTGGACTGACCCATGGACTGGCCCCGCGCCACCTCCTGTCCCCGGGATCCATCCTGGGACTGTCCATGGAGTCACCTCCTGCCTCAGAACCAGCCCTGGAGCCACCTCCTGTCCCCAGGATCCATCCTGGAATTGTCAACAGAGCCACCTCCCGGCCCGAGTAACCTGGCCTAGCCACTGGCTTCCCTGTCCATGGCAGGGGTTGGAATGGGATGACCTTTAAGGCCCATTCCAACCCAAACCATGCTGTGATTCCGTGACCCAGCCCCAGCACGGAGCTGTCACAGCCGCTGGTTTCACTCCCAGTCACGCTGTGGATGTCACTGAGCCTTGCCCTGACAGCCCCTTTGGGTGTCCAAGCGTTCCCTGCACCCCACAGCTGCCAGCTGGACCAGGGAGGGACCCATCACTGCTGCTCCTTAGGGAATCATGGAATAATTTGGGTTGGGAGGGACCTTTTAAAGCCCATTTAATCCAATCCCCCTGCATCAAAAAGGTTCATTACTCCATTCCAGCCCTGCCCACTGCCCAGGCCAGGAGCTCCATCACCATTTCCTGGTGTCACCAGCCCAGGAGTGCAGGGAGTGCTCGTAACTCGCTCTCCTCCTGCTCCAGTGGTGGAACTGAGACGTTCTGCAGCAGTTCCAGGACAGGAAGAAGATTTCTCTGTGATTGCTTTTTAATCACAGTAATAACAGTAATGGAGGCAATGAGTGGAATTGATGGGAAAGAGCTGAGCTCTCTCCTCTGCCAACTCCCTTGTGGGGTAAACAAGAAGGATTTACTGGCTCCTCAAGTGAATTGGTGGGATCCTGGCTCTTCAGGATGAGCGTTGGTGATGTCTGGGGAAAAATAGCTGGTGTTTAGTGCCTGGGAGTAGAAACATGCCAGGAATCCTCTGGAAATTCTCCTGCTTTCGTCTGTCTGGGGCTGTGAATAACCCTTGTCCACACAGAGGGATGTACAATTACTCTCTTAACCAGCTGTCAGTGCTCCATCTCCTTGGTTTTGGCCTTGAATTGGCATCTTCAGCACCCTGCAGGGGTTTTGTCTCTCCCTCAGAGGAAGGAGAAGCTGTGATGGGCACAAGACCTTTGAGCTGAGCAGAACCAGAGGTCCCCAGAAGGGTTCACGTGGGTGGAAGGTCCCAGTGGTGCCCAGAACCAACCTCCTGGGGAGATCCAGGTCCAGGCTGGGGCAGAACAGTCTCATTTTGGCCAGTGAATGCAGAACAAGTGTTTTCCTCCAGTGGGAGCTGCTGAGGTTGAACTCTAGCACAGGCTGAGGGGTTTTTCAGAAACGCCCTTGCAGGGAAGAACTTTTGTGGCACCAGTGCTTGGGAACTGACCTAAGTGGGTATTTTTGGGGTGTTGCACTGGAAATGCATCCATCAGCTTCTGGCCCTCAAGGATGTGGGAATTTCCTCTGCCCTTAAATACCCGAAAAGCAGTGAAACAGAGGTGGGAAAATGGGTTCTCCAAGCCTGCTGCTCACATAAAGGATAATCTGGGTAGACTCAGCCTCACTGAGAGCACAGAGACGCCAAGTACAGAGCTCACCCCGTTGGTTTTGGTCAGACATGGAGCTTTCTCCTTTATTTCTGCAGCGTGGTGCACACGTGAGGGGCCTCGTTTACATCGCCAGCGCGGCCGTGCCCTGTCTGGGGAGGAGGAGGAGGTGATGGAACCCCTCTTGCTTTGCTGACCAAGACACGATCAAAACAGTTCCTGCACACCTCAAAGCCTCGCTGGAAACCCCCCCGGGAAGCAGAGGTACCACAGGGCTGGGATGTGCCCCATCCCAGGGGGAAAAGGGGCTGGGGGACACCAGCGGGGTCCGGGCGTCCTCCAGGGCTGAGGCAAATGGGGAGCAGCTCCATTCCTTGTGGGAATTCGTGTGTGCAAGGGCCAGAGAGGCCCCTGGGGAGGGGAAGGGAGCGAGGAGGCTGAGGGGGTGCAGAGAGGACAGGGGACGGTGGGAGGAAGGGGACAGTGGTGTCCTCAGGCAGGTCCCAGCTGGCACCACCCAGCCTTCCTCAGGGCAGGGAGGGACGGGGGGATTTTAACATCCAAGCTTTGGAGGAGGAGGAGGAGGAGGAAGGGTCATGCCCACGTTTTGGAGCATGAGAAGGAGGAGGTGGAAGGTTTTACTGGACCTGCTCAGGGGGAAAACAAACAGTGAGACCCGGAGGGGGCTAATTTTATCCTTTCACACATACTCAGAGCCCTCAGTGCTTTTCCCAGCAATTCCATCCCTTTCTGCACATCCCTCTTGTCACATCCTGCCACATCCCACCACACCAGCCCCTTCCCCCTCTGGTCTTTATGGGGAAAAAAAAAAATCTCATTATAAAGTGACATTTCAAGTTCTCTGGAGCAACAAACGTTCAGGCCCAGGAGTTTTGGGTGAGGTGTTGGGTTACAAAGCCGTGAGTATCTTTGCGAAGGGATGAGCCAGGAAGGAATTTTCAGGTGGGATCTCCCTCAGCAAGGTGCTGCAAGCAGGAAAAAGTGGGGGGAAAGCCATTCCAAAACTGCCTCAATAGAGCAAACCATGGAAAGGAGCTGTTAGGTCTTGGTTTTCACGATTTGTGGGCTTTTATCCCATTCCTCCCCCTGACTGCGCTGCACGGCATGGACTGAACCCCTCAGCTTGTCCATGGAGAGGGAAAATCACCTCAGGGAGATCATGGAATGGTTATCCAGCCCTGCATGGGATTCATCTGTCCAGGGGACAAATACAAAAATATTATCCTGAGCAAAAAGCTGCGGCAGTAATTCTCATTGCCCACTGCAGGGAAAAAAATATAAAGCAGCTGAACTACAGAATATAAATCAATTTGGGTTTAGGGGAATTAAGAAAAACCACCACAAACCAGAAAAGCACCCACCACCTATGGCATCTAATCAATCTTGTGTTACTAGGATGGATTTGCTTTTTATTTCTTAATTTGAAAAGGTGGCTGGAGGGGCACTTTAATGGGCAAAGCCTCCCTGCCCTCCTCCAGCAGCTCTGGGAAGATCCTGCTGGAGCTTTTTCGCAGGTGAGGAGCAGAGCTGAGCTGCTGGAGGACGCTGGGGACCCCTGATGCCACCAGGGGATCTGATCCCAGCGGGAGCTGGGTGTCCCCAGGGTGGAGAGGCATGGGAAGAGCTCGAGCCTGGGACCTCTCCGTGCTGGGAAGAGCTTTGGGAACACCCAGCTTGGGGCCTTCACCAGGATTTAACAGCTCTGGGGACAAGGGGTCAGCTGCCTAGCAGGGGGTGCCACCCAAAGCATCCACAATTCCCAGGAGGGGCAGAGCAGCTGGGGACAGAGAGGGGACAAGGAGGGGACAGCAGAGGACGGGGTTACGCTGTTAAGGCCTGCGGAGCTCTCAAGGCGAGCGGGTGATTTGGGGAAAAGTCCTGGTTTCCTCAGGGAAAGGCAATTCCCTCGTGCACCTCCCCTGTCCCGGGCAGAGATTAGAGCAGTAAGGTTAATAGAGTAGCGGGTACATCCATGAAAATCCGCAGCTGAGTCTCCACTCCGAGCGCTGCCAGCTCTCCCGGGATCCTCAGCAGCTCAGGGGGCCTCGTTGGAGGTGGCTCCGTTGCCTTTGTTGACGTAGAAGGGGCGGTAATGTGACTGCAAGGAGAATTTGGGGCATGTCAGTTTGAGCCCCCCTCCTCTTCCTGACCTCCTACATCTCACCCATCCATCCATATCTTACAAATTCCTGCCCCAACACCTCCAGCTGTTCCTCCTGGACAGCAGCACTGCCTCCTTGCCCTCCTGGAGGTGCTGGAGACATCAAATGCAAATAACTTTGGGCTTTTTCTTGATTTACACACGTGCTTTGCACGGCCCCCACTGCCGAGCCAAATGATGCCTCACATAAAACCTCAGACTGTGACTCACGGCTTGATGAGAGGGCTTTTTTTGGGAGAAGGGGAATGTCACCTTTATTTTTATGCCTCCGTCAGTGTGTTTTAATTGCTCACTAAGCTGACAGCTCAGGGGAGCTGTCACACTGGGAGCCACGCACAGTTATGCAAGTTGTGTGGGGTTTATTTGTGCTCTCTGGCTGGCAAACCCCAAACTCTTGTGCGTGGCAATCCTCACCCAGTGGGGCAGTGTTGGTTTGTGCCTCCGTGCGTTGCAGTGTTTGTGTAAACAGAAATATAAATGGAGAGGTGGGGCAGAACCAACAGGAATTGGCATTTTCTGCCTCTCCAGCTCCGTTTGCTGCAGTCCCTGAGTGAACCTCATCCCATCAGGACCTGCCCCTGGAATTTTACTCTGATCTGCCCCATTTCAAGGAGCAACACGTGGCAAGGCTGTGTTGTGCAGCCTCGCGTTGCAAGAACAGCAGCCACTTTCTTTGCTGGGATCGCTGGCTGCAGCCCGGGTGGGACTGTCCTCCCACCACTGATGGAATGACCATGGAAATCAGGGAAAAATGGGGTTTTTAATGTCCAGTCTGTCTTGGGTTTGTTCTCACGTGCAGGAGGTGGGAGAGGCCCCACAGGAATGTGCTGGACCCGTTTAGTGCAGCCCTGTTTAATATTAGGAACAGCAGGGAGCACGGGCAGAGCAAACCCAGCCCATCTCCCTGCTCAGTGCTCAACACCTCCTGCTCAACGTTCCCTTTTGTCGAGATTCTTTTCATTTTATGGCTTTAATTTCCAACATAATTAAGATATGAAAGAGGGGGGCTTCATTTGAAAGAGCTCCCTGGGTGTGAAAAAGACCTTCCTTCTTAAACAGCACAGTCCTTTGTGAAAATTCATATTTACAGACCTTTTAGAATGTATATTACTTAAATACACATTTAAGGCTATTTTAAAAGCCAGATTATTGGCCCAATAGACCATAAAAGCTCCTGCAGAGATCCTGCAGCCTGGAGTGTGTATTTCTATTTTGGTGCTTTTAAACGCTCGTATTTATCAGCTCAGTCGCTGGGTTCAGGGCCGTGTGGTGAATATTGGCTATAAAAAGAAAATGGTCATTACAGATGTGTGCATGGCAGGGGAAGGGAGACAGGGAGGCAATGGTGGCAGCAGTTACCCAGATTTTCTCTGTGGGGATTAAGGAAAAGTCACCAGGAGCACACAGTGGATGTGGGCGACGACGCTTTAGAGGGTCAAACCCAAGGCAGAAGGGACGGCAGGATTTTGCTGCTTTGCTGCAGCACCTTCAAAGGCTCGAGGCTGGATTTCCTGAAAGAATCTGCCCAGGAACATCCCTTCCAGAGGATTCACCTCCTGGGGAGCCTGGAAAATGGAGCAGATCCGGCTGCAGTGCTCAGGCAGCCGCTTTCTACCTGTTGTGTGTTTCCCTCAGTGCAGGAATGCTCTCAGTTCCTGACCCTCTGCTCCTTGCAGGCCTCATTTCCATGGAACAGTAAAAAGTCTCTCACAAATGCGCAATCAGAAATTTAAAAAAAAATAGATCAGATTTCATCTGTGCGGGCAAAAGCTCGACAATCTTAATTCAGATGATGCAAGGCCTTAACGCAGCACAGTGTGAATAAAACCAGATTAACTCGGTGCTCCTGAGGCAATGCATTCCCTGGTTGTGTAGTTGAGACTACAAGCCCTAAAACATCACTGGCCTGGGCCTCTTACAATGGTCAGCGTAAAACGAGCGGCTCGGAGACGTTGTGGGGATTTCTGCTCCCAGCCTGACCCCTCATCTTTGATCCTGCATTTGCCCACTGCAGGACATGATCAGCAAGGTGCTTTTATGGGGTTGTCTTTGGTGTCATTTACACATTCTGGATGTCACAGAGTGACACAGAGTGGGTGTGAGAGCACACCTGCAGGCAGGAAAAGTCCTATCAGTATCATTCTACAGGATTTGCACAGTTCCTATCTTCTGCATCACTTTTAGACCAAAAACCTTCTCAAAACATCAATTTTGCAGCACTGATTATTCCCACACCCCAGAGCTGTGGAAGCTGGGGGGTTAATCTGCATCCTGAATAGCAGCAGAGGGGCTGAAGCCTTTATTTCCCCACCTCCAAAGGACCCATCCCTGCATCTGAAGCCTCCCTGGAACAGGCTGAATCTCTTCCCCCCACGGAGATTTTTCTTACCAATACAGACTGCTTCGAGGAGGACTTCCACGTCTGTGGCGTCACCTTTGCAGACTGGTGCCTCACTATGGAGGGGTAGGCTGTGACAACACAAAACACAGCCAGTTACGGAGCAGCCCCTGCAACCGCCACCCCCGTGTCCCCTGGCCAGCGCCAGGACGAGCAGCAGGACTGGAAGTGCCACCTCATTAGTATTGCATTGCTCAACATGGAAATGCAGCCATCCCCGGGGTGGGACACAGCCACAGTCAGACAGTGCCTCTTCCACCACCCAATCAGGCAGGAAAAGGCAGGAAAGAAGGGCTGGCTAATTAAAATGTCTGAGGAATGCAGAGAGGTGGAATGCAATCAGACCAATTAAATTCAGGCCGAGTCCCAAAGTCAGCATTGTGACTCTTGCAGAGAGCACCACAGGCTGTTTAATTAGTGCAAAGAGCTGAGCCTGGGGTTCTGCAGCTCCTCTGTCAGCTTGATAAGCCCTAACCCCTTCCAGCAGCCCAGCTCTGCTCTGCCCCACGGGTGCCAGCAGCCCGGCTGTGTCACAGCCAGTGTCAGGGCATCACACCATGGCCCTGCCCCACCATCTCCAATTAATCAGACCTGACTCTGCTTGGCAGGTTCTGGTGCTCTTGGATTCCACCTCTGGCGCCCTTGGACTCGTGGGTAGTGACGAGAGGATGACGAGATGGTGAATGGGGGGTTTGGTTCAGGTGAAGGAGGACGGGCAGCTCCTGAATATTTTTTTTTAAGGTTGTGCCTGTGTGTTATTTTTCAGTGAAAAAGCTAGACGGGCAAATGGTCACGGTGTCTTCCTCGAAAATCATCTAAAATTTATCCCATTACAAACAAAATTCAAAATCACTTCACCTATTCACGAAACAAAACTTTGTAATATTTTTTAACACTCCTTGTTGCCCTGGTTCAGCAGAGTCGCTCGTATGCAGGTGCCTGGGAGATTGGCAGTCAGGCCAAGGTGTGGGACTGCTCTGGGAAGCCAGAGCAGGATTAGGGGGCTTGTCACCTCAGGAGGGGCAGGAGGAAGGGGAATACTCAGTTCCTAGTACCGGTCTTAGTGAAGAGGCTCCCATCAGACTGTTTGCTGAAGTCACCGGGCGGATTCTGTCCCACCGAGGAGAACTGAAAAGGCAGCTTAGTGCCATTGCCTACTGGAAGATAGAAGAGGTTGTGTTATTCCAGGGGGCTGCAGGGGGGCGTTTCCAAACACACCTGTGACGCTGCCTTCACCTGGCTCGGGGACAGCCCTGTCCCTTTTCTCTGGGGGAGGAAAGGCAGATGGGAGCAGGCAGCTGTGTGTGAGTGGGAGCGATCCCAGTGCTCCAGGCAGGGAAGAGCCTTTCTCCTGAGAGCCCCAAGTGCAGGTGTGGCCGCAGAGCAGCAGCTCCCTGCACCTCCGGAGGCAGGAGGGACGACTCCAGCGCTGTGGAGGCTTCATTCAAACCCCGCTGACATTAAAGCAACGCTTCCCCTCCTGGCCTCCTCGGGGTCAGGCCCTGGCTGCCAGAAGGACTCTGAGAGCAGAGAGATGAGAGGGACGCAGCCCTGCCTGTGGCATGGAAAGCAGGGAGGGCCGAGGTGTGGCCGTGAGTCACCAGAGCTCCCCCAGGCAGGGTGGCCGTGGCTGCTGGCAGCGTGAAGGGAAAGGCTGGACCTTGCAGGAACGAGGCAAAGGAGGAAAATACGGGAAAAGGAAGACGGGGATCTGGGAAGAAAAGGCATGAACACGGGCCAGGCTGTGTCTTTGAGAACTGATTGGTAAAAGGTGTGATGGAGAGAAGCACCCTGTGCTTCTGAGAGTATTTGGAGTCTCCTCCTGGTTCTGCCACAACCTCCAGAGCGTTCTGAATGATGGTTCAGGATCTGGGGATCTTTGCAAACTGGCTCCTGTGTTTTCCACCTCCTTTCTCTGTGTGAACAACGGGAAGCAGGGATGCCTTTCCCTCCTGTGAGCACAGCACGGAGAGCCTGGGCTCGGGTGAGTGCACGCGGTGCTGACAGCCCAGCCAGGAGCTGGCTCTGGGACTGGCAGGTGCCAGGGCAGCCGAGAGGGCAGCAGGAAAAGTGGGTTGGTTAGTCAGGCAGAAAGCTGTGGCACGGGGGGTTAGATCCTCTCACACTGAAGGCGGAATTACCCGTACCAAGTGTTTCCTCGGTCGCTTGGAAGGAGGAAAATTCCCATGACCGTGGGTTGAAATTGGCTGTAAAACAAGAGCATCCAGTTCAGCAGTCGGCTCCTGACGAGCTGGCCCAGAGGCCTGTACCTGGCACTGCTCTAGGAAAAGGTCCCCACCGAGTTGGGAGCAGCCCCAAAACAGAAATCTGGGCCCAGGGAGCAGAGGAGAACCTGGGGTTTATCCCTGGGTGTTAGGGAATGGGAAACAGGCTTTTCCTGCAGTGAGCAGAGCTCTCAGTGCCACAGAGCTGCAGTAATTTGCCAGCTCAGGTTTGGCTACTCAGCATGAGAGATCTGCAGGCAGAGGTTTGGGTCAGAGCTGCAGAGACACCAGGACAGGAACATCTCTCAGCCCTGTGCCAGGCGTGTGCCCCAGCGTTCCACCAGGACAGACTGGTGCTGCTGTAGCCCTTTCGGGAGGCACTGGGAAAGCAAAAAGAAGATGGATTCTTGGAGCTGCTCTGCTGCCATCCTGTGGGCTGCTTCTCTATTTAAGATGTGTTTCTGTTTACACAATTCTCTCTCTTTGTGCCCGAGTCCCTTCTACTCTTCATTCAAAGACTTTTAAGGTGATTTTTCCATCCTCCTCCTGGCTTTGGCCAAACTGTTTGACACACATCAGGAGAAGAAAGCTTAGTGGGAGAGGACAGAAAGGAGCGTGGAGCAGTTGAACAGATTGTTCCTCTGTCTTTGAGGCAGCGTTCGAAACGTTTTATATCTCCCCTCTGCCCCAGCCTGTCATCCCTGCAAGCAAATGTGGGGTCATAGAATGGTTTGGGTTGGAAGGGACCTTAAAAACCATCATTCCAGCCCCTGCCATGGCCAGGGACAGCTTCCACTATCCCAGGTGGCTCCAAGCCCCATCCAACCCGGCCTTGGACACTGCCAGGGATCCAGGGGCAGCCACAGCTTCTCTGGGCCAGGGCCTCACCACCCTCACAGGAAGAATTTCTTCCCAATATCCCATCGAAGCCTCCTCTCCTTCAGTGTGAAGCCACTCATTATGACACTGTCTTTAACAGCAAGAGCAGTGGAAGTCTCCTTGAATTTAAGCAGGGCTTAAAACCTTATAAATTCAGCTGGAATCCAAGCAGTTCCTGAGTTTGGGCTGCTGCAATTAGCACAGAGCATTCCCCAATCCAGCAAACAGACTTTCCACTGTGGCCTGGGGCAGAACCTGCAGTGACCCAGCCCCACCAGAAAAAGGGTGTGTAGCAAAACTGCCATGAGGTACTGAAGGATTCCCAGCCTGTTAGACAATGCAAAGGGTGGTCCTCGCTTTTTCCTCCCGTTTTATGGGATTCCTTAGCAAAGATGCAATCAGCTGCACTGCTGGACTTCGCTGACACAGGGACAGGGCACAGAGAGCTCCAGAGAGGGGAATGATGATGGGGATGTTGCATTATTCATCGGGCAATCCTTGGCTAGCCAGCCTGCAAGCTAAGTGGGTCACGTCTCCTGCTTTGCCTACTGATTCATCCTGCTCCCCAAATCCCCACCACCGTGGTTCCAGCAGCTGGATCCTGCCTGTCACCCCTGAGCCCTGACCCTGCTGGGATCTGTTCAATCCCCGTTTCAGCACAGGCTCTGTGTGCAATCACGGGCTCGGTTGTTTTGGCCAAAGTCACTTTGTTGATGGAAAACATGGAATGAGTAATTTGGACGGCAGCATCGTCTGTGTTTCCAGGAAAATACGGATGTGAAGGTGGGATAAACGATCCCTCAGGGTTTGGAGAGTCAGAAGGGCATTGCAGGAAGAGGGGGATTGTTGTACAGCCCTCACTCTGCTCTGGACACTCATCACTACCTGCGTCTTTCACTTGATAGCACAGAGAGGTGAGCTTTCGGTGGAGAAAAACTCTGATTTTATCCTGGTAACCCCTGTTAAAACTCCCCTATATTCACTCCTGGATAGCATTCAGTCACTCCAGCTCTTCCCCATAAAGCTGAGAACCTTTTCTGCCTTGTTTGAGGCAAAACCTTGCCAAAGCTCTGTAAGCTGGAGAGAAGATGTGCAGAGGGCTGGATCTGGAAGTGTGAGGGAGAGCAAGTTTTGGGATACATCATCAGTGAAGTTCCTTTCCCGAGCTGGAAGGGAGCCTGCCCACCTCTGGGGTGCCGTACCTTTGGGAGACAGGAACATGGAAAATCTCTTCAGGTTGTCGGGCTGGTTCCACTCGTAGTTGTTCATCATGAACCGGTGGTCCCCTGGAGAAGGAGAGCAGGGCGTGAGCTCGGGGAGGCACTTTGGTGGTCTTTAAACCCCCTGTGGGATCTTTGGCTGGGAGCTACAGCAGTTCTGCAGCTGCCCAGAGTCTAAAATAAAAGCTTCCCTCAGAGGCAGAGCCCAGCTGAAGCATTCAACCTCTCAGCAGACACAGGATCTCCTAAAATCCATAGGGAGACCTGAGGGTTGAGGCGTTTTCTTGCCAAAATACTGTTGTGTGGCTAAAAATGCCTTCAGAAGTTTGAGTTTGGCTCCTTTTGTGTGTTTAACCTGAGCACAGGGCTGGCTGATCGACAACTGCCACTATTTAAAGCTGCAGAAATCAGTTCTGGGAGGGTCAAATGGCTTGGCTTCTCCAGTTTTTAGTGAAAGATGCTAAAGCTGCGTTGCAAGCAGCTCTAAACTCTTGGACAGGGCTGGTTGGTTCAGGTTTTATGGATCAAACTTACTCCTACACAGCCTGGGTTTGGATTTCTGACACTGATTCACAGGAAATGAGGCTTTAGCACTACACTTGCTCATAAAAACACTTTTTTTGAAGGCCTCTGTAAACCTATTGTTCTCTGCAAGGAAGTAAATTCGGTTTTCATGTTTAAATAGCTCCATTCTTTGATTCTCAAGTCACTGAACAAACTTTTCTTTTATTTCTCCCATTTATTCCGGTGCTATTTAAGCTCCCTGAATGCTCCCTGATTATTTGTCTCCTCGCCACGTAGGCACCTGTTATGACAACTGAAAGGACGTGGATTCCCTTTGGAGTCTGCTATTAGGCAGGTTTCATTCCATTAATAGAAGATTTCTTCCTGGGAAGTGTTTTACAGTAGAAGATCAAGCCAGCTGCAAATGAATTTGTTGCAGTGACTCAGGGGGAGTCCAAGTTAATAACTCCACAGTTCCTTAATGGATTTAATTCCCTTGCAGCCACTGGATGCAGAGTGCTGCCCTCTTTCATCTGTAACCATGGCTTGGAGAAGGGAGAGCTCTGAAGCTCCTGGGACTCGCCATAAATAACATTTCTCACCTGTTCCCAGCTTCTCATTAGGCACACTCCAAGCTGTGTCCCTGGTAAAGCTCCTGGAAGCACCCAGGTTTCTGGCAGGAGTTAAAAATGGTTTTGGCACTTGAATTCCATGGATTTCGAATAACAATCAGGGCTTCTGGCATCAACAGCATGGAGGAGACCCCAATTAAAATAATCAAGAAGTAATCAGGCTTTATCCAGAGCTACCAGGACTGAGCAGCTGCAGAACCTTGTTGGGTTATAAAAATGTCCCAGGAAAATGGTTCAGGGCTGGCAAAACCCAGCCCAGCAGATGGAAATTCTGCACAGCTTCAGGTGAACAAAGGAAGGAAAATGCACAGGAAGTGATTTCTGGATTTGTTTGTCATCTATTAATATTAAGTTATTGTCAAATTTTTTTGACATCTATTAATGTCAAGTTACTGTCAGTAAATCTGGAGCACGTGGAGTGTTGAGAATTTAAATGGGAATGTTGCAGTGTTGAAAGATAAGTGAGGTTCAATTTTTGGTGCTGCTTTAAGGGCAGGAGAGTTGTAAAACCTGCCTCTAGCTGTGCATTCTGAGCAACAGTGAGTGGGATCCTGGACCTTCCCGAAAGGCTGGTCCAGAAGGATCTGCTCCATCTAATTCCCGTCTGATGGAGAATGGTGGCACTGGGCAGTGTAAGGTATAGATGGAGGAGGGATGGCCAGTAAACACTGTGAATTTGAGTGAATTAACAGCAATTTTGCAGATTTGCAGCAGAGTCCCTCAGCTTCTTGTGTTGTCTGAACCAGCCTTGAGGTGATTCCCGCACCTTTCCGGCTCCCACATCCTCCTGGAAGAGCAGGGTGCCATTTATCCTCCCATCACCCGCTGCTGTCCTGGCTCCTGGGGTTCCTCAATGACTGACAGATTACATCCTCCCGGCAGCCAGGTGAGATAACCCTTCATTCCCATCCCTGGGATTCCCGGTGCAAGAGGTCATTCCCTGGGATTAAGTAACGTGCCCAGGGTTACGAAGGCTGCTTGTGGGACAGCTGGGAAGTGCAGATAGCAGAGCCCCGTTGTGGTGCCCTGGCCTAATCTTAGGTGTGAGCCTGATGCAAGACAAGTCCTTTATTCACGGCTAATTGGGAGGAAGTGGGTTACAAGCTTGAAAGATTAATTTTGCTGCTGTGCTGTTGGCTGTGACCTCTGCATTCGCCTTAAACATCACTCAGGTGTGGGGATGCCTTGGACATCCTGGATCAGGGCAGGCAGGAAAGCTCTCCCAAGTTCTCAGATTCACAGGGAGTATGATCAGAGTTTTTCCAGCTCAAACTGTAGCTTAATACCCAAATGGAGCCCTTTTTACTTGGAAAATTAGATTTTCAAATACTTCCTTTTCAGTGACAGGTGCTTGCAGGGTATTTCATGTTCCAGCCAGGCAAGCAGAGGCTGAAACCCTGCAGTTGTAATATTTGGTGTCAAACCAGCACCCCACAGGTGCTAACCGAGTGTACAAAGAGGATTTCAGACTCGCCATCCCACATTCACTCTTCTGCCACTGCCTTCTCCCTACACTGAGCTGCCTCAGCACATCTGTGGAGCTTCCCATGCGGAAAATGTCCTGCTAAACTTGCAGGGGCTCGCTGGAGCCTGGCACAGGCAGAATGGCACAGGGCAGGAGGGAAGGCAGGCTGTTCTTGAGCCCACACAGGAGCTGGCTGAACCCATTAAATCCTAAACACGAAACCCTAACATGAACCAGCAACCAGGGAAGTGGGGCCAGCTTGGTCCCCTACGTGAGATACTTGAATCCCCTGGCAGTTCTGCTGATCCCATCCCCACACAGGAGTGGCAGGATAACTCGGATATTCCAGAATTCACACTCTAATGAGTCCCATATTCCAGAATTAATTCCAGCTGCAGGTGTTGTTACTCCCACTTTTCCCTCAGGTCTTTGCTGACTTTCTTCTTCATCAGGAGTGCTCATCATCCTCATCACCCTCATCTCCCCTGACCCTGCACTCCAGGGGAGCAGGGAGGGCGGGAAGGGGAATATTTAGGATATTTTACCGTTCTCCATGTGGTTCCTCTCGATGAAGTTGCGGCCCAGGTCTGCCTTGCAGATCTTCTCCACGTGCCTCATGCAGACGTTGAGGAGGTCGTCCCTGAGCAGCCCCATGGATGGGCTCATGCTCTCCCCTTCCAGCAGCACGCTGTAGGTTGGGAGGGATGGAGGGGGCACGTAATTCCTCATCAGAGCCCCAAATTCCTGCCAAAAAAAGAGGGATCACGGGTTAATGAGGAGCATACGAGGATAGATCCTAGGGAGCTGGTTGTTGTTAGACTCCAAAGGTGCAAAGGAAAGCAGTGAAGATGGGCAGGAAAATGTTCTGTCCGTGGTTTGCAGCCATCCATAAAACCCCACGGCATGTCCAAGCTCACTCCTCACTCACCACAGCAGAGACAGCTCCAAACATCCAGGTGAATCCCTGGCATGGATGTGCCGTGAACTGGGGAAGGTTCACACATCTCACACTTACTTGGGATTGTCTTTGGGACAAATCCCGTCCTCATGGGGACAAAGGACAGGAAAATGAGGTCTCCGTCACCTGCAGGAAGAGCACGGAGTCGCTGATCTGGTGGATCTGCTCCCTGTTCTCCTTGTCCTCACGCAGCAGCTTCGCCCTCTCCTCCAGCTCATCCACGATTTCTTTCACATTCTCCGAGGCGATCTTCTCTCGCTGGTCCAGGGCAGCCTTCACCTCATCCCTCTGCCTCTCCAGGTCACGGATCAGCTCCTTGAAGTGCTGGTCCACCGTGGCTTTCTCGTTGGTGGTGTAGTTCTGGATGGGGAAGGGGCAGAGAGAGGAGGCAGCAGGAAAGAGGAGAAAGGAAATTTTAAAATTTCATGGAGTTCTTTGCTGATAGAGGGACACAGAGGGGGATAAATCCAAGGATTCAGCATTTAGGTTATGGAAACTCCAACTATGCAAGCCTTAGCTGCAGGAAAGCTGTGCCAAGAGAAGCAATACCTGTTCCTGCAATAATCACATGTGTGCAATCCAGAGGGGACACTGCCTTCCCAGGGGTAGGAGCACATCTCTTATTTCATCCATGCACTCACAGGTGATATTTAAAAACACACTGCAGCCTCCTAAATCATGGTTCTGGCTCCTGGACAATTTGAGGACCAAATTCCCACCATTTCAAAGGATGAAAGGTGCTGAAACACTTTTTCCAAGCCTGACCCCGAGGTGCCTGTGAAGCATTCCTCAGGAGGACTGGGGATGTAGCTATACTGAGAGTCAACATTTCTAGGTCAGGCTTCCAATGATAATAATAACAATAATAATAATAGTAATAATAAAGCAGATGAAAAGCAGAGCTGGTGAGCCAGTGTGCTTGCACCACATAAAAGGGAGAAGAATAGCTTTGCCTACTAATATTATGCAAATTTTCTGGGGTGTCTCCAACTTGTGCTTTCACTGCTTTATTCAGTTAGGCTGTAAATGAAAGAAACAATACCGTGACTCCATTCCAGCCCTCACCACGGTGCACAAATTATAAAGGAGCCCTCTCTCAGCATGGAAAGAAGCTGTTCCACCACAAGTAAGATGTTTGTTGGGGTAAATCCATCTGCTCCTGCTGTCTTATCTCAGTTTGGGCCACCCAGAGCCCTCCTGCAGGTTATTTGTGGATTTTGTTTCTAAATCTGCCTGGCTACTGGTGATGGAAGGGCCATAAAGGACCTAAAAAAGGAGCCAGAGCAGGGAGGTGCCTTGGTTTTGTAACAGGGCTTGATCTCCCCGCAGGGAATGTCGCAAGATGACTTTGTGGGAGTTGTTGTTTCCAAGATTTGGCTTGGAGTTTGGGATAGGGATGAGATAGAGGCTGGGAAGGGATGGAGTGAGGAAGAGCTGGATGTCTTGAGGAAAGGAGGAGAAGGAGAAAAGAAATTGGTGATTACAGGAGGAAGAGGTGAATTTAACGCCTCAAGCACACCTTGATGCGGTCCCTCTCCTTCTGCCACTTGTCCACCTCATCTTCCACCTCGATGATCTTCAGCTGCAGCTGCTCCTTCTGCAGCGACAGCTCGGCCTGTGGGGAGGAGAGGAGAAGAGAGGGAGCCTGGTGAGCTGGGGCTGAGGGTGGCCCACTTCAAACAGCCCCGAGCCTGCCCTGCTGCGCTGAACAGCAGCAGCGGGGAGGTCCAGGCTGCTGGCACTGCCTGCAGCGGGGATCGTGTGCTGCCAGCGGGCAGCATCCCAGCAGAGTCAGCTCCCTCAGCAAAGCAGCAGCACCCACCTCCCAGGCTGTCAGGGTGCTGCTTTTAATCACATGGGAGTCATGAGCTGCAGGGTAAGGGAGCTGTTTCAAAATTCAGCTGTGTGTGCAGAGCAGGGCCCAGCCCAGGGTGTGCCTGTGCAGCAATAACAGTTTTCATGTAATTACGGAATGACGTTTGACGAGTGTTGCAACAAGAGGATGATGCCTCCGGCAGGAATTCTGTTTAGACAGGATTGTGGATTAATTTGCTCTGAATTGAGAGCTTTCATGTAGCGATGGAGCTGGGGACTGCTTGGAAAAAAATTAAAAAAAAAAAAAAAAAAGCCACGAAAGGAGGAGGGAAGAGGTGTAGTCAACCTGCTGGGCTGAGATCAGCAACTTCGATGGGATTTATTTGCATTTCATTTTGCATTCATTGGCTTCCCAGAGAAGCTCAGAGCAGGGACCTGCGCAGGAATTTGTGGCACTGGAGCCACGGAGGTTGGGCAGCCGTGCACCATTTCCCCAGATCATTGTTTCCCTGGATCAGCCCGGGACCGGGATGCTGGCAAAGCCTTGCCCCGTTAACTCCAGGCCGTTCCCATTCGCCATCCCTGCCCCACAGATCCTGCCCGAGCCTTTGTTGGAGCATTTCTGCATTTCACGTGTGTGCAGGTTGGTCACAGCCATGGCTGGAGGCAGTCTGGCTGTGGGACACCCAGCCCAGAGCTGCTGAGGAACTACGGAGCTGGCAGAAATTCCCTGTGTTCTGTCACGTTAGGAGAGTCCTCAAAACCCGCTGTTCATGGGGGATCTTTAGGAAAATTGTTGGATTAACCCAAACCACTTAAATTGAGGCCAACAATTAGAGGCATGGATGGATAAATCCACTCTCACACTCCAGCTGTCCGTCCAAGACCGTAATGGAACATGAAAATGTGGGTGTTTATTGATCGGAGCTGCCCTCAGGAGTGTCAAAGTTTTCAGTTCTCCACTCGAAATGAAGAGCAGGGAAGAAGCTGTGAACCAGCCCAGACAGGAGCTCTTGTCTCAATGCCAGTCAAGTGTCTGAACACCCTCTGGAGCTGGAATCCAGCCCAGCTGCTCTGAGAGCACCAACCCCAGCTGCTCCAATTTAGAAAATCCCTGTTTATGGAGGGAGAATGATTGGATGGTGGTTTTGTTGCCTTATAAAACACAAGGAAAGTGGGAAGAAAAAAGGGAAGTGTGCTCAGAGGTGTCTCAGTGCCACAAAAGCTGCATCTTCAAATTATTTTTAGGAGCTGGGAGAGCACTGGCCCTCTAACTATTATCCACACAGCCTCAGTAGTGGCCTGAACGCTGCCACGAGCTGATTCTCACCCTTTCCAGGGGTTTGGGGTTTCATAGGAAAGGATTTTGTGGCACAGGTTCACCAGGGAACCTGCACTGGCTTCCAGATGAGAAAATTTGCTCTGCTACTGATCAAAAGAACAAAGACAGGAGTTTGATCCCGTAATTTTCACGTTTTCAAGACAGTGACTTGGAGGAATTCCTGCTGGTTTCCATTCCCACGTGCAGTGGGAGATGTCCTGGGCATCAAGACTCTGCACAGCAGGGAAAGGCAATGAGATAAAAATATTTTAGATCCATTTATCCATTGCACTGCATTAACCAACTGAAAATTACACCCAAATTCCAGCTGTTCCCTTGAGCCACAGAGCTGCATCCAGGTGGAATTAATTGTTTGCAGAGCAAAAAGCTCTTCTCCAGAGCAATTATTTCCCTCCTCATCCCCAAAACTCAGAACATCCTTATAGGAACGTGAGTGAAATCCTACAGAGAGACTGGCAGGAATTTTTGGGGAAGAGCAGAACTTTCACAGCCATGCAGACACTCCCAAACTCAAGGGATTTGCAGAGAAAATGACAGGAAAAAAATATCAGGTGATGGCTGGAAGGTGGTGATAACAACATTATGCTTTTCTAGCCCTTTTTAATTAAGATGGGTGTCCAAGGAATTTTGGGAACTATTATTTGTAGAAGTGATCCTGACTCTCGGCAGTTCAAACGTCCCCCAAAAGGTGGTTTGGGTGCCTCTGGTGTGGGGTGTAACAACCATTTAAGAGCAGAGCCACTCAACAATTTGGAGCGAGATTTCTGACTTGCAAATGGCAATTACAGAGATGGTCCCAAGAGCCAGGATGCAAATCCCACACTCAGCCGGGTTTGGCCAAGGGGAAACAGCAGCACAGCCTCCAGTGAGGGCAGGGGAAGTGAAGGGAGGTGGGATTGTGTGGTGCTGCAAAAAATGTTAAAAATACTGCAAAAAACCACGTTAAACATAGAAAAAAATGTGAAAGAGAGGTGCAGGGAGACTCTGGAATAGTGGAAAAACTGGTGGCATGGGCAGGAGGGTTCGGGAAGGGTGCTCTGGAGGTGGAGCACATCATCAAGGGGTTCAGGAGGTGATTTCCTGATGGTTTTAAGACCTTTTTTTTGTCTGGAAGGTTGCTTTAGCTGTCCATGTATATCACAAATACGCATTTACAGTGTGGGGGTCACAGGTATTAGGGACAGGCCGTGCCTCAGCTTCATTCCCTAAGAGGAAACTCCTATCTGTCCTCATATTTCTCAGATTTTCCAGGGTCAAAAATCCTTGATGGAAGCACCCTGAACAAATCCATTGGAAGATTTGGGGTTCAGACGATCACGGGGGTCCCTCCAGAGCAGAAATAACAGGAACAGTGGGGGGAAATCCAGGAAATCCAGATGCAGACAATTTTGGAGCACAGCAGGTTGTGTGAGGCAGGCACTGAGAACCTTCGAGCTAAGATTGGATCCCCTATTAGAGCCTCGGTTAATTAGGGCAGTTAAGAGGCTTCAGTGAAAGTTCAGAGCGTACATCCAAACGTGCACAGCTGAGCCCAGCCCTGGTGCCGTGGAGGGCCTGCAGATGGGAGATCATGAGCCTTGCACGGTGATGCAAGTGGTTTGTGCAAGGCAGCGGCAGCACAAGCAGCATCATGCCCTTAATGCTCTGGGAACACCCCAGTGTCCCCAGCCTGGGAGAGAGAGCTCTGCTAATTAACCTGCCAGCAGCACCCCAAGAAAATCACGGAGCTGGACAAGTGCTGTTCCAACTCGTTGTCCCGGGGTGTCCCACGGCTGAAAAGTCAGGGAGTTGTTTGAGGCATTATTTCTGCTGGGTTTAAAATGGCATTTTCCCGTCTCGGTTTCTGTTAAGGTGGCTGTCAGAGGGCTAAAACCTCTGGAGACTCTGCCAGCACCCTGCAAAAATGTCACTGCAGGAGCTGAGGCTCCCTGCACAGCTGGGAGGGAATTCCTTGCTTGCAAACAAGTGGATTTTCCCTGGATTCTGCCCTCAGTGTAGAGGATTAATGCAGAATTTGGGCAAACAGGCAATTTTGCTCCAATCACAGTCACTTCCCAGATTTCCAGCTGGGAGAAGAGTGCCCTTCCTGCAGGTAACTCTGGGGAAAGAGCTTCTATTCTGAGCTGTGTCCACAGAGCAACCACAGCTGGTGCAGATAACATCTCACAGCCACGCTGCACCAGCGAGAAAGGCCCCAAAACCCTTCCAAGGTTTTATTTTGTTTGCTCTCTGCTCAGTGAAAGTGGTGCAGGGATGGGAGCCCCTCTGGATCCGTCTCTGTGGATGGTTTTCTTCAAAGCCTGGCTCAGCCTTTGTGAAATCCCCCCTTTTCAAAGCTGCCCTGTGGGAAGGAGGAACACCCAGCTCCCCTTCCTGCACAGCACTTCCCTGTACCCACAGCGAACTTTGCTTTAAAAGATAAATAATTACAGAAAAAAGACAAATCAAAGAGTTTTTCAGCAGAGCTGGCCTGACATGCTGAGCACCAAGGCTGGTGCTGGAAGGTAGTGCCAGGTTATTTACAGCTCTGGGACTGGCAGGCAGAGGTGAAGTTGTCTCCTTTGGAGAGCAGGCCTGTAAAACAGGTTTGGGATGAAGGATCCCCTTTCAGAAGGAAGGATGCTGGCTCCAAGGGGGGCTCTGGCTCTGCTGATAAATCACGGGTTTTATTGGAGTGTACAAGCTGCTGGGGAGAATTCTCACTTTTCAAGTGTCAGTGGTTATTACCCAGCCTCACAGCCCTTTCCTTGGCTGCTTTTTGTACTGCTTCTGGTGCAAACTGTTACTTTTCCTTTAAATCTGCAGCAGGAAACGAATGCAAAGTGGATCTGGGGAGAGCATTAAAGGTTTGCTGGGTAAAATACGCAAATAGCACAGGGTGGGAAGTCAGGACAAATGTCTCTGTCTGAGTCCCTGTGCCTTTCACTTGTGTCTGCTCAGCAGGAACAGGGGGTGAGCGACTCTCACCCCAGGCTCCTGAAAGGTGGAAGATGCTGCTGTGTTCTCTGTCTGAGACAGAGATATCAGGCCTAACTATAGGTGTCTGTGTTCTGGCTTGTTTGCATTCCTCTTCTCCTGGGCTGCACCGTCTCTGTCTGCTCCATGAGACAAGCAGGGTTTCCTGATTCCACAGAAGGGTCTTTCCCAGCTCCAAAGCACAGCTCCTCTCTTCCCTACAGGCCTGCAGCAAAGACAGGCTCCTGAAAAGAGGCTCCAAGCTGCATTAATCCTGCAGAACTAAAGGGCAGATGGACCTGAACCCAGCTTATTCTGTGACAGCTTTGTGCCACCAGATCGCTGAGCACCCAGGCTGGCAGTGCAGCCAAACAACCACCAGTCCCGGAACCCTCTCCAGTTCTGGAGTCCCACAGCAGCCAGGGACAAGGACATCCTTGCAGATAGGTCCTGGACATCCAGCACCATGTGAAAGGCACAGCTTTATTGTGGTCACCACTCCGGTGGCAGAATGAATTTGGAGGTTTTAAAGCTGCTGTGGAGCTGCTGGGATGCCAAGCTGGGAAAACAGGGCAGGGATGGGGGTGACCTGGCATGGGGTTATTGCTTATCCCTTCCAAAAGGGCAGCAGCACCAGCCACTCTCCCAATTTGTGGTCACATTCCAGCTGGGCTGATTTGATAAGGAGAGGTGTTACACACCAGGGGCTTGGAAATACTCATTGCTCTTTGTGGTTCTTGCTGAGGCTCCACCTCTGGTGAATAAATCAGGGGTGGGAACAAACATTTGTAGGCAACAGCTTTCGTGCTAATTGTTTTTGTCTGAGTGAATGCTCGCGAGTTACAACAAGATCAAACTCGTTGTCAGGAAAAACTTGCACATGTGCATGATTCATGTTGATAAATCCTAAATCCTTGAGGCTGAGCAGCGGCAGAGCCAGTGCAGGAGGACCTAAGGACTCAAGGACTCTGAGAGAGGAATCAAACATCATTTAAATCACAGTTCTCTGCTCATCCACGGTTGCCTCTTTAAAATCAAGGTGCTGGAGGTGTATCCAGCCACAGGAGGAAGGATCTGAGCAGCTTTGCTTCCTCAGGAAGCAGCTGTTCCCCTCATTCCAGGGCAGGAACTGGACACCCCGGCAGACACCAGACACAGCTTTATGTCAGAGCTCTGCAGTGTTCAGGGCTGACACCAAAACCACGAGGACAGGCAATTATGGAACAAACAAGCCCTGCAGGAACCTGGGAAAGGCTGGCTGAGACATGGAAGAGGCTTTGTCTGGTTTCAGCGAGGCTGCAAGCTGGAGATGACACGGCAAGAAAAGACCAGAGAAGACAGAAATAAGCTCTACACAAGGTGCTTTTTCAGGCTGATGAGATAAATCTTCCCAGCTCCTTAGAAAGCGTAAAATTGTTCTTCCCATGAAGGGAACTCAAGAATTTCTCCCAGCAGGAACCTGTGTTTGCCTGGCCACCACATCACAGCACTGGTTTGGGGTTTAGGAGATCTTAGTGCCCTTGCAGGTTCTGACTGTGTGACTCCAGGCACATTGTTGTATATAATTATTATTTTACAGGTCTCCTTTCTGCCATCCCTCCTGTTCTGTTTCTAGGCCAGGTCCCGCTTTTACCACGGGAATGAGCAGCAACAAACGTGGTGAGCCCCTGATTTTTGCTAGAACAAGTGAAATCTCCTCATCCACCCAGAAAGCAAACAACAGGAGGCTTTAAGCAAACAAAGGCAAAAGACATTTCATTAGTGGAATCTCCCTGGATGTCCATCCTCTAAACCTGTTGCAGTAACACTTCAGGGGAAATGATCAGGTTTTGTGCTTGCACCAGAGTTTGTTTTTTTTTCCCATCTAAGTTTCAAAATACTTTTTCCGTAGGTGTGGCTCAACAGAAAAGAAAAAAAAATCCAAAACCTAATCTCACTCTAAGGAGCTGAGGTAGCCATTTTCAATAGTTATCAGTGCCCATGAGGAGCTTTAGCAGCCACTGATTTGACAGCCTGTATTGTGGAGGTCCTGACCCTGAGCAGTGCGCACCTTTCTGTGGGTAACACCCCACAAACACCGTCAAAACGCAAGAATATTTTTTAAAAACTCAGCATTTAGGGCTTTGATTCAGCTTCTGCTGAAAGCCAGGTGTGCTGGAAACCAGGCTGTCCATCCCTAAATCCAGCGCTGCGCTGCTCCAGCCGGGATTAGGAGAACGACAATCCCATGGAATCAGCACCCAGGCAATGTCAGTTCTCCACTAAACACTTCCCATCCAGCACCACTGCATCCCAGGATTACATCCCAGGCACGAGCTGAGGGGAGATGCAGGCTGGGGAGCAAGGGCTGTGCTATGACACTGGGACCTGCAGACTGCTGGCAACAGAAGGAATAAAAAGAGAATAAAATTACCTCTTTCCCTGCCTTCTCGATCTCCACTGTCACCGTGCTGTGGTTCTTGTGCTCCTGGAACATGCAGAGGTAGCAGATGCACATCTGGTCTGTCTGGCAGAACAGCTCCATGGTCTTCCCGTGCACAGGGCATTTTCTGGCTTCGAAGTCCCTGATGGGGTCCAGGAGCTGGTGGTCCCGGAAAGCCGCTCCCTCCAGGTGGGGCTTGAGGTGCAGCTCGCAGAAGGAAGCCTGGCACACCAGGCAGGACTTCACAGCCTTCTGCTTGTTGTCGATGCAGGAGTCGCAGAGAACATCCTCGAGCTTCACGCGGGGCCGGGAGCCAGCGGCTCTGTCGGCCTTGTTGAAGGGTCTTCTCAGGTCGCCCGTCTCCACCAGAGGCAGGGAAGATTTCTTCAGGTCCCCCATCTGCCCCGCGGAGAACAAGGACTTCCTCCCTTCCCCGTCAGCAGGCAGGAAGCTCTTTTTGGAATCCATGGAGAAGAGGGACTTCCTGAGGTCGCCCTTCTCCGGGAAGGACAGGGCAGGTCTCCTCATGTCTCCGATCTGGCCGCTGGCAAACTGCATCTTCTTGGAGTCTGCCGAGTCCATGCTGAAGTAGGTTGACCTCTTCTCGTCGGATGACTCCACAAACTGAATGATGGGCCTCTTCCAGTCACTCCCAGAGAAGAGGGAGCTCTTGATTTGCCCCGTCTCCAATGCAGCACCGCCCGTGCCTTTTATAGCTTCTTTCTCACCTCCGCCAGGGCTCGTGGCCTTCTTGGCTTCCTCTTCTTTTTTGGGGGCAGTTGGGCTCTTCACGTCCTCGGGCTTGCCGGCGGTGCCGTTTGTCCTGGCTGCGCTCCCTGTTTCCATGTCTCAACAGGGTCAATGGCTTCTCTGCTCGCTCTCTGCTCCAGCTCCTGTCTCTCAGCCCCCTCCAAGGCAGGCAGGCTCTACCTGGTCGTCGTCTCAGCGAGGAATGGCTCTGGAATGGCTCTGGAATGCAGGAAACCTTCTGCCCGAGTGACGCACCCGCAGCTCCTGCGAGGAGGAGCAGCGCGCCCGGATCGCGCCGAGGTGGATGCAGGGGGGAAGAAAGGAGGAAAGGAAGGAGCAGACGTTGAGGGATCAGAAGCTCCAGCTGTGCAGTTAATTATACAAGGCAGTCCACACCCAGGAACATTCTTGTCTAACCAGGTTGGGGAGGAAGGGCTGTTTATATACATAGAAATGTCTCCTTAAAAAAAAAAAAAA
>VZTI01005530.1:200843-229664 GCA_013397865.1 Struthidea cinerea
AAAAAAAAGAAAAGTCATTTTCATTAAGATGTAGCAACCAGTTCCACCGCTTGTTTCAAAAATAATTTGGCCAGCAGCTGAGGTTCCCTCCTTGCAGAGATGGGCAGGGTCGGGGAGACCACGAGATGCCCAAGGTGGGTTTGTTAACTGGGTCATAGCCATGCACCAAAATAATTAGGGTTGTAATTTAAATGAACGCCTAGAATAAAGCATTCTTCAACCAGGCTCCCCCGAGGGCTTGCTGCATTCAGGAGGGAGGAGAAATGCATGGTTAATACTGGGTTTAAATGGCCCTATTATCTTTATTTTGATTTTATTTTGGGTTTGTGCAAGGTCTGTCCATCTAGACCTGGAAGTAACCCAGCCACAGATCAGAACAGGCAAAAATTGGCTGGGCCTGCTTTTCCCACAGGCCACGGAATCTCCAAAACATGAGTGGTAAAACAAAACCCCACTGTGTGTTCTGAGATAAAGGTTCAGGTGTATTCTACGTAGCTCTTCCCATAAATGTCCTCGGAACTGGAGCACACCTGGAAGAGGAACCATTTTGCAGCTTAGATGGTCAAAACATCTCTTGCCAGAGGAAAGAAGTGAAGAAGTTTTAAAAATAGATCTGTCTCCGGCAGCTGACCTCCTGGGAAATGTTCACCTGTTGGAATCACAGACAATTTCAGGAGAAAAAAGCTTTTTATAAGCACTGGTGGATTCCAGCGACTTCTAAAGAATGAGGTTGATCATCTTCTCACATCACTTTGGATTATACTCGGAATTTCAGTGAGACTTCTCTGAGAGGAATGCCCAGGGTGCAAATTAACCACGCCAGAGATTTGCGCTTAATTGAGTTTTCTCAGAACGCCCCGGTGGCGCTGCTGGAGAAGGTGATTTTTACCCGTAAAAAACCTCCTTAAACATCCACCAGGAACCCCCTTTTGGAAGGGATTTGAGTCAAAATCCAGGTCTGCATTTTCCAGCTCTTTTTGAGGTGTGGAGGAAACAGAGGCAAGGCAGGAACAGCACAAATTCTGGATCTGATAGAAGAGAGCCTGAGTTACAGACACAGTTTCTAAAGGTCTTGTCTATGCAAAATGAGAGAAAAACAAAGTGAAATTTGTTTTCTGGGCCCGTGGCTCATAGATCCAGCCCTTCTCGCTGCCTGCATGTCTTTACCACTCTCTCTTTATGAAAAATGCCTCAGCATTCTGCATTTTTTGGATAATAGTTGTTGGGAAAGGGCATTTCTTTCATTAATAATTTTTTATTAATAGGCCTACAGCCTTTCATGAGTCAGAATTCATTCCCCGGCACAGGAAAGGGCAATGCCGTTTTTTAAGAGCCGATTTCATAAAAGAAAAATTTGACTGACATAAATGCATTTCTTTCCCCCTGGCTTGCTGGGCTGAGCTGTTCTTTAGAACATCAACAGTCCTGTAAGTCTCCAAGTAATTAAAAATACTGCAGGGTGGAGGCTCCTGTTCTCACGTGTACCGAGAGACTCAGCAGAGCTTTTCCAGCCAAGGTTAATCCTTGAGGAACAAAAAACATCCCTAGGAAGAGGTCTGGCTTGGATGAAGGTGGCCTTGGTTTGTTTTCCTGATGCTGTGATGAGATTTTGGTGCAGGTAAAGCAGATAAAAGGTTAAGGGTTGAATTTTTCGATTTTGGTTTTACTGATGCAAATCCAGAGGAAATCCCAGAATCACAGGATGGGTTGGAAGGGACCTTAAAGCCCATCCAGTTCCAAACCTGTGCCATGGGCAGGGACAGCTTTCACTGTCCCAGGCTGCTCCAAGCCCTGTCCAGCCTGGCCTTGGACACTGCCAGGGATCCAGGGGCAGCCACAGCTGCTCTGGGCACCCTGTGCCAGGGCCTCCCCACCCTCACAGGGCACAATTCCTTCCCAATATCCAACCCAAATTTCCCCTCTTCCAGTTTGAACCCATCGTGCCGTGACATTTCCTGATCCAGAGTCCCTCTCCAGCTTCCCTTCCGATGCTGGCAGGTGCTCTGAGGTCTCCACACAACCTTCTCTTCTCCAGCCTGAACATTCCCAACTCTCAGCCCCCTTATCAACCTCGTGGCCTCCTCCAGACCTGCTCCAACACTTCCATGTCCTCCTTGTGTTGGGGACCTCACATTCCAGGTGCCAATTTGTGCACACACACATTTTGCAGGCAATTTAGGAGCCAAAACACAGCCCAGCCTGGACATCTCCTTATCTTTGCCCCTCCCAGAGGGTGGCTCCTGCTGTTTCCAGCATGAGTTCATTTCTGTAGGAGCATCCCCTGGGATTTTTGGTCCCTGCACAGGACAAGTGTCCCCTGCCGGGTGCTGTCCCAGCACTCAGGTCCCTGGCTGTGCCTGTGACTCAGAGCACACACCCACGGGTGGCATCTGCAGGGCCTTTCATCTCCACGACTCGGCAGAGCTTTTCAAAGGTTCGCAAATTAAACCTGACAACACCTTTGCAAAATAGGTCTGGGCTGGTAACCCCACGTAGCAATTAGGGAAACTGAGGCATGCACTGGGGAGCTGGCAAATTTTTTCAGCAAAATGGAACTTTTTCTTCCCCCCTGAAATTGCTGTGCAGCCTTTTTGCTTTCTCTTATTTTTTATCTCTTGCATTCTCTTATTTTTCATCTTTTGCATCCTCTTACTTTTCATGATCGGGACCCCTCTAAATCCTTGCTCTTCTCTATTAATACCTCATGATGCTGCTGTTCTTGTTTAGAACTTCATTTTTTTGTCACTTTGCCAGGAAGTTTGGGTGTTTTATTGCTGGTACCAAAGCATTTCCGCTCTGCAATATCGCTGCACATGGCTGGTGCCTGGAAAACCAATCTCCCCGGGATGAAAAAGTGAAAGAAACTGGGTCCACTTCAAACTGAATAGAACAGAAACAGTTAAGCTAACCCCGGGGCACTCCTTTAGACAGGCTCCAGAGCAGGTTTTCAAACAGCAGCGAGCGATGAAGTCATGGGGAGTCAGGGAGAGTTAGCTCAACCAGCCCGTGATTCACTGGCCCTGGTTCTCACAACTCGGAGCCAAGCAGGAGCAGGGAGCCTGCCTGGTAATTGCCTGCTCCGAGCTCTGCCCACTAATCCACGGTGCCTTGCACGTCCTGCGTGTTTCCAGCCCTTTCTCATTTCTTCCACCTTTACGTGGAATAAATCCCCGGCCCAGAAAATGTGACGCCGAGGCGCAGCCAGGGTGGTTCTGCTGTGGGAGAGCTCGGAGCTCGCTCCGGCAGCCGTGTGGGGAGCATTGGGCAATGCCAGGGCACGAAAGCAGCTCCCAGGGTGACAGCAGAGCTGGCAGAACGAGTTCAGGGCTTTGTGCTGCTCTCACAGGGATCAGGTTCAGGCAGCAGCACATCCATGTGGGTCAGTGGGGCTCTCCTGGAAGAGAGGGCAGCTCTGCAGAGACTCTGGGCTGTGATTTCATGGTTTGTGCTGGAAGGGACCTTAAATCCCATCTCGTTCCACCCCTGCCACGTTCAGGGACACGTTCCACTATCCCAGTTTGTTCCAACCTGGCCTTGGACACTTCCAGGGGATCCAGGGGCAGCCACAGCTTCTCTGGGCACCCTGTGCCAGGGCCTCCCCACCCTCACAGGGAGGAATTTAATCCAAACACCTATTCCAACCCTGCCCTCTTTTGGTGTAAAACCATTGTCCTGTTGTTATCTGTCCATATAAAAAGTCCCTCTCCCTGCTTTTCATAAACCTCCTTAATACTGGAAAGCCCCAGTGAGATCTCCCTGGAGCCTTCTCTTCCCCAGGCTGAGTTTAGATGAGACAGACTCAGATGAGATAGACTCAATTTACAGGGCGTAAGGTGAAGCTCAGACGTTTGTGATGATGTTACCATCATCCGTGTGTCTCAGATTAGGGGATGAAGGGAAAGAAAGCTGAACCAGCAGGATTCAGTAATTTGGGGGATGAATTTGGTTCCGTTCTGGTCAAGTCCTGGTCAGGATTTGGCTTCCTACACCAAGACTTGGACTTGTAGGGTGTTGTGAACATCCAAGGAGCTCCTCCAGGGTACCACCCAGGCCAAGCACCCTTAAACCAGGCCTGCAGGCTATGAGCAGGACCATGAGGAACCCTAATTGTTGGCAGAAGGTGCAGGCAGGACGTGAGTGCCCCGTTGTGTAAGAGCGATACCGGGTGAGCGTGCGGGAGCAGGGTGAGGCGCTGCAGCAGGGACAGGGGTGTGACAGCACAGAGGATTTGTGCAGCCTGGGGGACAGCCCCTGTGCAGGGCTTGTGCTGAGTCTGGAAAGGCTGAAGGGCAAAGTGACAGCTCAGCATTAAATTAGAGGACAGGCAGAGGGGAGTCTGAGTTAAAGGCCAACGTCAGATCAAAAAGGGTGGATTTGCTCATTAAAAAACACAGGCTGGGAGTTAGGGGAGCACCACAGGAGCACCGACCAGGCTTTGGAGCAGCCTTGGACCCCAGAATCCAGGGTTCTGCAGCCATCAACACGTTGCATAACTGTGCAGAGGATCCTGCATGCCTTCAACGTGCTCACAGGGCTTGTTGCACCATGTTCATGTTGTTTGTAATTAATTAATTAAAGCTGTGTTTCAGGGCTCCTGCTGCTTGCCTGCTGAGGCCCCCCCACACTTTGATGATTAACTTGGTTTCTGTGTCATTGGTTTTGAGTTTTTGTTTTCTTTTCCACCTCCTTTTCACTGGAGATTGGCCCAGGGGAGAGGGGGAAGTTGGGTGGAGCTGGCTGCACCTCTCAGGTGTCTGCTCAGCACTAAAACCCCAGCTCCAAATCTGGGATCAGGAAGGGATATTCCTTAGTTGGAAAAGGACCACTGGAGATTTCTGGCCATCTGCTTTGGCTTCTTGGGACTGTGGGCACTGGCAGTTTTCAGCCTCAGTGGCTCTGGAGCTGGGATTTCATGGATGGTTCCTCATTCAAACTTGGGAGATGAAGATTCTGCTCTGCTCCAGCCTGTTTAGAGTGCTCTGGGATCTTTGGGAGCAAAGCAAGCTGCCAGAGAGAGAGATTATTTATGTGAAATTGATAGTTGATATAATCTTATGCTTTTGGGGGGCTGTAGAAGCCTTATAAAACATTCTGCTCTTTATTGTTTATTTATTCTTTATTTACTCTGCAGCTGGCACAACTGACTGCATTGAGATCTGGGTGGCTGCAAGAGGTGGTACTTCCACAAAATGGTTTGGTCCTGAGGTGTAGCTGCTATCAAGGGTCTGTGGCCCCCAGGATCTCCTTTGAGGAAATTCTGAAATTATAACTTTCAGCATAATTTGCTGTTGCCCCCAGCAGCAGGAATCCCTTTGTTAGTTTAGTTCTCTCTGGATTTGCATCCCAGCAAAAAATTCCCTGCGTCCAACTCTGCAAAGCCAGGGAATGCCAACTCCACCTTGTGCCTCAGGAAACTGCAGCCTGCCCAAGCTGGGAAACATTGGCTCCCCAGAAATCCAGAGGCTGGAAACCCCCAAACAGAGACCTTTTTGTCCCTGTCCCACTGCTTAAAAACTTGATTTTCCCCCTAGAGCTTCTTTTCCTGGTCTGTGAGACACGGTTCCAGTGTGTCGGCAGGTGGGGAAGGCTCCCAGGACACATCTGGAGCAGGGCACAGGGACAGCTTTGCTCCCTCTGAAGAGTTGTGCTGGTCCAGCTTGTCCTGCTGGGGTCCTGGAGTGGGAGAGAGGTGCTGTGGGATGGAGCCCAGGCTGGGAAAGGGTTGGGGGCACCACTTAGTGATGGGAGGGACTTGACAAGCCCAGATATCCAGAAGCTGTGTGAGGATGGAGCTGGAAGAAGCTCTGCATGGCAAGAAGCTGTTAGAAGGAACATCATCACTTAGTCTCTTTCTGAAGGCTCTCCCTTCCCTTCACAGTTCCCTGTGTGCCTCTCCAGGCATCTCTGCTGTTCCCAGTTTCCCTCTCAGTGCAGCCTCTGCCTTCCCGAGACCCAAGGGCAGCTCCCTGCTGAGGTCAGGGAGCTCCAGCCAGCGGAGCCGACGGGATTTGTGTGACTCACAGAGCCCAGCCTGGAGAGAAAGTGGGGAAACAACAGGGGAAAGAGCAGCAGGACAAGGGCTGGCAGGGACAGAAGGGAAAGGACAGCCAGATGTTAATAGAGTCTCCTGTGAAATCCTCTGAAATCCTCGGGATTTGGCAATCCCAAGCCAAGCATCCCTGCAGGCCGTGGTCCAGCAAGAGCTGTGCACGGAGCACTCCCTGCCCTGGCCTGCCCTGGGGACAGAAACTGTGGCTCTGTCCCTCCCGAGCCAGCCAGGGTCACTGGGCAGCCTGGCACAGTGGCAGGGAGTGCTCCGTGCACTGGTGAGGCACTGGTGAGGTGCTGTGCTGGTGAGGAGCTGGCGATGTTGGCAGGATCATGGATTTGGGGATCAGCTCTGGGATTTTTGGCTGGTGTCTTCATTGCTCAGAGCACATGTGGTGCCCCCCAAATCTTCCTTCACCTCTTGGAAAAGCCTTGAGTGGGACCTGACTCCTGAGAAGGCTCAGAGGCATGGGAGGCATCGCCCACCCCGGGCAGCAGGGCTGAGCAATCCCACGGATGTGGGAGAACCCCGGCACAGAAAATCCTGCTCCCGTGGCTCCTGCCCTGCACAGAAACCTCCATCAGAGGCTGTGGCCCTGCTTTGGAGCCAGCTCAGCACCCGGGGAGCTCCAGCTGCCCTGCAGGGAGGCTTTGGGTGGGCTCTGTGTCATTGTTGGGTTCCTGGAAATCAGGAAAAGGGGGGAAAACCCTGAGGAATGAGGCCGCCATGCACAGCAAAGGAGTGTCAGCTCAGCCCTGGTGTGTGGCTGTGCGGAGGAATTCTCGCTCTGAAAAGCCCCTGGGAAGTGAAATGGGAAAACGTGTTGGAACAAGGACACTTATTCACCCTGTGACTGAGCAAGACAAATATCCAGCTTATGTGTGTGCCTGCACGTGTGGCTCTGGATTTACCCCCCTCTCCCTTCCCACTGTAGATACAGAAAGAAAAAACAGGCCAGCAAGAGAAATACAAGACAGGGGCGAAGGGGGAAAGAGCAGGAAGAGGGAAAACACTGGGAAAAGGAGTGAAAAATATTCCGAGCAATTCTGAGCGATAAATAAAAATATAAATACAAAGTCTAGATAGGAGCATGAACTTGGGGCCTGAAGCTGCCTTACTCATGGCAATAAACTCAGGATAACGTGGCAGGAGCCAAGGCAAGTGGAGGGTCAGGACCAGACCTCGGGGAGGGTTTTGCATCCTCCACTCTGACTCAGCAGCAGCAGCTGCCTTGCCTGGGCTTGCAGTCCTGGGTCAGCATTATCCCTCTGCAGCCCAATCCCACCCTCTGGGTTTAGGGTGGTGGCAGCTCCTGGGAAACAACTCTCTGTGTGTTGTGTATGTGTGATGCCATCCCCTTTTCCAGGCAAAACCAGCAGGATCAGCAGGCTGCAGGCGAGGCCAGCAAGGCTGTTTTTCTCCAGGCAGCAACACAGAGAGGGTGTTTTGGAGGCTGGAATTTAGATGGAAACGGGATCAGGTAGTGCTTGACACAGCTCCACTTCCCAGCTCCTTTATCTGCTCCTGCCAGGGCTGCTCCGTGTTGGAGGCTTGGGAAGGGATCTGTAATTCACCGGGAGCATGTGGACACCAGCCCTGGCTTGCAGGAATGGGAGTGAGATTTGGCATCGGAGGGAAGCAGCGCCTGATGGAAAATGTCTGATGTTTGCCTTGGAAAGGAGCTGGGGACAGGCTGAGCACGGCTGCCCTGACGTCAGCGGCACTGAGCTCACAGGCCCTCCTTCAGCACCTGTTTGTGTCTGCTCCCGACCCGCTGTGGGATGGCAGGGACTGCACCTCTCATCCTGCTCCTGCCTCTCTCCAGGTGCTGCATCCTCGCTGCTCTGGACAGCCCAGAGTGTCACCTGCACCCCTGAGTCCCCTCACGGCCTCCGCCCCCCTGTCAACACTCTGAGGCCTCTTTGCCTCACTCCTACCTGCTCTGGTGGCAGAAAAAGCTCTTACCACCCGGCAAAACAAACCTCTGAATGTCCTCCAGCTCAGGGAACATCCCCAGCAGGACCTGACTCCAAGTCAGGGCAGACAATGAGGTTCTGGGTGGCACAGCAGTGACCTCCTGCTGCATCCCTGCCCGTCCATCCCTGCCCGTCCATCCCTGCCCGTCCATCCCTGCCTGTCCATCCCTGCCCGTCCATCCCTGCCTGCTCAGCCTCTCCCCAGCCCTCCCGGGCAGGATTTGCTGTGTGCCAGCTCTCTCTGGACCCGGCAGCAGCTCTGTGTGGGGAGCGAAGTGCCCAGAACAAGGTGCAGGGAGCAGGCTGGGCACTGCCAGCAGCAGCACGGGCACAGCCCGAGGCCTGGCATGGCCCACACTGTCACCTGCTGGCCCTGCACGCCAGGGTGGCACTGAGGCTGAGAGGCTGCACGGGAGCTTTGGGAAGTGCCCAGACGGCCCAGAAGCTCCCGCATTGCCTCCGCACCGCGCTCCTCCGGCAGGATCCAGCCTCCTCGGAGGTGGCACGGTTGTGAAAGAGGGGGAGAATCACGGAGGAGATTCCCAGGCAGCTCGGCAGGAGTGCCAGGGAGCGGGGAAGGAAGGGATGCTGCTTGCTGTGCACGGGCAGGGAACACCCGGAGCTCGGGCAAGGCAGGGAGCCCTGCTCCGCTCGGAGCCCGGCCTGCTCTGCTGGCTGGGCTTCATTACATTAATTGCATTCCAGCTGGAGGCTCCACCAAGTCCCAGTGCAGCCTCGTGTGGCGTCCCGGGGCTGGCTGGCACCCAGGGAGGGGAGCCAAGGGGTGGAGGAAGGTTGGAAGGTTGGGAGAGGAAGCTGCAGCTCCCTCTTGGAGCAGGGAACGGCCTGGCCCCCCATTGCCAGGGCTCCCCGTGCCCTCGGGGCTCCCTGGGGCAGTCCCCTGGCACAGGGACACGTTGGCACCCAGGGATGGTGGGCATTGCTGGAAGGGTCTCACACCTCTCACCTGAGGCTTTGGTGCTGGGATTTTCCTGCAGTCAGTGCTCGCATCCTGCCCGTGCAGCGAGGGAAAGTGAACCACGAGTGGGGATGTCCCTCCCAGGGCTCTTTTAGTGACTTTTTTTCCAGAGCAGGACCCTCTGAGCATGCACCCAGGCCCCCAGGCTGGTTGTGCAGCCCTGCTGAGCACCCAAATCCCTCCTTCCCTGTGCCACCTCTGCCAGGCTCCCCCAGCACCCTCTGGCCCATCCCCGTGCCCTGCACCAGCTTGGGAGCACACAGGAGCTGCTAATTCCTTCCTTGCCGACTGTCTGCATCCGTATTCCCACCCCATGGTGCATTCCAGGGATCCCCCACACATCCTGCTGGGGCCAGGGCTTGCCTGGGAGGGTGCCACAGGTGCTGAGCCCCCCACTTTCCCCTCAGGTATGGAACAAGGACACTCGTTATCCCGGCCATGTGGATCTCCCGGGATCTGGGGCTTCTGTGTGAGCATGGAGGATGGAGAGGGGAAAGGAGGATGGAGATGGAGAGAGGAGATGGAGAGCAGAAAGGGACACGGAGAGGGGAGATGAGGACAGAGAGGGAAATGGCGGTGGAGAAGGGAGACAGCAGAGGGGAGATGAGGATGGAGAAAGGAGATGGAGAGCAGAAAAGGACATGGAGAGAGGAGATGGGGATGGAGAGATGGAGAGGCTGGAGAGATGGAGAGGCTGGAGAGCTGTGCCCAGCCGAGGAGGTGCTGTGGGGCAGGACACCCCGCACGGGCTGCCAGCCACTAGGTGTCCTCCGTGGCCCACACACGGGTGTCAGGAACCCCAAAAATCTGCGAGTGTTGGAAAATCGCTCCAGGACACGGCGGGTCAGTCCCCCTCCACCCTGGGATCCGAGCAGGTGCCTGGAGCTGAGCAGGGGCAGGGGCTGTTATCACAATTCCATGTTTTTGGTGGGAAGGTGGATGCCTGGAGCTGAGCAGGGGCAGGGGCTGTTATCACAATTCCATGTTTTTGGTGGGAAGGTGGATGCCTGGAGCTGAGCAGGGGCAGGGGCTGTTATCACAATTCCATGTTTTTGGTGGGAAGGTGGATGCCTGGAGCTGCAGGGATGGGTCCATCCCTGGTGTATTCTCCTGGGTGCAATCCTCCTGGCTTTTCCATGCTTTGGGAAAGGGTAAATCCACTGGGATTGCAATGCAGCCAGCCCCGGGGAGCCTGTGCTGGACCAGGTTCTCCATGTGCTGCTCTCCATGTGCTGCTCCATGCCCATCCTGCAGGTCCCCGGCAGGGTCAGCGCCCTCAGGGTTCCTTCCCAGCAGTGCCGGGGCTCCCTGGGGCTCTGATAATCCCCTTTCCTCTCCTCCTCCCCGCTGGAATGCCCCGGACGCTGGGAGGGGGATCCGTTGGGTTTACAGCAGGGAAAACACCCCAGATTCCATCCCGGGGGTGAAATCCTGGAAATCCCAGCTCTCGTAGTTCTGTTTTTCTGTCCTGGGAAGACCTTCTCCCTACACGGCCTGAGAGAAGAGTGCGGGAGGGAACGGTGTTAGCTCTGCAGGGTGCCGGGAGGGTATTTCCCAAACAGCCTGCAGAGCACACCCAGCACTTCCCATGCCCAAATTCCCCCCCGGTTGAAATCCCCGGATCCTGCGCTATCTTATCAGCACGCTCATTATCCCCTCAGAAGCACCGTGTAAACATCCCGCACAAAGCGCTCTCCACGACAATTTCCTTGCCAAACAAAGCCACTTCCCCGCTTGAGTGATGGTTGAGAGGGAGGATTGCTGTACCCGCTGCTGTTTGAACAAGCTTGGAGCAAACAGAGCTCCCTTCCTGCGAGCTCACCGTGCACCTGCTCGGCCGAGTTTCATCCCAGGAAGGTGTCTGTGGGAACTGCTCATTAAAATCCTGGCAGCTCATCACGGCTGCTTTGTTCAGCTTCTCACCTGGAATTGGGCTGAGGGAGGGAGATAACGCTGGCAGGAGCTGCCAGGGGAGGGTTTTTTTTACACTCCAGGCTGTCAGGCAGTCGGGTTGATGTCTTATTCCGGAGGATGGCACCTCCAGCGGCACAGCAGCTCTCATCCAGAGTGGCAGCGCTGAGCGGGGAATGGTTGTTTGTGCTGGGATCACAGAACTGTGGAGCTGCTGCTGGGCACCAGTCAGAGAGCAGAGGAGGAGATGACAGAACACTCAACGTCCTCAGCTCCTGTTTCTTTCTTCTTTCATTCATTCCCTGCCACTGCTGCGGGGTTCTGAGCAGTCCCTGGGCTGCTCCACTCCACACCAGGTAATGCCAAGACCTGTCAGGGATTTCAAGTGCTCTTCTTCAGCGTTTAGCTCAGCCTGAGGAAGCCCTTCCAGCTCTCCCTGGTGTTTCCTCCTCCTCTGAGTGACCCAGCCTGGCTGGAGCAGAGCCCTTGGCCGCCTTCCTCCCCTATTCAGAGAGAGAAAGAGGGAGGATGGGGTGAAGGGGGAAAGAACAGAAACTAAATTAGTCTCCCAGCTGGTAGCAGTGATTCCAGGAGCCTGTCCAAGGCCTTCTCCATCACCAGGCTGTGCTGCAGCCCCTCACCTCCTGCCTGAGCTCTCTCTGTGCTCATTCCTCCACCCCAGAGGGCTGGGGTGTCTGCGCAGATCCTGCTCTGCTCCCCCTTCCCTCTCAGCTCCTATTTCACAAAGATTCCTTTTCCCTTCCTTTCCCGGTGTAAATAACACCACATATGGCCCCAAACCCTGTGTGCAGCCCGCCAGGCTGCTCCTGACAGCAGCCAGAGCTGAGCTAAGCAAACACCATCCCCCTGGCCTGATGCCCACCCGGGCAGGCTGGGGGAAAGCTTTACAGCTCAGGGAGAAGCATCAGGAGGAGAAAGGGAAGAGTTTTAGACAGGAACTCAAATATAAAGTGGGAGAAAATGCCCTGGGTGTTGAGCATTGGTTGCTTTGGTTTCTTGCAGGGATGTGATGGTGCTGGAGATGGTTTCTGGATCACCCCACAGGCCCTGGCACACGTTAAAATGAGGTGCTGGTGCACTCTCGCCCTGGGTCCACACCAGCTCTTTGCACTTATCCAGCAGTTGCTGAATGGTGACTGAGAGGAAAATTTAATTACAATCTTGGGGTTTGTATCTGGTTTTTTTTGAAGCTGGAGAGATTAGAAGTGAGAGAAAAGGTAAAGCCTTGTCCATTCTGGGCTGAATCCTGGTTTCAGCAGCTCCCTAGTTCAGGGAACTGCATTTCCTCACCATTTGCAGCCTGCCCTGCTCTCAGAGGATGTGTTACAGCTCTCTGATGAAGTGCAGGAGCACTCTGAGACCAGATCTGAAATAATTACAACTCCCCGAAGGGATGTGCAGTAAAAGAGGCAATACAGAGCTTTAGAGTGAGAATCCTCCAAGTCCTGACATGCTGTAAAAAGAATCTATAAGGCTTAGGATCAGTAGAGAAGGAAATCTAGGCTGGTCTTGGCATTGTCAGGGGGGTTCTGTGCGTTCCCAGGGTCAAATTGGGACGTGGAAAGAGAATCCTGCAAAATTATCCACCTGACACAGCCTGAGAAAATGTGTTCTTAGGAAGGGAGCCTCTTATTTAGCCTGAAAATCAATGACATTAATAACAGCAGGGAATCTGTCCTGGCATGCGATAGAGATGAATTTCCTCAGCAGTGCTCACTGAACCAGCGAGGAAAGGCATTGCCCTGTCCTGGGGTTTGATAAGCAACGAGGTGCTAAGAAAGCAACCTCGGATTCAGAGATTAACTGCTGATTCAATTAAAATGAAATGGAAAGGCAAACAAAGCCTGCAAACGAGATCCTCGATTCCAAACAGGCAAACCCTCGTTGGTGGAGAGAAATCCACAGGAATGAAAATTGGACTCGGGAGCTCAGAGGAGTGATTGCAATTTTTCTAAAAAAAAAAACCAAAAAACCAAACAGAGTTCAAAACGTTTGAGAGGACACCTTCCAAGGGAGGTTTCCAGTTCCAGCTGGATGAATAACCACCTCAAAAAGGATGCCAAGAGTCATCAGAATGCCTGCAAGGGATGGAGAAACAGGCCAGATCAGCAGGGAGAGCAGAGGTCGGTGTGTGGAGGAATCAGCTGTCAAAAGCTGGGCTGAGTAACCGTGAAAGAGGCGTTAAAATACCCGGCCCGAGTTCTTCGGGTGCAGAACAAAAAGGGTCACGGAGGAGGGAGAATGGGTGATGTTCTGCAATCAGAAGGGGTAGGGATGAGTCCAAGGATTGCCTCAGAAGGGTTTAATCATCAGTGGGAAAAGGGCTGAGTGTGGGGCAAGTGGAGGCAGAGGTCCCAAAGGGAAATTGCCAAGTTCCTGGTAGAGGCAAAACTCAGAGCTCTCTCTCTGGGGAGGAGGATTTAGGGAAAAACCTTCTTCCCTCTGGTTCTGGAGAGTGGGGGAAACCAGGGCTCCTTCAGCAGGGTTTTCAACATCTCAGCCTTATCACGGGGTCAGAGCACCTAATTCAGGACCTACAACTGAAAAGGGGATGGAGCTGGGAGAAATTATTGTAGATTAATACAGAAATGCTGCCTCACTCCTCGGCAGGGTGTCACAGAATCCTGGAATGGTTTGGGTTGGAAGGCACCTTAAAAACCAACTCGTGCCACCCCCTGCCATGGGCAGGGACACCTTCCACTATCCCAGGGTGCTCCAACCTGGCCTTGGACACTTCCAGGGATGGGGCAGCCACAGCTGCTCTGTGCCAGGGCCTCCCCACCCTCACAGTCAGAGCAAATTTTTCAGGGGAGAAACGCTAAGATTACAGTTAAATGGGAAACAAGATTAACTGTGGCTGCCCAGGTTGTTTTTCTGACTGGTTGTTTTTCTTTTCTAAAATAATTTAACTTGTAGATAAAGCCTTGGGCGGCGGGAAAAAAACCTCTCTATTTTGAGGAAGGCAGCTGTGATATGATTTATCCTGAGATTACTGCAGCAGATCCGAGCCCTGCTTCCGTGTCCTGCTTCCACGTGGCCATGGGTGAGCTGTGACCCCAACTCTGAGATTACAGGGCCAGAGAGATTCCAGTGTCCTGCTGTTGTTCCCAAACCCAGCATATCCAGGTCTGCTCTGCTTCCCTGCACACACAGAGCGAGAAACCCCAGCCTGGCCTTCCCCTTTTCCTTACTTTCTCTCCTCCTGCTCGGGCACGTTGTCGCTGAGGAGGCCAAAAGTCAGGGCTGCTCCAGGAGGGAGCCCCTGAAGTGACACGGGGGGAGAGGAGCCAGCTGGCAAGGGAATGGCTCCGGGAGAGGTGGCAGGAAAAGGGAAAGAAAGGGAGAAAAAATTCAAGGAGAGAGAAAGCATTTTTGCTCCAATTTGTGAGAAATCTCCCCGCTTTCCATTAGCAAAAATCTCCTTTTTTTGCAGCAGCAGCAGCTGCAGCCCCGAGCTCCAGCCTGGAAGCTGGGGAGGATGAAAGCAAAGGAAGAGGTGGGAGAGGGCCCGAGCCGGGCTAAGCCAGCGGGATGTGGGAGCCGCAGCAGTGCCTGGCTGTCAGCGCTTGCTGCTGCTCCCCACCACGGCCCTGGCAGCACATCTGAGCCTGCGGAGCTGAAGGGGCTGCAGGGAGGCAGCCGTGGGGATGGAAAGGAGGAATGGCAGGGGAGCTGTGCTGCTCACAGCTTCCCGGAGGCACCTCGGTGGCCCAGCAGTGGCCAGGGACTGCCCAGGACTCCCTCAGGGTCAGTCTTTGTCAGCCAGGACTTTCTCCAGCGCTGATCAAAGCTCCTCTCACTGCCCTGGCTGGCAGGCAGCAGTTCCACTCCAGCACCAATTCTCCTCTTGGCACTGGAGCAGCAGATGGGAAGATCTCCTAGCTCAGTTGGAAGAGCCTGTCCTGACTTTGGGGTTTTTGTTCTTTCTTTTATTTAAAACCACAGTTCACGTCTCCGGCGCTAAGCTGTGCTGCTCGTACCTCCCCAGATCTTGCAATGAGCAGGTCTGCTCCTGCTCCAGCTCAGGGGAGGTGTTCAAAGTGCTCCTGTGGGGCAGGGGAGGGGGTTGGCAGCCAGTTGCTTTCATCATCCCTTTCAGAGCTGTTTCCTGACCTTGCAGCTCTGCACTCTCTCCTGTCCATCCCAGGCCGTGGTCTCTGCCTTCCCTGCCTCCCTCCTCAGGGGGTTTTGCAGGGAGAGCACCCCTGCCTCCTCTCCAGGTGCTCCATATGGACCTGTGCACCCTCCAGCAATGCCAGCTGACCCCAGGGCAGTGCCACCCAACCTCTGAGGGGCTGGGAATGTCCCCCCCAGCTCTGAGAGACGAAGCAGTCCCCAAACAGCACAACAGAACCCAGCCTTTAATAGCAGCCAAGGCGCCTGCCCTGCCAGGATTAATCATTACACCGAACACAACGCTTCCATGAACCCCGGGTGGCTGCAGTGCCGAGTGAGGGCTGTCCTGCCCCTCTCTGTCCTGCCCCTCTCTGTCCTGCCAGGTGCCTTCAATGCCCGCATGGCAGAGCAGGGCAGGAGCTGTGCTGGGAATGCTGCCTGGCATCCTCTGCTGCTGTGCCGGTGCTGCTGGGGGAGGCTCTGCCCCAAGGGAACAGCTCCGGGTCTGTTTGGAGCTCGTGTTCTGAGCAGGGGCCCCTCTTTCTGACCCCACCTCCTTTCCCCCTTTTTACGAGGAGCTGGCCCCTTTCAACTGACAGCGGGGCTTTCCTGCCAGGCTTGTTAGCTTTAGCTGGAACGATTTCCTTTGAACTCGGCTTGAATTAACATCTCCATGGCAATGGGATCAGGGCTTTGTCTCTTTGCAACCTGCCCTTCACCCTCAGCACGAGGTTCCAGCAGGAGGTGGGCAGGGATGGGCAGGGCACCCCGGCCAGCAGCACCAGCCCCTGCTGGGGGACAGCACAGGGCAAGGCAGGGATGGTTCTGCTGCCTGGAACTCCCTGAGGGGTGGCAGATGCTGGCAGGTCCCTGCTCAGGTTAGAGGAGCTTTCTGCGCAAAGCGCCAGCGAGGGGATGTGTGGTGGGGTGAAAGCAAAGCAGATTTCCCTCTGCCATCAACAATCCCAAATGAGCAGTGTCCCTGGGACTGGGTTTCTCCGGCGCAGTGGAAGGAAAGGAGTGCTCCTGCTGGATCCAAACTTGGCCTTTTCCCTTCTTTCCCCTCATTTCTCCCACAGCCATCCCCACTTCCATCTCTGTCTGCTCCTTCACCTCCGTGGCTTGGCGATGTGCTGCTGCCCAAGGAGGTTCTCCCATGCTCCCAGGGACCCTCTGCCTGTTTGCTGCTCAGATTCTCCTCCTTACTGCTCCTCCAGCTCCCTCAGAAGGGAGATCCCTCTCTTTGGGCTGTTATGAAACTTGACCTTTCCAGTTCCGCTGCCTGTGCATCACCCCCAGCCCCGTCCAGCCCGGCCACCACATAAAGAGCCACTTTATTCCCTCCCTGTCCCACTCCTGCTCCCAGCCCTGGCCCACGTGGGTCGGGCTCTTTGGCAGGAGTGGGCTCTCCCCAACAATATGGGTTTTTTCCTCTTGTGGAGCCAGAGGCTGCTTTTGCAGCCAACTCCGTAGGTGGGGGGAAAAAAAAAAAAGAGGCCTTTTTCTTGGAATGTCGGGTGAATTCTTTGGGAGCTGCCTCGGGGGAATCGCAGCTCTGCTTCTGTTTGGGGGTGATGTAAGCAGCGCAGGGCTGCTCCTCTTCATCCTTTGCTCTGCTCCCGAACACCCTGGGCAGGCAGTGCCCCCCCTGCTCCCCACTCCCAGCATCCTGGGATGGGCTCAGGGTGCCTGGGAAGCCCCAGTGGATGTTTCATGTGCACAGAGGTTTTGCTGGGGGTTACACTGAGGTCAAGGCTGTTCCAGCTGTGATCCCCCAGAAGATTTGGGGAGCAGGACACACTGGGGACAGTGAGGGTCCGGCAGGGTCCTCAAGGAAAGGAGTGCAGAGACAACACCGCGAGGCTCAGAGCTCTGGGCTCTGACTGCGAGGCACTGTGCAGGTTTGATTTCCTTTTCCACCTCCTTCTTCCCCCTCAGCGCTTTCCCTCCCTCCTCCAAGGGAGCTGCCGCAGCTGGATCCCAGCAGGCACTTTTCATTCCCTGTTAATGAGAAACTCCTGCACTTTGTCCCTTGAAACGGAGCCACGTTCTCCACGTGGTGCTGGGGAAGGGCTCCGGCTGAGGTTACAGGGAGAGGAGAAGGGGTGAAGTGGCTCCCGTCCTACCCGCGGTTCCAGGGCTGGGCTGGGGGAATCAGAGCCTGGCTGGCCTTTCCCTGCCTCAGTGGGGCTGGCCGGAGCCCTCCGTGCCAGGGAACGGGAATCCATCCCCTTCCCACCTCCCCCAGCCCCATCCTGGGCTGTGATGAGCGCCCCAGGCACGGAGCAGCCCCCACAGCACCCAAATCCTGACTCAGGGGCTGCTGGGGCGGTGTCCTGGAGCTGGACAGTGAGGGTCAGTCCTTCCTCACCTCCTGGACAGTGGGGGTCAGTCCTTCCTCACCTCCTGGGAGGGCTGGGCTGCCATTTTCCATGGGGGAGCAGCTTTTGGGCAGGGCCAGGGAACCCCAGCTGGTCCCAGAGGCAGATTCAGGAGTGTCCCTGGGAGATTTCTCTTCTGTGAGCCTCAGGAGCATTTTCCCTCCTGCCTCTGGTCCGAGCAAGCAAAGCCCGGTGCCCCAGGCCCTGCCTCCCTCCCGCTGTGCTTAATGCCTCTTATCTGCAGCGAAAGGGATCTCTTTCCTTGCTGATACAGACAGGAGTGCCCCGACCCTTCCGTGGCTCCATCCCAGCCAGGAATTTGTGTTCTCTGGCACTCCCGGCCCACGAGCTGTGACGGGAATGCGATGTGATTTCTCCTGCAGCGCGAGGCGCCGCTCAATTAATCCTGGGCTGCAGATTTCCTTAGGGCCAAGAGGAAATTCCTCACCCACCAGCAGCGGGAGGGATCCTCTCCAGCCTGGCACTTCCAGCTCCAAGTCTGCAGTGGTTGGCAGCGCAGCCACAAGCAGGAGCATCCTGGTTTGTCCTTAATCCATCCGTGAGCCCCTGCCACGGTGCTTTGGGCACACAAAGGAGGTTTCCCACTGGCAGCTCTGGCTGATTCCAGCTCCTGTGCCCCCTTGCTGTCTCCTTTCACGCTTTCTCTGCTTCCCTGAGTCACTGTCTGGTAGTGGAGCCCACTGGTTTTACTCGGCAGAAAGACACATCCAGTGTCACTGCTCGAGCCAAACCTCTCCAGCCTTTGCAAATCAGAGTTTAGGTCTTTCATGAGGGAGGCTTGGGAGCTCTGGGATTTGAGGCTCCATTTTTTGGGGTGGCTTCTCAAAAGGTGCTGCTGATTTCTCTCACCTGCCACAGAAAGGGAAGGCAGAAGCTGGGCTGGAGGGAAGAAAAATATTCCCAGCTCTGGAGGCTTCTCAGCTTTTGCATTCCTGCCTTCCCCACCTCCTTAAAAGGGGGAGGGTGAGTGAGGGGAGGCTGAGCAACAGGAAACTCTCAGACAGCTGTGATTTTTCACCAGAACCCGACAAAATGCCTGAGCTCGGCAGCTGCACTTTGAGGTGGGTCATTAAAGTGACACAGCAGCTCGGCTGGGCTGCAGGGGAGCAGGGAGAGCTTGGAGAGCAGGGCTGGGGGAAGCCCCTGCTCTGAAATAACCGGGAGAGAGATAAAAAAAACCAGACAGAAAATGAACTTTGGAAAGACCAACTGAGATATGGAAAATATTCCTGTAAAGTCTGGTACTGTACCCAGCTGGGGAGCTGCTGTGGTTGTTCCCCACTGGCGTGGGAGCAGGGTAAAGGGTCACCTGGAAGAGTTTGGTTTCCTTTGCTGGCCTCGTGCTTCTCCTGCTTTATCTGACGGGCTGGGGCCAGGCGAGGAAGGGATTATTTATTTGATTCTGCTTTGCTCCATCCCCCAAACGCCACATCAGCAGCAAACTGCAGGATGACCTCAATGAGGAACAGATTGTCCCTTGGCCTGCCTCCATCTCGCTGCCTGTGGGGACATCAACCTTGAGCTGGGGAGAGAGAGACGAGGGAGGGTGGGCTGATTTCAGGAGCCACGCGTCGGGGTAATGTCACCGGGGAGCTGCAGCAGGGCTTGGGAGCTGGAGAGGGGTTTGGGAGCTGTAGAAGGATTTGGGAATTACAGAAGGGTTTAGGAGTTGCAGCAGGTTTGGGAGCTGGAGCAGGGTTTGGGATTACAGCAGGGTTTGGGAGCAGCAGAAGGGTTTGAGGGCTGCAGGAAGGTTTCGGAACAGGAACAGGGTTTGGGAACAGGAGCACTGGGTTTGGGGGCTGGAGAAGGGACTGCAGGAATGGGCACAGGAGGGATTTTATTCCCTCATCCCAAATTTGATGGCTCGCTGGCATCACCCAGCAAGGATTTCCATCCAGCGTTAGTCCAGAGCTGTTCTTGAGGAGAAGCTGCGCCGTGCCCTGGCCCCGAGCTGCTCTCCCTGTGCCCCAGGCTGCTCAGGCCAGCCCTTGTCCTCCTGCAGCCACCAGCGAGGCTTTGGTGACAGCTCGGAGCCGAGTTCTGTGCCCCCAGGGCTCCTGCCCGCTGCCTGCACAGCACAATGACCGCCGTGTCTGTCGGCAGCGGGTGTGCGGCCACTCAGCAGAGAGCGGGATGGGGAACAGCCTGCCTGGGAATCCCTGCTCGGTCCCGGGGCTGATCCCGCTCGTGTTTGCCCTCTGTGCATCCCCAGAGCCTGATCCAACCCCCCGTGCCCACAGGGACACTTTCCCATATCTGATTCCGGGGCTGCAGAGGTCAAACCCTCCTCTGGTGTAAAATCAGTCCCAGGAGGACAATCCCAAGATGATTTATTCCATCAGAACAGAGGCTTTTGGCTGTTCTCACACAACGGGGAGGTGCCTGAGAGCCCAGGAAAAGCAGAGGCACTGCAGTGGCAGTCTGGATCTGGTGCGTAACAGCCCTTAGTCACCTATTTCCCAATTTCCAGCTCACTCATTCATTCCAGCTGTCCCATCTCATTCCTTCCAGCTTGAATCAGGCTGGGATTTAGGGCATGCTGATGGTCTGCCCACGTCCCCGATTCCAGGAAATGGGTTCTGGGAGGTTTGGCTGGAGGAACCTTAAATCAGAGACAGGATGGAAAAAGTGGTGGCTCTGTCCTGGTCATCTCCAGCTGTTTGTTTCCAGCTGATCCCCGTGATTTGATGAGAAGAAAATAATATAATTAATATGATATAATTTACAAAACAATTTCCAATGAGTTTTAAGACCCCATTGACACAAATGCTGTCCCCAGGTGTCCATCTGTCCATAAATAAGCTAAATTGACATTTTGGTTAACTCGGGGTTGTTTTTTTTTTTAAAGCTGTTTGTCTCAGGGGCTGCTGAATCGTGCCTTAATGTTTCAGGAAAGCACAGGAAATCTTTCCAGCTAAATCTGCCAGAAAAATCCTTGCATTTACCTCCAGGCTGATTTTCGAACGTAAATTGTTGGGGTTGGGGGTTTGGGGAGGGGGTTGCTGCTTCCCAGTGAATTTCCACAAAATAGATCTTTTCCTTTGCTCTGGAAAAAGAAATGAAATCCAGGCCACTGCAGATGCTCAAATGCCAAATGACTTTCAAGCACGAGAAAATGTTGGAATTGCAAGTATAAAACATATGGCACTTTGGAGGAAGATTGGAAGGGAAAAGCACAATTGTAAAGCTGAACTGAGGGTGTTTTATTATTCAGAATGAAAATACTTTCTTTTCGCTAAAGGCAGCCAGAATTTTGAGCAGATCTGGTTATTTTCTGGAATTGATTGGGGTTTTTTTTTCCCAAAGACAAACGGCATTATTGATAATGATTGTTTGGATTGTGGCTGGATTAGGTCAATTATTGCATCGCTTAGGTGGAAAAAAAAATGACCTTTAGGAACTTATTTTATGTGCGAGAGGAGGAAAATGGAAACTACAAATGGGATTTTTCCAGTTTAAGACAAAAATAGTCCCCACTGTGTCTGTCTGCAAACGCAGCAGATTTGGGACACTTCTGCCTTTAAACACAGGAGGTGAACAGGGCGGTGGAGAAAATCCCCCAATCCTTCATTTTCTTTTTGTTGCTTCACTGTACCCAGGAAAATTTGGGTCGGGAATGAGTACAGGGGGAGATGTCAGGGCTGTGCTGGCTGAGTTCTCCTGAGCTCCCACAAATTCCTGCTGGGCTGAGGATCCCCCAGAACTCCCAGGACCTTGGGCTGGAAAATTCTGTGGTTCCCCTGGCATGATTTTCACCATTTACCCCATGAAACTGTCCCCATTTCGCTGCCTTGCCCTGGGAAATGTGGGTCAGAATAAAATGGGATTCAGGCTTGTGGGGAAGAGGGGCTTCCCTGACCCTGGAGCACAGCACCTCATTAACCTTGGTCGATTCTTTGTGGTTTGATTGCTCATAAACCTCTCCTGGTCCCCCTCTCCAGCTCCTCTCCTCTTCTGTGGGCCGTGATTCTTCTCGAAATGTCCATTTTATAAATCACTTTAATTAGTTTTAGATCCTCCTGCTGTATTTATAGCACTTGATTTAGGGTTCAGATTGCTTCCGTTACATCTTCTATATTGCTTTGATTTTATTTATGGTGTTTCTGGTGCATTTGCATTGCTTTCCTTAGATGGGTATCATTTTGGCTGGATTTACAGTGTATTTCTCCTGTTAGATTTATATCACTTTAATTAGATTTATATCCTTTTAGAATTTGAGGGCTTCGCTGAGATTTATAATATCTGTTACACCAGGCTTGCCTTGCATGGAAAATTCACACCCTTTTTGTTTTAAAGGATATTAACTCCACGCTGGCGTTGCTTTATCTGGTCTTTGGTCAGCCTCCCAATTAAAAACTCACCACTTGGGGGATTTTTCCCCCCCTAAATTCCACAGGAATCATTCCAGCCTAAACTGTGCTGGTTTAAATTAACCTCTCCCCAGCCAGCAGCAGCAGGGGTGCGGTGGAGAACATCTCCCTGCCTGGATTCCTCAGAAGTGCAGGGACACTTGGAGAGGCACTGCTTTTTATTCATGGAATGGTTTGGGTTGGAAGAGACATGAAAGCTCCTTCCCTCCATCCCGGCTGTCCCCGGGGGCTGTTAGTTCAGATGTTCCCAGCAGGATATTCGGTTGCTTTCATGGGAACGTGGGATCCAGGGCTCAGAGCAGTTGCTGCTCCCAGACCTTGCTCGTTTTTATCTCCAAACACGCCGAGGGCGTGAGCTGATGGACTTTAATCAACATTGACCTCCTGGACTGCTTCATTCCCGAAACCCAGCACAGAGCTTTCCGTGTGCCCAGGGACAGGAACAGATTCCCACTCCCCCAGCTATGGCACTGGGGCTGGGCTGTGAGAGATACCTGCAGAGCATTCCACGTCCTTTCCATCCCTGGAAGTGGCTGGAAGGTTTTCCCTCTGCCCACTGAGGGCAGCTTTCACAGGATCCCAGTGTGGTTTGGGTTGGAAGGGACCTTAAAACTCATTTTGTCCCATGAGCAGGGGCATTTCCACTAAATCAGGCTGCTCCAAACCCCGGCTCTGAACACTTCCAGGGATGGAGGCGGCTTCAGAAGACTTTTTTCAGTGGGTTTTAATGGGATTCCTGAATTTCTGCAGCATTTGGGAGCCACACAGACCAAGAGCTGAGTTTGGGAAAAGAAAAGAAAAAGTGATTTCACCTCCCAATGCCTTCCTCCTGCCCTGTCCTCTTTTTTCTCTCTCCGGCCTCCCCCTCTTTGTGTTTGTTCCCTCTGTGAACAGGACACGAGGCAGGAGGGAGGGGAGGAATGTGCTGCAGAGATCCTGCTGCTGGGTAGTTGAATCCAGATGCTAAGGGAAGGAGTGGGACAGAAAAGGGCTGGAGCAGGAGGAAATAAGGAGCACCAAGCCTGACTTAAACACAAAAGGAACGGGAATTCGACTCTTCAGGCACAACTTCTGCCCCCAGCAGAGGACAGGGGACCAAATGGGGCAGCTGCCCAGATCTCCAGTGCCACAGGAGGCATCCACAGCCCTTGCTCTGCCCCACAGAGGAGCTTCTACTCGTGTAAGGAGCAGTGCTGGCCATGAGGGAGATTATTCCAAGTATTTCCTTGTACTTCCCAAATCCACACCATCAGTGCGAACTCTGAGTTGTCTCCTGGCAGACCAGACCCTTCGACGTGACCCTTCCAGCTCTCGTGGCCTTTGCAAGGAAGGGTAGCCCGATCTTGGCTGGGTGATCTCCACCAGCTCCCACAGCTCAGGATTGCTCTCTCGGGGCTTTGGGAGCCCTGTGAGGGATCCTCACCTGGATTGTGGGATGTGGCTTCAAAACTGTTGTTTGTGGCAGTTCCCTCTTCCACCTGAACCAGGTCACGCCAGGCTCGTGCTCTTGAGTCTCTTCTCATTAATTTATCCAGGAGAGAAGGGGCAGAACCCCTCCTGCACACCCCAAGGACCCTTCCCCTTCTGCCCTTCCCACCCTCCCTGCAGCTGCATCACTGAGTGTGGAATCCCAATTAACCTGCATCTAATCAGGACAGCATCTCTGGACAAGCATCTGCAGCAGCTTTAGAGCACTCAATCAACTTCCCAGTGCTCTGCCACTGGGGCCTGCTCATTTAATTACACCCAGGCTGCTGCACTGCTCAGCCCCTTAATTGCCCAGGACAGAGAATAGGGTGGTAACCAGGTCAGAGCCAGAAGATGCTGGGCATTGTTCTAAGCCACTAAAGCTGTTTTTCACCCCCATTCAGAAGCTTGGTTTATGTAATTGTCAAGGAAAGGAGGGCATTGAGGAGGGGCAGCAGGGAACACTCCGAAGGGATGCTGAATCCCTTTTAATTAATGAGAAATGACTTGAAGCCTGATTCCTTTCTGCAGCAGTCGGATCTCCACTGAACGCCACAACACAAATCCTTTCCCAGGGCTTCAGATCAAGCCATAGGTCCTTGGTAGTAATATTCCTGATAATAGCTGGGAATAAGTCTACAAGTTGGGGACCAGGAGAGTGAAAAAAAATCCAATTAACTCACCCAAATAGTGACCCTGGGGGGGCTGCCAGAAAGTGATCCATTGGACTCAATGGGGGCTGCAAAATAGTGACACAGGGGGGCTGCCAGAAAGTGATCTATTGAGTCAATGGGAGCTGCCAAATAGTGATCCCAGGGGGGCTGCCAGAAAGTGATCCACCGGAGTCAATGGGGGCTGCCAAATAGTGATCCCAGGGGGGCTGCCAGAAAGTGATCTATTGGAGTCAATGGCAGCTGCCAAATGGTGACCCCGCATGGGCTGCCAGAAAGGGACCTATTGAAGTTAATAGGGCTGCGAGATTGTGAGTCACACCCCCCCAAACCCCCATAACTCCTCCTCCAACCCCTAAAATCGCCCCAAATCCTCCCACCCCCTTTAACTCACCCCCAAAAATTGGGGATTTGGGGGGGGTCACAGGAGTTGGGGGGTTCCTGGGGGGTTTTGGGGAATTGAGAACTGATGAGTGCTGGGGGGGTTGGGGTGGCCCTGAGGAGCCCTGGGGAGATCTGGGGGGTCCCAGGGGGTCCCGGGGGTCCCACCTTGAGCTTGCCCTCGAGCATCCGGGAGCATTTGAAGCCCGAGTTCTTGTTCTCGGCCTTGATGGACTTGACCAGCAGCTTGGCCTGCTCGGGAGCTCTTTTAGTTCTGTAGTGCTGGGAACAATAGCAAATAGCTGGGTTTTGTGTGTTCAGCTCCCCAGAATGCTTGCCCTGATTGAATCCTTCAGAAAGCACTGATGATTCTTTCGTGTAGCTTTAAAAGTAGTTTGGCACGAGAAATGAAGGATGGGAGATTAAAGAGCTCAAGGCAGAACGTTTGGGTCTGACCCCTGACCTCAGTTACACCAACTTGAGTTGGGATTAACACCAGAGTAAACAAAACGAGGAACTCGGGCGCTGAGCAGGCAGTAAAGGCTTGTTCTTGATGGATTTTAATTTGGAAGACTTCAGATCTTTTCAGCTGATCTGGACAACTGCTGAGTGGGGTTTGCAGAGCACAACCCAGAGTCTGGGTTTCCTCCCCCTTCAGGGCTTCCCATTCCTGCCCTCAACTCCATCTGTGCAAGCAGTTACCGGAGTGCTGGAAGGAGCTCCGAGCGTGCACAGAGCTCTCCTCAGTGCAAGCAGGGAAATAAAACTGCTGGGGCCGGGGCAGGGGAGTAAACTGTGGTGATCCACAAGCAAAACCCCTCCATTCAGCTCCATCCTGCTTCCCAGCTCCAGCAGGGCCAGGAGCCTGCTGCTTCCCAAGTTTGTGGGCACTCCTGGTCTGTTCTGAGGGAGCAGAACCTGGTGTAAAACCTCTGGCACTGACAACCCCGGTGGGTGCAGTGGCTTTGCTGCTGCTCCATCCATCCCCTCCGTGCCCTGACCAAGCCAGGCTGCTGTGCACAGCTCATTAGACACAGCCTAATTAATCACCTCGCAGCGGGAGGGTTTAGACTGGACATTGAGGGCTCGTTCTTGCTGTTAGGGTATGGCACAGAGCTCCTGCCTGGCTGGGTCCTTTCCCTGAGACCAGGCGAGCTCCTGCACTGAATTTCTGTCCATTTCTGCCGAGGCAAAGGCGACTTGGGATGGCAAAGAGGCCTTTTTGAAGAAGCAGAGGCAGTTTGGAGGGCCTGGAGCTTCTCGGGGAAGCGCTGTGGTTGTTGATTCAGCACTCTGAGGGCAGCCACAGGGGTGAAACTGTTTGTGCAGCAGCAGAGCTGTGTGGGACTGAGAGCAGCTGAGAGCTGGCAGAGCTGTGGGGCTGCACCTGCCTGAGGTCCTCCTGCAGCCGCCCCAAACAGGGGACGGGAGAGGGTTTTTTGCCCCTCCAAAGTTCTCTGGCAGCAGAGCAGCTCCCAGCAAGACACTCTTCCCCACTTTTCAGCCTCCCCCAGCCCAGAATTACCCAGATTATTTCTCAGAATAAGCAGCTGGTTCCCAACAAACATCGTGCCTCTTTGATGTGCTGTTGTGGTGGTTGGGATCCTTTGGTTTCATGCTCATAATAAGCAAAGTGGCCACAGAGCTTTACTGTAAGCTGATGAGAAAGTAGCAGTAATTATTGCTCTCTCCCGCATGGGAAGGGAGACTTTGGATGTTAATGGCCTCTGGAGTACGGGCTGATTACTCACTTCGGAGTGAAACAGCAAAGGGAAAGGGCCTTCACTTTCTCTGCTCTTGAAAGCTCCTGTGCTCAGGAGGCCGGGCATCCTGACTGCGTCAAAGAGACTTGGATTAAGAGGGGAAAGGATGATTTATTTTATGTTGTTTGATTTGATTTGATGTTTTGGGGGGTGGAGGGGTACAACACCACACAGGTCAGATGCAGTCCTGGGACGGGTGAAGGGAGAGGCTGGTGCAGGAATTTCTGCATCACCGCTGGCAGCATTCACAGGACAGCAAGTGGGTGGCAAGTGGTGAAGACGAGGTGGCTACAAAGAATTTGGTTTGCCTGGAAAATCTGCATGCAGGGAAGGCTCTTGCAGGCAGAGCTTTGTGTGGATGCTGCAGCACTTCTCACACCCTCTGCTCTGTTTTTCCCTCGCTTGCCAGGGCTCTGAGCAAGTCCAGTCTGAGTGGGCATTGATCCCTTCGTGGTTTTCCAAGGTGGCAGCGTGACACGGTGCTTCTGTAAACAAAGTTCTGAGGTGAGGAAGAGGCAGTGAGGATTTGTAGCTTGGCCAAATCCACGCGGTTTTCCCCAGGGATGACAGAGGCACCAAGGCAAGCCCTGTGTCAGATGCAGTTCCCCGCTCCCGCGCACTGGGACTTCACAGCAAAGCTCAGCCAGGATTTTAGCAGCACTTTTTGTTCCCCTTAACCTCCTTCTCAGTCGTGGCTGAGGTATTTTAATGGAAGTTTTCTCCCAGTAAAAGGCTGCGGTGTGCTCACATACCAGGAAATCCTGGCCCAGATCATTACCATTCGGTCAGAGTGATCCTGCAAGGGGCACATTGAGCTGCGGGGAATGTTTCACCTCTGCTGGGGTTCAGGAAAGGTTCCATCCATGCAGCTGCCCCACAGTAGCAAACAGCAGAGGTAGAAAGGCTCACTGACACTGGTAAGGCACTGGTTTGGCCACTCAGACCTGTCCCAAAGTCTTGGCGCTGCACTTGCTCTTCAGGAATTCTGTTCAGCGTCACCTGCTGACCGCTCCATCCCTTGGCAGCTTCCAGTCCCTTTCACATCTCAGCAAAGCTGTCCCTCCTGTGCTCCCTGATTGCTTTTCTGCTCCCTGCTCTCTCCCAGACAGCTCCTTGCTCTTTAACTCTGTTGCCTGCCAGCGTTTTTAATCCCCTTCCACTACTTCTTATCTGTGCGTCCATTCATTTCTGGGACTGGGATCAAACCCACCGTTCCCAGGTCAGAGTTGCAGTCTCCGGGAGGACTCCAGCATTCCTGGCAAGCTGCTGAGCCTCGGGAAGAGCTCCCTGAGCCAAACTGCCGTTTTCCTCTGTTCTAGGAGCTCCCAGGAGGAAAATAACACCACGTACTCCAAGGCAGCTTTGCTGCAGCAGCACAGCGAGGGGCAGCTCCGAATCACCTCTCACACCGCAGGATCCAGCGGCTCAGAGAAAACCTGAGTGCCCCCGGTGCCACAGGGATGTGGATTCCAGGTTTGGGATGAGAAGAACCCTTCGGACTGGAATTCCTCTAAGGGTTGTTTGTGCCCACTGACCTCATGGCGCTCTTCCCTCCAGCTCCTGCTGGGATCCTCCTGGTTTTTGCATAATCTCCTCTGAATAAGTTCACTGTGTGAGTGGGGCCTTCTCCTCTGCAGCTTTTGTCAGGAGGATCTTTCTGTGCGTTCCTACCTTGTGGGCCCTCCCTCTCTTTTTGTGCCCGAGCTGAGCCATTGCTTTCCTCTCTCGTTCGCACCTCTTAACTTTTCCTTCTCTTATTTTTAGCACTGCTATTGTCCTGAAAAGCGTTTCAAGGAGCCCATTTTGCTTGAGGGAAGCTGTGAAAATTTAGGGTTAAAGCTTGTGTGAGGTCACGCAAAAAGCGCTATTTGGACAAGAGCGATCTCCGTGCCTGGAAGCGTGGCTTTAAATGGTTGTTTCTATTTATTTCTGTGCTCCTCCTCGGAAAGCTCTTTCTCCGAGGCCCTGATCCTGCTGCCACAGTGACCTTTGTGTTTGCAGAGAGACCTTTTGAAATCAAAGGGGCCCTTCGGCAGCATCTGCCCATGTGGAAATGATCACAGAACCGGGAGGGTGAAGGGCAGACTGGGAGCGTTTGGAGGGTGAGCTGCAGGCTCTGAAGCGACATAGGTCCGTCGTGCCTGGGAGAGAGACTTTGAAGGTGTCCCAGTTACATCCTCAGGGGCAGGGATGCCTCCAGCGTGGCTCACACCAGACCCGTGGCACTGGGAGCCTGAGCAATCACATCAGTATCGTTCAATTTGCAGCAAGAACGCGTTGAGAAGACTCTGGGTGTATTTAATTGTGGCTGCCCCATGCCTGGAGGTGTTCAAGGCTGGGATGGATGGAGCTCTGAGCAACCTGGGCTAGTGGAAGGTGTCCTTAAGATGGGGATGGAACTTTAGGTGATCTTTAAGGCCCCTTCCAACCCAAACCATTCTGTGACCCCATGATTTGAGCTGGGCTTTGCCTGAACGCTGCTCTCCTGTCTCCTTTGTAGCCAGCTGGGGACCCAGGGCGAAAAACACAGCGGGAATGCGGGAGAGCCCCGGAGCGGGCAGGAACAGAGCCCGTCTCCGTGCTCCCAGCTGGCAGCTGGGGCTGCGGGAGATGGATCCGCGTGTGCGGGACCGGGGCTCTGGACGGCGGACCCGCCTGTGCGGGGCTGTGCATGATGGATCCGCGTGTGCGGGGTCGGGGTTCAGGACGACG